>NC_047563.1:37364431-37656931 GCF_902806645.1 Magallana gigas | reverse complement strand
AGTACAGTGGCTCTGTACAGTGGGGTACAGTGGGATACAGTGTGGTACAGTAGCTCTGTACAGTGGGTGTACAGTGGATTTACAGTAAAGTACAGTGGTTATACAGTAGATGTCAGACAATGTCAGTCAATTTTTGGGAATATCAGTGGATTTTAAATTCAGTAGTGCATGGGGTTCTTACGGGTATCCTTGGGGTTCCTTGGGGTACCCTTGGGGTACTAAGAGGTGACCCTTGAAGTCCAATAAGACCCCTTGGGTATTAAAATTTATTAATTTTTGTCATTGGGGTTCCTTGGGGTATCCTTGAGGTTCCTTGGGGTATCCTTGGGGTTCCTTGGGGTTCCTTTGGGTTTCCTTGGGGTTCCTTGGGGTTAAAAGACGCACCCGCAAAGGTGTTATAAGATGAAAAACTGTAAATGAATAAAAAGATAATGTTTTCTACAAGATGAAAGTCTTTTAGTTGCAAAAATAACAATTACTAAATATATTTATCGTTCGTATAATTTAAAGATAAAATTATAATAATCCATACAAAACCGATGCGGTAGACTGTATTAATATCCTTTAGAGATAGAGCCCTAGTATATAAGAATATGGTAAAATAAATGTAATATTTATGGATTGTTCATAGGTAAATAAGTGATATCTTTACGTTTTAAGTGGATATGATGGTTTATTTGATGACCATCGAACCTCCTTAAGTACCTAACCTTAATACATGTACTTTCCAAACTTACAGCCCCGCAGTTGACGTGGTTTCCGCTAACTACTATATAGTCTGCCCCAAGTAACTGTTTCCTTCTCTTTTTGAAAAAAATAATGGAAATCAGAAACCTATCAAGAAGAATTAAAATCAATGTCAGGTTAAAAAAAAGTCCATGATACTTACACTCCTCTGTGTTTTCCCATTAAATTATGGGATCTTTAAATGCCTCTGAATGCAACAACCTAATCACTGCGTATGAATTTACAAAACATTGATTTCTATGTTATTTTTTTAAAAGTTTATTTCATACATGTGAAAACACCATGTTCGACAATTATTTAACAATGAAAAAGATTTTATTGTTATAAGCAAAATTTCAGGAGTTAATTTTCATGAATTTTATTTTCATACTCATATCAACGGTCTGTGTGATAACCAGTTTAAACCGATTTTAGAAAACAGGTGCTCTCGCTGTTACTAGTATACTCTCTCCGTGATCTACAATTTGTACCGATTTATTTCAATAAAATAACTGATTTCATCAATAAGGGACTGTAAATATAAACATTATGCACTTCAAGCAAAATCCCCGCAGAAACCTGAAGCGGAACATGTAGAGGGGGCGTTTCAAAACAGAATGTCTTGACTATTTTGTTCTAGTGAATAAACGTAGTTTAGGCGCAAATTAATTTATAATTATTTAGATATTCAGCAAAATGCTGTGGATTCAGAAACTTGGGTCAAAGTGAAGTACATAGGTAAAAATAAAACGTTAAATACCTTCTAATCCCTGCATACTTAAAAGGTTTTGTTTACAGTATTATTACAAGAAAGTCATTCTTCCTTGGATGTAAAATAAAGTATTTCGCAGAATGTTTGACTATCAGTGTATTTTTGCAATAAGAGTTATTCATCCTTTGATGCAAATTAATGCTTTGATAAAATGTTTGAGGAGAAATCCCACCTACAGCCAAATATAAAGTATTAATAATGCAAGAATTAATATATAAAACAAGTAAAACAAGCTTTTACAATATGAAGCAAACAAGATTCACAATAGAAGATTCTGATTGTTGGAGTTTTTTTTCTGTACACACTTAAGTTCCTCTCAAACACATAGTGATCATGTATTTCGGTTCGAAGAAATACTTATAATTGCATATATGTAAAATGTTTATACAACTTGTAGGATATGAAAAGCATGCTCACAGTATACTTTTAATCGATCTGACACTAACACCACCGACTGAACGTATATATACCGATCGGTCCAACACATGCCAGATAACGAACAAATAATTGTTTAAACGGAAGAATAATCCTAACTTGTTAAACATTTCACATTTTACAACCACAAAATTTCTCGATTTTCAAAACGTAGAGTGTCTTTTGCAGTGGAAGAGCGATTTCAATTTTAATTATTTCCGTGTATTGTTGAATACTCTCTAGCTTTAATGACACAATTTCGAGCATTGAATAGGAAATCTGAAGAAGTAGGAATGCAACATTTATGGTTCTTCTTCTGTTTTCTTCATCTTGGCCATACGACTGACCTTGATAAGAAATGCGGTGAACACAGGTTAGTAAATATTCTAAAGGTTGATCAAATTTGATAATTGATTTCCCGCAGTTCTACATTCTTGCTGTAAATGCATTGTATGTATAATTTTAAGTTTGTTTTAAAATGTCTTCATTTCTTATTGATTTTAAAAATTTTACACTGATAAATACTATTTTCTTCATATTTTATGCCTGATATTTTTGAAAAATGATGAAGTAAAAATTGTTTAATTACTTTTTAGTTGTTGTTCAGGGTTCTATTTTGATTCGTCTGGGGATTGTGTAGGTGAGTTTTGTTTTTAAATCAACTTATTTTTTGCTGAGGTCTTTGGTTAATATTGCCTTTTTTAAATACCAATCTACGTTAATCATTTTAGTTGCTTTTAGCTATCAAAATTGAAAGCAGTCTGAAATAAATATCAAATGTCAGTTAAAGCCGACATTTTATTTTAAAATAACTTTGATCATTGGAACGTCCATTTAAAGGTTATTAATTTTATTTCCATGAATGTTTACTTCCATATCAAATGTTTCCTAAATAAACAACAAACGTACCAGAAAATTCTATATCATAAACAGTAAAACAAGTTAATATATATTTCTGTAGTTTAACTTTTTCATTTCAAACAAAATTGATTGTTTTAGCTTGCCTACTGGGATATTATGGAGTAAATTGTTCTTTTCCCTGTCCGAACGGTTACTATGGAGACAGATGTCGAAAAATTTGTGGTTGCCCTCAAGAAATGTGCAATGCAACATTTGGCTGCAAAAGATCGTTTGGTATGTTGTATTTCCATAATTTTTTTTTATCTTAAAAGAATTCTGTTAACATAAAAAGTAGGATTATTATCACATTCAATTCATTTGCATTGAAAAAATATCTAAATGGAAGTATGACTTTATTTTATCTAATGTTTTATTAGGCAAAGTTAACAATTGTGCCAACAACATGAATAGTAACATTATTTATCACTATTTGTACAAACGTATGTATCATTGAAGGCTGTATATTTTATTATCTTCCGTTAAACATGGTTGAAGTAAACATAAAATGCTTTCTTTTGGGTTTATGAGTATGATGGAACCAAGGTTATTCGGTAGACTTAGTCAGCAATGATCGATACCTTCATAACCCGTATAAACCACCAAAGAAAGCATTTTACTGTTCATGTATACATATCTCTCTTCAACTTTCCATATGAAGCGATTAAAGATTCATTTATGATCATTTATCATTATTGCCAATCAGTTAATTACATAGAACCACCCCCCCCCAAATAAAAACCATAAATGAAGATACATTGTACTATAACATTTTCATTATAAGTCCCATATCAGCCTGTACTCTTTTTCTAATTATATAAATCTCCTTCAGATGACGAAGAGATCTGCGCGGGGGTGTTAAGGTCGGACGACACGTTCCTCAATTTTACATAACTTTTTCCATGAATATGTTAATGGTTTACTACTACTTTGACAAGCTTTCTTGCCAAAAATTAGGGTACCTTACCAGGCATTTCTGCAAAATACTAGAGTATGCAATGTCCTATATAATCTTCTTGAAAATACAATTGAATTGCTGATATAAAAATAAATAAATATACAGCACAGCTAAATTCACTATATTGGAACTCTAACTCGGCCGGGGCAGGGGTTTGAACTCGCGACCTCTAGAACCTATACGCTTCTGGCAGTGAGCGGCCACGGTCCTTACCACTCGGCCATCTTGACATATAACCATACTCAAGTAAATTTTAATCATTTTTAAAATAATTATAAAATCAATATTTTTTATTGGAACTCTTTATTACGAGGAGATACAAAAAAGATTCTCGAGGAACGTGTCGTCTGACCTTAAGGAAGCATATGGGCAATTTAGCGTCTTATTTTGACTGTTATATTCAAAATCGTGAAATTGAATAACTATTTTGAATTAAATCAAAAACTTAGTATTATCCTTTAAAAAAATTGGCAGTGCAATGAAATCGGGTAGTACATTACTGCCACATCGGTGCATTATCACGTGACAACTATAAATAGCCTACGTATATTCCTTAACATAAATGAGATAGAACATCACTACCCCGCGGTTTCCAAAATAAAACAAACATACCAAGTGAAGGCAAAACATCTCAGTTTAATCAGAACCGCTGCTAGAATTCTATGTTCTACTTAATTTAATAGTTATTCATCCGGCTCTCGTAAAACATTCCCAACTTTTATAAAGTTTGCACGGAAAATGGTATGTTGCATCAAAACAACACAAAACATGGGATTCTAGCAGCACTTTTCAATGTAAGCATTTATCAGACTAACGATACGTATAAAATTTCAAGTTCAATATATACGGGGTAGTGTTGTTCTAGTCGGATTTTTATATCGTAAACAACGACAGAGGAAAGCCTGGCCGAGAAATGAAAGCAAATTTACATACCTTTTAGCGAATGATTGATAAAACTAACATCTCTCCCAGTATTCATATGTCCAATTCTCAATAAATCACACCACAATACTTTATTAGAGTTCTTAGATTAGTTATATTTTGAATATGTTTACAATGCTTTCCATTCAACTTTTAGTCGTGACGTCATCAATGTGTAAATCTACGTAATACAAACTAATTTATGAAAAAAAAATTGTCTTCAGTATTTTTTATTTGTTTTTGGTCTACATTTCGTTTCTTAGATATTTGAATATGTACATGATAACTAAGATTTGTGATTTCACGGAATTACATGTAACTCAGATTCCATATGCTTCCTTAACATCCCCGCGTGTATGTAGATAAATAGAGGATATCTATATTGTGTGATTTTATATTTGCGTTATCCAACGAGTTGAAATGGTGTATATATTCGCGAGGCTTGCCGAGCGAATATAACCATTTCAACGAGTTGGATAAAGCAAATATAAAATCACACAATTATAGATGTTCTATTTATCTCATACAATTTGATTTATATTATGAAGCTTTTGAGACAGTCCCTTGTGGGACCCAAATTGGTTTTTTTTCAAAGATTAAAAACGATGATGCAACGTTGTGTTATGCGGCTATTGTGACCTTGCGCAATACAATTTAGTACGTCATTCCTAAGATAAATCTAACTGTTTTAATATAAAGTTTCACTGAAATAAACCTTAAAATAATTTTTTAGCTCTAGATAATTTTTCTTAGAGCTTATTCACTTGATTAAATGGAAATTCCGATTAGAAGACTTGAATAATCAAGTTTGTTGACAATCACAAAGTTGCGAATGCTCGTTAGTTTGAATTTACTCGAACGAGGAACAGTTGTTGATGCATGGTGTTTAATAAAACAAACACTATGCTAGCCTTATGATTCAAAATTGAAAATAGTGAATAAGGATGCTTACTGGTGGTGGAATAAAAGTCTCATGAAACATTATTTCGGTAAGTTCTTGTATATAAACACAACCAGAGCGCTCTGTTTTCATCGCGTCGTCTGGATAAACTCCTTGATAGTTAACGTAATTTGTAGTTTTATAAACTTCACAAAGCAAATTGAAAGTTGGAACTGGGATAAATTTATCAAAAATCTTGACAAACAAGAAAAAAGGGTCTTGTGGTTACGGTTATGAATAACTTTCCAAAAAAGGGGGGGGGGGGGCTAACCCCCCCCCCCCACTCACAATAGCCCCCCGGTTCCGACGCCTGTGCTACGCAGTTATGTGTTTTTCTTCATATTTGTAATTTAAATCTTTGACAAAATCAATTTTATATTAATTTTTATAGTAGATATAGTTATGTTGAAAGTACTAGCAAATCTTCGAAAATAGGTCACTGAAGCGTTGAAGCGAGGGGCTGTGTCAAAAGTAGTTCCGACCGGAAGTATTTGATATAGCATCACCCGTGTGATATAGCAAAGGTTTATCACACGGGTAATATACACCACACGTATGAGATAAAGGAACGTATTTCCTATGTCGCTTATAACGCAAGATCTGACGTCCGATGCAATTCTTGTTTACAAGTGCACCTATAGATCTTTGCGCAAAACTTTTTTTACGTTCAATGAAGTAAATGAATAAATAATTTGTCAAAATCTCTATTTCTTACTATTCTATTGGCATGAATAAATGATTTTCAATACAAATTCAATTCCATTTTTTAATATTAATTGATTTTCAAGTTGCAAAGCACTGGTAAAACATAATTCTAAAATTTGCACAACATAGGAAATAAATTTGTTATCCAGGTCCAATCAATGGTGTACGGGGGTTTACCCCGGGTGGTATTCCATACACCGTATGGAATACCTCCCTGAGGCCTCAGGGTGTATGGTTACCTACCGGGGTAAACCACCGTACACCCTTGATTGGACCTGGAAAACTAATAATATTCAGATTTTGAATATAAAATATTTGTAGTTTTTCTTAAGTAGTGAATTGGTAATGACCAAAATATCAGTTTTATGATTTGAAAAAAATGCATATATAATGGGCAATTTATTAACCATTATGCTTTCGTAATTTTGGATCGATCTCAAAATCATCCATGCAATGTCTACCTCAAAAGATTTATTAACTGGTCAGATATTAATCATAATTCTATACAGCGTTTGCGCAATAAACCAGATGTTTCTCCAAAATTCTTTTATCATAACATCTTATTGTTTTGTGCATTAAAATTGAATAGAATATCTCTTTCAGATGTGAATTACCTAGACCCAGTAACACTTCCAACGATAATCGTTACCGTCCTTGGGCTTCTCGTTTTGTTCATCCTTTTCGGGACTCTCATGTACGTATTACCCATTTTATCACTTTTTCCCTTTTTAACAAGAAAGACAAAGTTCTAGCGCATGGATATAGCTCATCAAAAAATATAGTCTCAACTTGAACATCATGACCTTCTTATAACGGATGTAGATTTCACTATGATTATAATGCATCACTTTATCATCTAAACTTATTATAGAATGATGTATAATCTACATTGGTTAAAAAAACAAAAGAATCGAGTCAGAGGATGATAATGTACCTTTTGATATCAACAAGCTACCTCATTATTGATGTCATATCATGTTTTCCAGATAAACAAATATTATTCTATATTTTCTTTTGATTTTTTGTTTAACATAATTGACATAGAGCTTCTAAATTGCATACCTTTACCATGTTATATCACCGAACTTTATTCTTAACTTATTTATCTAATTTAAATATGTGTCTTTTTTAACAGAGTGTTAAAAATGAGACAAAATACACAACTGGAAAACTCGCAAGTAAAGTTAAAAACCAGTGACGTCACATCGCCTTACGAGAACGACTTACCAGTGGCAGACCTGTGTGGTCCGGTCGATTTTCCTCCATTTCAAGAAAATAAAAACGTCACCGACTCACAAGAAAAAATTCCTATGTATGACACATGTTTTTGATACATGGATAAGATGTACAAAATGGGATATTTAAATAAATGATTTGTAGGAAGTAGAATTATTCATACATTTTAACTAGTTTTGTATTTTTTACGTCAAGCGGTGTTACATGTATTAAACATCATGAAACATATCACGTGCTTATTTTGATTTAACTGTAAATTTTAGTTCAATCTAAAAAAATGTCGATGATGACTAATGTACATGAAGCTGATGACTATCGCAAAGGTCCTGTTCGACGTCCCTTAAGGTAAATGAAGACTTGTCTGTGTCAAACGATTTCTGAATCTTTTGCGTACGAAGCAGACCATTAACATGTTACTGTTACAATTCTATTTCATTCAAGAGACAACACTGACCATGTTCAATATACATGTATATGTACCAAAATATTGAATCGTAAAGAGAGATTAGAAGCACAAGCTTTCAATTAGATTATACTGTTCTATATATATATATATATATATATATATATATATATATATATATATATGTGTGTGTGTGTGTGTTCATGGCAATTTATGATGCGTTTGATTTGGCGGAAGCTGCTTTCTACCAAAACGCTAAAAAACATTACCCAGCCAAATATGATCATTTACACTAGGATCCATACTGTGACGTGTTGAAGATTCTACTCGGTTGAATAGATTATACACACGGAAACTGCATGAAAATTAGCAATATCAAACCACGTTCATGTACATACAACGCTTACAGGACACAAATCAGTTAATTACAAATCTAAAAAGGAATTTCCTTCAGTGTTTGGAACAATGACGATTGTCGATTGTAAACACAGGGACTTTTTTTTAAAATAAGTAGCTTTATTATTTGCCAAATAAGGCGTAAAGCTGAACGTTTTGGCAGTTTATTACTCCAGAGCGAGCGATTGGCCAAACGGCTAAAACTTTACCAAATATATTGACATACAAACTGTATATGATGTAGCTGTTTTTTCATAGTTTCTTTCAATTGCAAGTTTTAGTTGTAGTGCTATTTTTTTGTTTTGGATGTTTCTATTTTTATGTAATTTCTTTGTCTAACTCAGGGACTTGCTGTCCTGAAAATTTGACAATTTTTGATTTACTGTAACGTATAATGTAAAAATGACAAACAAAAATTGCAAAGAGATAACTAAAAATCATAATTCTTCTGAATAATGATGAAACAATAATATTATTAAAAATCAGTTAAACGTGCCTATATATTTGTTGGGTTTTTTTAATTGTCAATGAGCCCAAGACTAATTAATTGGACTTATTAACAATTAAAAATTACTAGTTAGTAAAAGACATATCTTTTAGCTAAATTAGTCTTGTTTCGGTGTTTTATATTTCATAGTTTATTCATCAGATTGAGTGATATACATGTACTTTCAATTAAGAAAATTTCAACCATAATGTAAAATTTTGGAGGACATTTTTCGAATTGTCCACATTTTTAAAAAGCAAGCCAGTAACCTAGTTTTTTTAAAAGTAAAATAAAAAAAAATCCACTACAATCCAGGCTCTGTAGGATACAAAATATGGTGTTTCATTATTATAAGTTGATTTTTTATTCATTCTAAGTAAAAAAAAAAATACATAATAAACAAATAAAAATATGTTCATGTTCAAACTCGAATTAATGGTAGACTCCATCAAAGCAACTTCACCACATATGATCCACACATGTTAATTATTTGAGTGTTTATATGATTCTCATATGATCTGCCGCAGACGATACACAGGATTTGATATAAATACATCTGATACACTTATGATTTGATATACATATGATACACATATGATTTGATATACATATGAAACACACATTCTCATGTGATTCTCATATGAAAGGCTATGCATATGTGGATCATATGTGGCGAAATTGCTATGTAACATCTTATTAAAATCGAAATATGTGATTGCAAGTTATTACGCATGTACATGTACGTCTATTTTTCTCCCATGCAACAATGCCGGGTATTTAACCATAACTTCCCGATGAGTGTTGTTAGTTATCGTTGATATAATTATAATTTTACAGACAAGACTTTAGGCTGATAAAATAACGCAAACCATAATAATACAGAAGAAAGATGTGTAGTTTCTATTTTATGTTGGCGGTATTTGTTCTTTATTTTGAAGGGACTACTGAAAAAAGATGTAGCGAAACGAGGTAAGAAACGATTACAATCTGATAATTTGTATATATGGTAACCGAAAAGGATGTTTTGGGAAAAGGATACAATTTTAAAATTAATGCACAGAACAAGAATTGATCGAAAAACAATCACAATGCACAAGTTTGTGAACATTGTAACTACGCAAAAAAAACAACAACTTTCAAAGATAACATTGCATGCTCATCCTAATTTTTGATGAAAAATATACATCTAAAACCCAATAAAATTGATTGTAAGAGATAATAAACTGACACTGTAATTCTGTAACTTTGCAATTACGATCAAAACTGTTAATCATGCATTTTGTTTTATTCGCGTGATTTTTATCAATATGTAGCTATAGGCTGTTGTATCCGTTACTCTTCACTGTCTCCCTAATGTATTAATTTGGTATGCATTGCATTCAAAAAGGCAATTGTTCAGAGATAATCTTTGTATATTTCAGTTGTTGTGCTGGCTTCATGTTTGATTCGTCCAAAAATTGCGTTGGTATGTTAATATTTGTTTCTTGTGTGTGTAGGTTGTCAACTTGATCAAAGCTTTCGTTTAATTTCCAAACGTATCTGAATTGTTTTGATGCACAGTTTTGAGAGAGAGAGAGAGGGAGAGAGAGAGAGAGAGAGAGAGAGAATTTGTTTATTTAAAACGTTAAAACGTAAATTTTCAAACAAACATTCACACGAACAGATTAAATACGCACACATACAAGCCAAGGTGTACAAAAAAAACCAGAAGCGCTTACAATATCGAGTGACATTCATTTAGCGGTTCTGTTTGTATTTCAGTTTGTCCAAATGGACTCTATGGATTTCACTGTTCCGCCCCTTGTCCTCGAGGTTACTATGGAAAACTATGCGCACATCAGTGTGATTGCCCGGTCGAGTTTTGTAATGCAACAGTTGGCTGTGTACTTAAAAAGGGTGCGCATGTGTTTTCTTCTTTTAATAACCAGAAATAGTTCTTTGCTAGTCAATAAATGAGTTAGTTTTGTATTTAGTTTGATTTAACTTCACGAGTATCTAATGAAATATATTATTTACATTAAAATATCATAAATAGTCAATCATGGAATCTATTTTCCGTAATATTGCTGTGGATAAAAAACTTTCGGGAAATTTCGCAAATTGACAATTTATACCAATTTTTCTTTTTATCTTCTAAAATGAAATTCACGGGCCCTTGATTGCATGGGTTTGGTTTCATGCATAACGTTTTATTTCTTTTGTTAGGTTGTTTCAAGGGCATCTACAAATGCCTTTGTGGTTTTTTTTAGAATGTCTGCCTGGTTACTCTGGTGAAAACTGTTCTACAAATTGTCCTCGGGGTTACTATGGAAATGATTGCATAAACAGATGCGAATGTCCTGATGAACTTTGTAATGCAACGACTGGATGTGTCAGTGAAAAAGGTTTCATTTTAATTTAGAGTTTCATGAAAATTTGAATCGTGATTTTCCTTGTAAACGGGAAATGTGTTTCTTTATTCGAATAATGCCAAACCAATGATTAGAGGAAATTGGTTTGATTCCTTATTTCATTTGTACACAATTGAAATAATTTTAGTAAACATAAAAATTCTAAGAAAATCTAATCATAGTATACTTTTTCTCCAGTTACAATTGCTCATATAAAGTAAAACAAATGTTAAAGATATCATATTTGATTATATAATGTTTTATTTTAATCTTCATTCGGTCGTATACCTTAGATTATTCAAGATACAATTTACTCAATAGTGCTCTGTTTCACATAGAAAAACGTATTTTTTATGCTTTGATCTCCTTTTAAAAAATACAGTAACATTAAAAAATTATTTCCTGTAAATATTGCTTATACCTACTCTGTAGGAAATATAGTTTAATGCTTTTGTCTTTGCATACTCGGTGTTCACACAAGAAATGTTTTCCTACATTAATGTATGAACTTTCACAACGAATATTTTCTAATAAATTTTTGTGTTCTTGTCAACATGTAAAAAAATGGATGAAACGGGTATTTCTTTAAAAATGTTGAAAAAGTCTCCTCGTCAAAGTACTAATAATTAAGCTTATTCATATTCATATTATATTTTAACATATTATATTACTGTAAAAAGTTAATTTTGACACAAAGACCAAATGATTACTCCTCTTTGCTTCAGTTTGCCCTCCAGGCTATATGAGAGTCAACTGTTCTACCGCTTGTCCACGCAGATTTTATGGAAACGAATGTGGAGAACATTGCAATTGCTCTGAAGAATTCTGCAATGCAACATTTGGCTGCATTGAGGGTGATGGTCTGTATTGTTATTTGATTAGAACATACCGTAGAAACTTTGAAATTTTGAAAATTACTGTATTTATGTAAAGCAGGGTTAAGCATAATTTTTTTTATTTGTATTCTGTTGATACGCTGATTTGAAAAAAATAATGAGACGGAAAAATACAATGCTTTATTTACACGAGAAATCTTATTACTTAACAAACAAGAATTTTCAGTTGTATAACAAAAATAATTATAAAACTTAGTATAACATAATATTTCTTTTAAGGTCATATCTATTTAGATCCTATTACACTTCCCACCCTCATTCTTACCACTGTAGGCCTCGTCATCTTATTTGTTCCATTCGGCACAATCATGTACGTATTTTTTTTTTTTACCACTGACATAGTTCCTTACTAGAAAGACTAATCTAAGTTGGCATATTTGTTAAATGAAATACATTTTCTCTTAAACTCATTTGTCATTAATATTCTCAGGTCCCGCAGTCATCATTTTTTAAAAGTCAATACTCAGCCTCTAGTCTAAGTATCGACATCGACTTAATGCACGTTTTTTTTTAATGATTTAAGTTGGGAACCGATACGAGAAATTTGAAAATTTTTGTGACGGCAGGGCCTGACTTATATTACAAAAAACCGGGAAACAAACTAGAAGTTCGGTGATAATTTTCAGTAAAATTCTGTAAATAAATGTTATTACAAAATTTATTTTAAATCGTCTGTACATAATCTATAATAAACAATATCTTAAAATTTATGATTTGAATGGTTACTACATGTTCTAAATCTAAGGCAGTCAGAATAAGTTTGATTATTAAAGGTCTTAAGGTGCAGTCACACTGCGACTTTTCATCTGATTTTTTTTTCTCATTCCATTTGCTTCCGACTAAAATCTCAATGAATGACACCCTAGGTAGAAAGTCGAAAGCAAGGTATGGAAGTCAATTAAGAATCTGAAAGTGGATTGAAAATATTGATGATAGTGTACGATTTTCAAACGACTTTTTGATGAGAATCGGGACATCACAATGACTTTTTCCTGTACATTATCATCAATTTGAATTGATTTTCTTGACTGAAAATTGGTTATTAGTTCTGATAGTGTGAGTACCTCCAAAATCGACTCCAATCGATTTACCTGAGCTAGTTGATTGAAAATCAGGTTAAGATAAATAGCATTGTGTGACCGCAACTTAAGTGAAAGTAAGATTTTAAACTCTCCTTTTTAGTGCATATAAGATGAAAAAGAATACCGAACGTAAAATCACGCAAACAAAGTTTATCCCATCATCATCTGAGGATGAAAGAACTTACTTTGAACTGCGCACACCGGCCATTTCTTAACCACCTCTCTGAAGTAATGCTTTAATGACCATATCATATCGTCGCCCATCTAGTGACGAAGTCATAGAGAGGAGATCAGAGATCAATGGAGAAAAAAGCACGTCATACTACTAATATTGACCAAACCAAGTTAAGGATAGTCGTCGGAGATAACTGATTTTTTAAGTTTAGGAAATGATTATAAATAAGGAATGTTGCTTATTGGGAACGCTGTCACGCATGACGTCACACACATTTCAACACCATGTAAATATTAAGGTCAACGAACATTTTTGTGAAGATCAAGCCGCTGTTGGTTGAAGAAAACTTCAAACAGGCTTTATGCCCTTACTGAAAACAACATTGTTTATTGTAAAAAAAAAAATGTATAAAACAAGTGAATGATATATCAAGTGAATGATATATCAAAATGTTGTAAATACGTGGTTTTTAGCTCACCTGAGCTGAAAGCTAAAGTGAGCTATTCTGATCACATTTTGTCCGTCGTCCGTTTGTCCGTCTGTCCGTCCGTCTGTCTGTCTGTCCGTCTGTCTGTCCGTCTGTAAACTTTTTACATTTTGAACTTCTTCTCTAAAACCGCTTATCCAATTTCAACCAGATTTGGCACAAAGCATCCTTATGTGAGGGCGAATATAAATGCAAAAATAAAAGTCCGATCTGCATTCAAAGCGGAGAAAACCTTGAAACTGTAGAAAAAGGGGGGGTGCATTTTTAAAAATCTTCTTCTCAAGAACTACCGAGGCAAATTCAACGTAGTTTAGCATAAATTATCCTTATGGGAAAGAAAATATAAATTGCAAAAATTATTGCTAATTCTGTTTCAAATCTGAGTTATTACGAAAATAATAATAAAGGAAATGCGTGTTTCAATCAGTTTAATAGCTTCGGGTTCGGCATCCGGTAATCCGGCATCCGGTAAAATGGGTAGGCAAGACTTGGTCCGGCAAAACAAAGATTGGCAGTTATTAATCTGCCAATCTCATTAAAATTTCAGGATATTTGATGGAGTAGTATATTTGTATTCGCTGTAAATATTGCTGCAAAATAACGCGTATTTGGAATTGACGATTGTCGATCTGCCTTGGCTTTTATTTTGCCACGGCCCGGGTTTGCATACCCATTTTACCTGGACTCGTATTCCATACTTCTAAAACGAGGTTCTTTGTTTAAAGCAGCCATGACATTATACGAAAAAGGGTCGATCTGACTATGATGAATTTGCTTGTTGTGCAACAGTTCGCGTATGAAGGGAAATTTTTGAAACATGCAAAATATATTGGTGCCGATTTTGTGAAGTAAATTGAGGCTAAAAATTTCAATGCGTTGACAGTTTTCACACATGACGTTGGTGTTAGCTTGTTCCGATTTTCGTTTCGTTTTCATTATTTCTGCTTGTAACCTGGGAACTATCGTCTGTATTATTTCGTGATTTTTACGTATCTAATCAAACAGAGACTTTGGTAAATCAAACAGTTAACTGTTTACCTGCGCAAATTAAGCAAAATCTGATGTATCAAAAAATAATGAAATACAATTCATTCTATAGGTAATTCGATCGGCATTATCTTTTGCGTAATGGTAGATTAATGCAATAGGTTTTGTTGCGATGCTCGGCATTTTCTCGAGTTTATTCAGTTTAAATAAAGTTTGACATTGCTGACGGAAATATGTAGGTATATACATGTATATATATGATTCATTTCGAAAAAATAAATTTGTGTTCTTTATTTGTTGTAATGAATGTTTCTTGTGTTTAATTGTTTTCAATTTCTATTTACTAACCATATTTGAGTGTTGAGCTTAAAATTATAAGCAAGATACAGAGATTTGCTCACAATTCTATGTTTGTACACAGATTTTAAAACATAAAGATTAAAAAAGTAAAAAATTTGTCAATATTTATTAAGAAAATTTTCAAAGTCTGTTCGTTCAGAAACCAACTTTAACATCTTATTGTATTGTAAACTTAACATTTTTCGTCATTATTACTCCTACTGTACATGTGATTCTTCACTGTGTTTGTGTACATTTGTATACACTGATTTTGAACCTCAAGTACCAGTGAACTGGTCTTGAGTTAATAAAAGAATATAAAATCTTAGGCCATTCTTTTTTCCCATTTTAAATGCTGAATAGGAAATACCAAGTTAAAAATCATAAGCTGAATGTAATAAACTCATGTGAACAAAATATGAATCAAACCTAGGCGAACTGTGAGCTCTGTATCTTGCTTATAATTCTACAATTGACGCTGAAATTTTGGTTGAACATTAGAAAATCTCTATGAATTAGAGCATGTTAAATACTTGTACAAACAAAATAAAAGAATGATACTCAGTATTCTGTATATATCTACTCTCTGGGGCCCTCTCTTTATACAATAAATAATGTGAAATCTACATCAATTTTGATAGTTTTTCAGACACGAGTAAATAAAAACGACATCTTTAAAACAGTTTCCATATTTCTGACACATTTCTGTTGCGGAGATAAAGTAATTATCGCTATTCCTAAGAATACTACAGCGGAAAATTATCCTGGTTTGTACGCGAAGTAAATAACAGTCATTTAATTATAATGGAGAAGACAAATAAAATTTTTGAATGTTTTTAATTTGAGGAATTGAGCACATTGCGGTACAATTTTCTTCTTCACATCTATACATGTAGGGTTTTTAAAATAAAAAACAATAACTACTTTTTTTTTTAATACAATAACTAGTAAGTACTGAGTAGTTGATGAAAAAAATGTACCTATATGCTCTCATATATTTTGATCGCTTTACAAAGGGGAGGGGGGGGGGGCAGAACGAAAATATAGGGATTTGGAAGTAAACAACTTAACAGTATACCTCTACCAAATGTTTAGTTTTATATCTTGCGTAGAATTTTCTTATTCTGGTAAAAAATAATATTTCATGAAGGTACAATGTCAAAGATTACATGTATACAAAAATAAGTGTAAAATTCGAATACTTTACAATATTTATTTTTTGTTTTTCTACCGAGGGACCATATGGCACAATATCTTTTGAACGCCCATTGTTGCTCAGGTGAGCGATGTGGCCCCATAGGCCTCTTGTTTTTATGCAGAATCAATATGTTTGGTTGTCATCTAAATGGTAACTAGAAAATATATATGTGGATACATTATTTTGAAATAATAGATGACGAATTAATCTACTTTAAATTAAAACAACATTGTTACAAAAATTCATGTATCATTATGAGTTGTCATTGCTCGGGTCTCGTAATTAAGAGTAAAAATTGTTTTATAAGTATATAATAATGCAATAGAAATATAAAATGATGATAGCTGTATAAACTCTTAGTTTTTGAATAAAAATGCAAAATGTTGTACTATGCGTTTAAAAATAATTTGTTATTAATATAACCGGTAACGATTGCTTTGATTAGCTAATTTGTATTTTCATAATAATCATGTGTATTTACATTAAATGCATTGTTATTTTTGTGTTATATTACTTTGCAAGAATTTGCTTCATGAAATGGAATTGCGATAAGCAACCCTCACAGACTTTTAAAATCTTTTCTTATCACCTGCTCTTTTTCTGGCTGTTGTTCACGTTTTTTTACTTATTCTCAAGAACCACTGGCCAAATTTAACTAAACGATACAAACATCCTTATGGACAGGGGGATATAAATTGTTAAAATAAAGGGCGAATCTCTTGAAAAGGGGGAGATAATTACGGAACAGTAAAAAAAGGCGTGCGACATAAAAACTTCCTTTCAGGAAACACTGAACCAGTAATGCAAATATTTACTCTAAAGCTTCTAAATATAGTAAAGAGTCTAAATCTCCTTATGAATTACAGGTTACAATTTATAAAATTACCATGCAAACATCCTCAAATAGTATAGAACACTGTGCCGGATAATTATGCCAATGCCAAGGTGGCATTTTTGCATCCGCTGAAGATGCAGTTTTGGAAAAATCCATGTAAACCAAATGATAGACCAGATTGTCTAGAGAGAATATAACCACTTTTGTATTTAGCGTGTTTTGCCTGACAGGTGAGATATTTACCTTTAAAAATTAATATCCCATCGGAAAATGATAATTCCCATAGGATAATTGATTCTCCTACAGGAAATATTGACAATCCTATAGCATTTTCTAAAGTCCTAAAGGAATTATATTTCCTATAGGAGAATGGTATTTCCTGTAGGAATTTTATTCAGATATGTAGTTTTCCTATAGGATATTAAGTTTTCCAATTGGATTTCATTAAATCCTATCGGATTTGAAATTCCTATAGGAAGTTCTTGTATTCTGATAGGAAATTTCAAATTGGCTATAGGAATATTGTTTTTCCTATAGGAATTTATTTTTGGAAGGTAAATATCTCACCTGACAGGTGAGATCCAATGATAAAAAAGGTGGTTGTTAACTCTTTAAGCAATGGTCTATCATCTGGCATATTTGAATTTTTCGATATATGCAGCTTTAGCGGGTGCAAAAATGCCACCTTGGCACTGACATAATTATCCGGCACAGTGTTATAGATTCTTAAAAGTTTAAAACACGATACCCGGAGCAGAATTAGGGCCCCAAGAGTAATTCATAGTTCAACATAGAAATATATTGGAAACATTTTTTAAAATCTTCTAAAGGTTTTAAATGCTGTAGTTTGTGGAATTACTAAGCAAGCATTCTCAAATAGTGTAGATTCTGAATTGTTAAAAACGGTAATCCCTGGGCCAATATTGAGGCCTAAAAAGGGTCCCAAGTTCTAAAAAGAGATAAATGGAAAACAGATTAAACATCGACTTCTCAAGAACTTCAACACCCCTGAGAATGTTATTGTCATTTAAATCTAGACCACGTGGTTTTATTAAACCCTTTCAGTTTCGCAGTAAAAATCGTGCCTCGTATTTACAGTCTATTTCCTAGAATCTTTTGGTACTTGTAGTCAAAAAGTCTGCTATTGCAACAATTAACATGCTTAGTAGCGATCCCCTTTTTAGGATTAATATTTGATCCGAGCCTGACCTAGTTATATCATCAATAGTGAAACAAACTTTAACATTTTTTTAACATTTTGTGCAGAATGTTCCTTTACAATAGCTCGATTTACTAAGTTTTCAGACACCCATTCTTTTTTTTTAAAAAAATCATGGTATTGCATGCCAAAAGTTTCAAGCATGGCTATGATTATGTTGAGCAACCCATGTTTATATTGTTAATCACGTGTAGAGTGGTTGAACACGAACGATAACTCTGTTTTAAATATCATCGTTTAGTTATATAATAGCTACATGTAGCTGATGAAATAAGACCTGTATTTAATAGATTTTTATGTTAAACTTAAAATCAAAGTAGGATATGTTATAAAAAATGACCAGTACTTGCGTATTTTGAGAATAATATCCGAACACTAATACGTCCGCTCGAAATTTCACAGGAACTGAACAAATCTCCACTCGATGAAATCTTGTAAACTTTCATTCGAGCGCCTCTGGATTTATAATGTACAAAGCAACGATAAAGAAAACATTCCGAACACATTCGCAGGGGTGTTTAATGCTTCAGGTTTTTTTTATAATGAAAAAAAAAGTTCAGGTGAGTGAAGTAGACCATGGGCCTCTTGTTTAATTATCTTTCACTTAATAACCATAGAAAACTATAATTATGATGAGATACCGGCATTTGCTATTTGATATTCTCGCGATATGTTGCAAAACGGCGAAATCGTTGTGTTAACAAGGAATCTACAGCAAACAAAATCTATAAAATGCAGTCCCTAAATCTAAATAATTAAGAAATTTAAACAAGAGGCCCAGGGGCCACATCGCTCACCTGAGCAACAATTGCTTTAATTCTGTTCAAATTAGCATTACAGTGTCAAAATATCTTGACAACTAAGTACAGTAGATCTTGCTAAAAAAAAATTGAAAATCTGCCAATTTTTATTTACCTCTATTTTTTTGGTAAGCCCCTTTTGTTGTTGTACCTGTAAGAAGATTTTTCTCTATTCTTATATACCCCCCCCCCCCCCCCCCCATTTGTTGGCCCCACTTTTCTCTAGGGAATCATGGTTTCATCAAACATAATCTTGTGCTTTCACACTAAGTACTGCGTTTTTGACCAAAAACTTTGCCAGAATATTTTTAAAGATTTTCTCTATATATTCCTATGTAAAAATTCCAACCGTCATCACGGCCCCGCCTTACCACTAGGGACTGTGATTTTGCAAACTTGAATTTACACTACCCGGGGATACCTCTACACAAGTTTAGGCTTTTCTGGCCAAAATAGTCTTTAAAAAGAAGATTTTTAAAGATTTTCTCTATATATTCCTATGTAAAAATTCATTCCCCATTGTGGCCTCACCCCACCCCTGGACTATTATTTAAACAAACTTGAATCTATACGATCTGGGGATGCTTCCATTTAAATTTGGGCTTTCCTGGCCTAATAGTTTTGAGAAGAAGAATTTTAAAAATATATCCCCCATTGTGGCCCCGCCCTACCCCCAGGGACCATGATTTGAACAAACTTGAATCTACATTATCTGAGGATGGTTACACGCCAATTTTAATTTGAGCTTTTCTGGCCTGATAGTTTTTGAGAAGAAGATTTTTAAAGAGTTTCTCAATATATTCCTATGTAAAACTTGATCCCCCTCTTGTGGCCCCTCCCTACCCCCGGGGACCATGATTTGAACAAACTTGAATCTACACTACCTGGGGATGCTTCCATTTTAATTTGAGCTTTTCTGGCCTGATAGTTTTTGAGAAGAAGATTTTTAAAGAGTTTCTCTATATATTCCTATGTAAAAATCCATTCCCCAATTGTGGCCCCACCATACCACCAAGGGCCTGTGATTTGAACAAACTTGAATCTACACTACCTGAGGATGCTTCCACTTTAATTTGAGCTTTTCTGGCCTAATAGTTTTTGAGAAGAAGATATTTAAAGAGTTTCTCTATATATTCCTATGTAAAATTTGATCCCCCAATTGTGGCCCCACCCTACCCCCGGGGACCATGATTTGAACAAACTTGAATCTACACTATCTGAGGATACTCCTTTTTTAATTTGTGCTTTTCTGGCCTCATAGTTTTTGAGAAGAAGATTTTTAAAGATTTTCTCTATATATTCCTATGTAAAACTTGATCCCCCTCTTGTGGCCCCTCCCTACCCCAGGGGACCATGATTTGAACAAACTTGAATCTACACTACCTACCTGAGGATGCCTCCATACAAGTTTAAGCTTTTCAGGCCGAATAGTTTTTGAGAAGAAGATTTTTGAAAAATACCAACAAATTTTCAATAATACTCAATTATTTCCCCTTTAAAGAGGGCGTGGCCCTACATTTGAACAAACTTGAATCCCCTTTCTCTAGTGGTGCTTTGTGCCAAATTTGGTTGAAATCTGTCCAGTGGTTCTTTAGAAGAAGATGAAAATGTGAAAAGTTTACAACAACGACGACGACAACGACAGTCAACGGACAAATTGTGATCAGAAAAGCTCACTTGAGCCTTTGGCTCAGGTGAGCTAAAAAGTATTATTTTGTTGTTTATATATCAACATTTTTTAATAATTTTATATTAATGAATAATGTGTTATTATGTTGCTTTCGTTTATTTCCGAGTCAGTTTTTCTTTCCTTTTTTTAGGAGTAAAATTTCTTGAAAAAGTACATTTAAACTTGAAAGAACGTGTTAAATGTGTGTTGCTGATTGTCTAAAAGACCACGGAACAAGAGTTTGAGTATTTATAGTTTAAAATGATAAAAGAAAATTAACTTTGCAACACCATAACTTGGAACCTCTGCATATCATATGGAACACTATATATAACTTGAAATACAAAGTTATTTTCCATTTGTGGATGCTTTTCTGTATCTCCAAACATGGGGGCTGTTCATATAATGAAAAGATGCGGAAGAAAGGGAAATGTTTCAAACTTTAAACAGACGACAAACAAGGAAAAAAACAAATAACCTAAATTAAGAATATACACGGAAGTCAATACATCAATAAATGATTTTACAATTGACATTATAAATACAATGCGGTTAGCTATGAAATATAAAATCAACATGCCAATTGAATTTACAAATACAACTATACCATTTACATTAATGTTATTTTTGGTAACGAGAGAGAGAGAGAGAGAGAGAGATCGAGATCGAGATCGTCAATTACTTTTATTTTTTTATTGTTTATTTTAATTCAAACAATTAATAATTTCCGCAAATTATCAACTTCCCTGCAGTTGGGTTAAGTGGATTCTGAGAACACTACAGAACTGGATGAAGGAGGAAGTCATATGTTTTATTTTGACATCTGCCGTTATCGTTTCTTGATTTTAACAGGCAATTGGCAAGAAATGCGCTGAAACAGGTAAATATTGCTTTATATGATAAGAAAATAATAAGGTATTGGATCTGTCCATTTTAATTTTCCTTTATAATTTACAACAAATATTGGTGCCTACATGCAAATGCATTTTGGTCAACGCCAAATGAATTCGATTTGGATGTTAGCTTTTATAAACTGATTCTATTTCTTTGGTTTACTCTGTACATGTAGGTCTAAAAAAGGTTTTTTTTTTCTTATTCGTCTGAAAACTTTCTATCGGGAATGACTATTCTATTTTAAGTATTAAAACTCATTTATTGTATAAAATGTTTTAAATTTACTAGTTGTTTGATTAATGGAATATCTTTAAATTACTGTTTACATAAAGAGACTCTCCCACAGAAAATATCTTTAAATTAATATATTTTTACATTTGCAAATAAGTTTTCTTATATGAACTTGTAGAATAGCGAAAACGTTCAATTTTGTATGAGCTTTTTCGTGACGTCGCAATGGTAATCGCATGCGCTTATCGCTTGTCTTATTCTAAATACAAAATCTCGGTAGTTTTACAAAATCTCGGTAGTTTTAACAGTTCTGAACAATTTGCCAATCTGAAACGTAAATATAACTAATAATCGGCAATGTTAAAAAGTTCAGCTGGGTTTGAACTCGGTACGTGATCAAATCTTCTGAGAAGCCCTTCGGACTTCACATGATTTGATCACGTGACCAACCAAGTTTATATCCCAGTGAACTTTTTAAGTTGCTGTTTATTTCTTAAGAAATATTCTTAATGTGACAGTACTATATTACCCCAACGTAAAAACATTTTCTATATTGATTAGAAACACTCAACATAATATTTAAGACAAGATTGTGATTTCAAAAAGTTTTCGTTCCCCTAAATGAAGTGATATTATCATTGTCAGTTTACCTTTCCAGGCTGCCCACGAGGCCACACTAGGGTTATTTGAACCATGTCTTGCCCGTCTGGCTATTACGGAGACAACTGCGAGGAGACTTGTGAATGTTCTGCAGACATCTGCAATGCTACTTTTGGATGTCATCAGAGATATGGTATGTGGTATTTCCATTATTGTTTATCTCGTACTCTTACTTATTTTTGATACAATTAAATACACTCATTTTATATTGCCTAAGATGAACAATCCAGACTCGCAATAAATATAATTCGATATAAAAGATTTTTAATTATAGTAACAAAGAGGATGGAGTAGAAACCCACATCGTTGTAAGCAAAGATTCATTAAAGGAATGTTATGTTCAGTGTGCTTCTCTGTAGATACACGGTAAAATATGAACCCTGTTTGGGCGTAATGAATAAATAATATCAATAATATATTGTTTAACATGTACATCGGTCTTATCTTCCACTAGAAATATATACTTCACAAAATGTGTAGTTACATGTATACCATGTATGTACATATATAAATGTAACATGTATGAATATAGGCTTGAAAAACTAGAATGGAATCCCAATAAGTTGGGTCCATTCACTAAATATAAATTTATTATGTTTTTCAATTATTTGTTTAAGACATTAGGATTGGGTAAAAATGTTTACAAACGTTTCAGTTATAAAGACTTTAAATGAACAATAAAAAAGAGTTACACAAATTCATATTTTTATTGTTTCCTGTGCGAAACAAAAGAAATCTACTGAAAAAACAGAAACACAGTCATTAAATCAAAATATTACAAGCGAAATTTGTTTTTTGCTCGTTTATTTATTTATTTATTTACTTTTTAAAACTGTAACATAAAAACTACCGTATAAATATAGTCGCACTTTTATCACCTTTTATTGTAAAGTTATATCAATAATAAAGAAGAATTTGCTGTGCCAAAGAAGATACAAGGTTCCTTGTAATAATATTTGATAATTGTTTTATATTAATTAATTGTTTTTCAGATCTGAATTACTTGAATCCAACAACACTTTCTATTGTCATTCCTACCACCCTTGGACTCATCTGTTTATTTATTCTAATCGCCACCCTCATGTATGTATGATCACAATTCTGCACAGTGCTGTAATCTATAAAAGCCAACTGAAGAAATAATTCGAAATTTCATAATTTTCTTAAACAGGGTACTTAAAATGAGACAGAATGCTCAAAGACCCCAACCCGAATCAATGCAGAATAGCATCAAAACGTATGACGTCACCTCCGGTTCCATTGATACCAGAACTTACAGTGATCTTGGTTCTCAGGACGATTTCCCACCGCCTCCATATGATGATGAATTCATTGACTGTACAGTGGAAAATAAAGTGTATGAAACATGTACATAATACCGAATAATAACATTTGATAATGTGTATGCACAGCCTGGTGTGTAATCTGACCGACGATGTTAAAAAATCAGCATCCTATGCATATGTTTCTATTTATTGTGATGTTTATTTGTATGAAACAGTTTTGTATCGTCGCTTTAAAGCCACTGTATTCGTTCTTTGTCCTATGGCTGAATAATAGATGGAACAGCCATGAAACATTTTAATTAGTGCGCTTCTGTGGCTTAACACATTGTGCCAGACAATTTGCCGGGGGAACTCTTTTTTGAGATAGGATATATATCATGATTTAACGATTATTTATATATTTCATAAGTGCATATCAAATTGTTAAGAAATTGTTAAAGTAAGTTTGAACAATATTAATTCTAACGATAATTTATTCGATTCAACAGGCGTGATGGGGTTTACTTGTGCTCGTGTGCCGGATCAGGTTTGGTGTGTGTTACTGAATATTGAATTTCGTAGATTCTCAATGTAAACATTAGGGGAAAGTAACATTCAATGTAAATATTTTGCTGTATATCCGTATAATGATTAAGTACTACGGATAACGAGTTTGTAATATACAATGTACATGTTTAATTTTCCCAAAGAATTTATTTTGCATATTAAAGTATATACATGTAACACTCGATCTGTTAATTTGTTAAAATAGCATAAACAGACCCGTAATGATTTACATCAAACATATAAGAATTTTTTTAGTTTTACTTATCTATAAATGTAATAATTATTTTTATACTGCTTTATTAATGTTATTACTATGTAAATATAATTTTTATCAAGATCATTAAAATGGTTTTCTCCTTGCATTTTTTGAAATTTAAATTTCAAAGTCGATGACTAGGAAAAGAGAACCTATTTAAGACAATGTTTATTGTCTCAATGAATTTCAAAATTCAATGATTTTTCATAAACTCAATTGCCTGATTAATGCATCCTAAATTTAGTTTAAAAAATAACAATTTGTCTAGTTTAATTAAAACTAAAATCGCCGTTAGAAAAGAGCGCTGTACCATTACTTAACTATAAATCAAAGCCTTTAATGGCTTTTAATACAAATACATGTAATACCATGCAGTTGACTTTTCAAAGAATATTGGTGCCTTTCAAAGCTTTCGGAAAATATGTCAGGGTTAAAATGCACAAGTGTTTAAGATTTTTTTTAAAATCATAAACAAATACAGTAGCGAATTCAAAAGAGGGAGTCAAAACCCACCGTATTACCTTGCATACAAGTTATTAATAAAACTTAACATTCTCCTTACCCCTAAAAGTTCGTACCAAGTATTTTTGAGTAGGAGAAGGTAAAATCAAAGTACTGAAAGCCAGGCTCTTTTGATGTGTCTTTATGCATATTGTGTAGTAAAGACTGAAAATTGCTCTCTCTCTCTCTCTCTCTCTCTCTCTCTCTCTCTCTCTCTCTCTCTCTCTCTCTCTCTCATGCTTTTGATGTCGGCAAAGCGTCAGAAAGCGGCCAAATTATGTAAGCGGCTATAAACAAAAATATGTCTGTATAGTGGAAAAAAATTCAACAGTTGCTGCCGTGAATTAATAAGAACACTAAGAAAATAGACAATTCTCTCGGAATTAAAAATAAAACAAGCAAAAAAACCAACACTCTTGACAAAACGTGGCTCTTTGTGTAACTATTTGGTATAGCGGAAGCTTTTACTTTGACGCTGTTCGGTTTTTTGTTTACTTTTGAAGTAGTGCTATTTATAGTAACATTGGCGATTTGCCTGCCTACAGCCAGGACTCTGCTTTCAGCAGAGCCCGGCTAATTAGAGATGACATTTAAGTATGTATGGAGAAATGATTTGTGTCATATCTATACATGCATTGAAATGAATAACTGCAAAAAAAAAAAAAAAAAAAACATGTAAAAATATCGACTTCAAAATCTCATGGGAACTTCTGTAACAGCACATTTTTGTTTAAAAATCGAACAACTCATATCTACATTGGAATATTTTCAAGATACATACTGTAAATTGTATGCTTTTTTCAGTTCATTACACGTTAATGCCTTTTTTTAATTTTATTATCGATATGTGTATTTTGATTTAATGATAAGGAAGAATGTTTCTGTTGTTCTAATATCACTCTTCCTGGTTCAGTCAAGAAAGTGAAACGTACAAAGGATAACTTCCTTAAGCTAGTATCACATTAACAGTACTCATGTTCACTTTTGTTGTTTTTAATTAGAAACCAATAGGGAAACGATAACACTATGGGAAGAACCGTCACTAACAGTTAAACAATAGTGAGTTTCTAACATATTTCCTTCCTATTTGAATAATATTTAAAATTGCTTCAGGCTATGAAATAACTGCGGCAAGAATAGTGTATGTTCGTGACGTTTTAAAATTTAAAATCATTTTTACAAAATAAACCGGTTCAATTTCAAATCTTTAACCACTAATTTCAATATCATTAAAAATATAACTGAAGTTTACACTTCCATATTTACGATATTTTCTTTGATTTAAGTGAAACATAAAAAATACTTTTGAACTCTTGGATTAAAATTTATTTTTTCATTTTACTTTATACGAATACTAGTATTTTGTAATAACTTGTAATATAAAAACAATTTAGATACAAGTTATATCAATCTTGGAGGTTTTAGTTTAATTCTTAAAGTTCAAGGGGCTAATCTGGATCATTTTAGACTCTTTACTCAGTAAATGTTAGATGACTAAGAATGTAATAATTTTGGTTGAAATCTGTCCAGTGGTTCTTTAGAAGAAGATGAAAATGTGAAAAGTTTACAACAACGACGACGACAACGACAGTCAACGGACAAATTGTGATCAGAAAAGCTCACTTGAGCCTTTGGCTCAGGGGGAGCTAAAAAGTATTATTTTGTTGTTTATATATCAACATTTTTTAATAATTTTATATAATGAATAATGTGTTATTATGTTGCTTTCGTTTATTTCCGAGTCAGTTTTTCTTTCCTTTTTTTAGGAGTAAAATTTCTTGAAAAAGTACATTAAACTTGAAGAACGTGTTAAATGTGTGTTGCGATTGTCTAAAAGACCACGGAACAAGAGTTTGAGTATTTATAGTTTAAAATGATAAAAGAAAATATACTTGCAACACCATAACTTGGAACCTCTGCATATCATATGGAACAATATATAACTTGAAATACAAGTTATTTTCCATTTGTGGATGCTTTTCTGTATCTCCAAACATGGGGGCTGTTCATATAATGAAAAGAGCGGAAGAAAGGGAAATGTTTCAAACTTTAAACAGACGACAAAACAGGAAAAAAACAAATAACCTAAATTAAGAATATACACGGAAGTCAATACATCAAAATGATTTTACAAGACATTATAAATACAATGCGGTTAGCTATGAAATATAAAATCAACATGCCAATGAATTTACAAATACAACTATACCATTTACATTAATGTTATTTTTGGTAACGAGAGAGAGAGAGAGAGAGAGAGATCGGATCGGATCGTCAATTACTTTTATTTTTTATTGTTTATTTTAATTCAAACAATTAATAATTTCCGCAAATTATCAACTTCCCTGCAGTTGGGTTAAGTGGATTTGAGAACACTACAGAAACTGGATGAAGGAGGAAGTCATATGTTTTATTTTGACATCTGCCGTTATCGTTTCTTGTTTTAACAGGCAATTGGCAAGAAATGCGCTGAAACAGGTAAATATTGCTTTATATGATAAGAAAATAATAAGGTATTGGATCTGTCCATTTTAATTTTCCTTTATAATTTACAACAAATATTGGTGCCTACATGCAAATGCATTTTGGTCAACGCCAAATATTCGAATTGGATGTTAGCTTTTATAAACTGATTCTATTTCTTGGTTTACTCTGTACATGTAGGTCTAAAAAGGTTTTTTTTTCTTATTCGTCTGAAAACTTTCTATCGGGAATGACATTCTATTTAAGTATTAAAAATCATTTATGTATAAAATGTTTTAAATTTACTAGTTGTTTGATTAATGGAATATCTTTAAATTACTGTTTACATAAAGAGACTCTCCCACAGAAAATATCTTTAAATAATATATTTTTACATTTGCAAATAGTTTTCTTATAGAACTTGTAGAATAGCGAAAACGTTCAATTTTGTATGAGCTTTTTCGTGACGTCGCAATGGTAATCGCATGCGTTATCGCTTGTCTTATTCAAATACAAAATCTCGGTAGTTTTACAAAATCTCGGTAGTTTTAACAGTTCTGAACAATTTGCCAATCTGAAACGTAAATATAACTAATAATCGGCAATGTTAAAAAGTTCAGCTGGGTTTGAACTCGGTACGTGACAAATCTTCTGAGAAGCCCTTCGGACTTCACATGATTTGATCACGTGACCAACCAAGTTTATATCCCAGTGAACTTTTTAAGTTGCTGTTTATTTCTTAAGAAATATTCTTAATGTGACAGTACTATATTACCCCAACGTAAAAAACATTTTCATATTGATTAGAAACACTCAACATAATATTTAAGACAAGATTGTTATTTCAAAAAGTTTTCGTTCCCCTAAATGAAGTGATTTATCATTGTCAGTTTACCTTTCCAGGCTGCCCACGAGGCCACACTAAGGTTATTTGAACCATGTCTTGCCGTCTGGCTATTACGGAGACAACTGCGAGGAGACTTGTGAATGTTCTGCAGACATCTGCAATGCTACTTTTGGATGTCATCAGAGATATGGTATGTGGTATTCCATTATTGTTTATCTCGTACCTTACTTATTTTGATACAATTAATACACTCATTTTTATTGCCTAAGATGAACAATCCAGACTCGCAATAAATATAATTCGATATAAAGATTTTAATTATAGTAAACAAAGAGGATGGAGTAGAAACCCACATCGTGTAAGCAAAGATTCATTAAAGGAATGTTATGTTCAGTGTGCTTCTCTGTAGATACACGGTAAAATATGAACCCTGTTTGGGCGTAATGAATAAATAATATCAATAAATTGTTTAACATGTACATCGGTCTATCTTCCACTAGAATATATACTTCACAAAATGTGTAGTTACATGTATACCATGTATGTACATATATAAATGTAACATGTATGAATATAGGCTTGAAAAACTAGAATGGAATCCCAATAAGTTGGGTCCATTCACTAAATTAAATTTATTATGTTTTTCAATTATTGTTTAAGACATTAGGATTGGGTAAAAATGTTTACAAACGTTTCAGTTATAAAGACTTTAAATGAACAATAAAAAAGAGTTACACAAATTCATATTTTTATTGTTTCCTGGCGAAACAAAAGAATCTACTGAAAAAACAGAAACACAGTCATTAAATCAAAATATTACAAGCGAAATTTGTTTTTTGCTCGTTTATTTATTATTTATTTACTTTTTAAAACTGTACATAAAAACTACCGTAAAATATAGTCGCACTTTTATCACCTTTTATTGTAAAGTTATAATCAATAATAAAGAAGAATTTGCTGTGCCAAAGAAGATACAGGTCCTTGTAATATTGATAATTGTTTTATATTAATAATTGTTTTCAGATCTGAATTACTTGAATCCAACAACACTTTCTATTGTCATTCCTACCACCCTTGGACTCATCTGTTTATTTATTCTAATCGCCCCCTCATGTATGTATGATCACAATTCTGCACAGTGCTGTAATCTATAAAAGCCAACTGAAGAAATAATTCGAAATTTCTAATTTTCTTAAACAGGGTACTTAAAATGAGACAGAATGCTCAAGACCCCAACCCGAATCAATGCAGAATAGACAAAACGTATGACGTCACCTCCGGTTCCATTGATACCAGAAATTACAGTGATCTTGGTTTCAGGACGATTTCCCACGCCTCCATATGATGATGAATTCATTGACTGTACAGTGGAAAATAAAGTGTATGAAACATGTACATAATACCGAATAATAACATTTGATAATGTGTATGCACAGCCTGGTGGTAATCTGACCGACGATGTTAAAAATCAGCATCCTATGCATATGTTTCTATTTATTGTGATGTTTATTGTATGAAAAAGTTTTGTATCGTCGCTTTAAAGCACTGTATTCGTTCTTTGTCCTATGGCTGAATAATAGATGGAACCCATAACATTTTAATTAGTGCGCTTCCCTTTCAGTTTCGCAAGTAAAAATCGTGCCTCGTATTTACAGTCTATTTCCTAGAATCTTTTGGTACTTGTAGTCAAAAAGTCTGCTATTGCAACAATTAACATGCTTAGTAGCGATCCCCTTTTTAGGATTAATATTTGATCCGAGCCTGACCTAGTTATATCATCAATAGTGAAACAAACTTTAACATTTTTTTAACATTTTGTGCAGAATGTTCCTTTACAATAGCTCGATTTACTAAGTTTCAGACACCCATTCTTTTTTTTAAAAAAATCATGGTATTGCATGCCAAAAGTTTCAAGCATGGCTATGATTATGTTGAGCAACCCATGTTTATATTGTTAATCACGTGTAGAGTGGTTGAACACGAACGATAACTCTGTTTTAAATATCATCGTTTAGTTATATAATAGCTACATGTAGCTGATGAAATAAGACCTGTATTTAATAGATTTTTATGTTAAACTTAAAATCAAAGTAGGATATGTTATAAAAATGACCAGTACTTGCGTATTTTGAGAATAATATCCGAACACTAATACGTCCGCTCGAAATTTCACAGGAACTGAACAAATCTCCACTCGATGAAATCTTGTAAACTTTCATTCGAGCGCCTCTGGATTTATAATGTACAAAGCAACGATAAAGAAAACATTCCGAACACATTCGCAGGGGTGTTTAATGCTTCAGGTTTTTTTTATAATGAAAAAAAAAAGTTCAGGTGAGTGAAGTAGACCATGGGCCTCTTGTTTAATTATCTTTCACTTGATAACCATAGAAAACTATAATTATGATGAGATACCGGCATTTGCTATTTGATATTCTCGCGATATGTTGCAAAACGGCGAAATCGTTGTGTTAACAAGGAATCTACAGCAAACAAAATCTATAAAATGCAGTCCCTAAATCTAAATAATTAAGAAATTTAAACAAGAGCCCAGGGGCCACATCGCTCACCTGAGCAACAATTGCTTTAATTCTGTTCAAATTAGCATTACAGTGTCAAAATATCTTGACAACTAAGTACAGTAGATCTTGCTAAAAAAAATTGAAAATCTGCCAATTTTTATTTACCTCTATTTTTTTGGTAAGCCCCTTTTGTTGTTGTACCTGTAAGAAGATTTTCTCTATTCTTATATACCCCCCCCCCCCCCCCATTTGTTGGCCCCACTTTTCTCTAGGGAATCATGGTTTCATCAAACATAATCTTGTGCTTTCACACTAAGTACTGCGTTTTTGACCAAAAACTTTGCCAGAATATTTTTAAAGATTTTCTCTATATATTCCTATGTAAAAATTCCAACCGTCATCACGGCCCCGCCTTACCACTAGGGACTGTGATTTTGCAAACTTGAATTTACACTACCCGGGGATACCTCTACACAAGTTTAGGCTTTTCTGGCCAAAATAGTCTTTAAAAAGAAGATTTTAAAGATTTTCTCTATATATTCCTATGTAAAAATTCATTCCCCATTGTGGCCTCACCCCCCCCTGGACTATTATTTAAACAAACTTGAATCTATACGATCTGGGGATGCTTCCATTTAAATTTGGCTTTCCTGGCCTAATAGTTTTGAGAAGAAGAATTTTAAAAATTATCCCCCATTGTGGCCCCGCCCTACCCCCAGGGACCATGATTTGAACAAACTTGAATCTACATTATCTGAGGATGGTTACACGCCAATTTTAATTTGAGCTTTTCTGGCCTGATAGTTTTGAGAAGAAGATTTTTAAAGAGTTTCTCAATATATTCCTATGTAAAACTTGATCCCCCTCTTGTGGCCCCTCCCTACCCCCGGGGACCATGATTTGAACAAACTTGAATCTACACTACCTGGGGATGCTTCCATTTTAATTTGAGCTTTTCTGGCCTGATAGTTTTTGAGAAGAAGATTTTTAAAGAGTTTCTCTATATATCCTATGTAAAATCCATTCCCCAATTGTGGCCCCACCATACCACCAAGGGCCTGTGATTTGAACAAACTTGAATCTACACTACCTGAGATGCTTCACTTTAATTTGAGCTTTTCTGGCCTAATAGTTTTTGAGAAGAAGATATTTAAAGAGTTTCTTATATATTCCTATGTAAAATTTGATCCCCAATTGTGGCCCCACCCTACCCGGGGACCATGATTTGAACAAACTTGAATCTACACTATCTGAGGATACTCCTTTTTAATTTGTGCTTTTCTGGCCTCATAGTTTTTGAGAAGAAGATTTTTAAAGATTTTCTCTATATATTCCTATGTAAAACTTGATCCCCTCTTGTGGCCCTCCCTACCCCAGGGGACCATGATTTGAACAAACTTGAATCTACACTACCTACCTGAGGATGCCTCCATACAAGTTTAAGCTTTTCAGGCCGAATAGTTTTTGAGAAGAAGATTTTGAAAAATACCAACAAATTTTCAATAATACTCAATTATTTCCCCTTTAAAGAGGGCGTGGCCCTACATTTGAACAAACTTGAATCCCCTTTCTCTAGTGGTGCTTTGTGCCAAATTTGGTTGAAATCTGTCCAGTGGTTCTTTAGAAGAAGATGAAAATGTGAAAAGTTTACAACAACGACGACGACAACGACAGTCAACGGACAAATTGTGATCAGAAAAGCTCACTTGAGCCTTTGGCTCAGGTGAGCTAAAAAGTATTATTTTGTTGTTTATATATCAACATTTTTAATAATTTTATATTAATGAATAATGTGTTATTATGTTGCTTTCGTTTATTTCCGAGTCAGTTTTTCTTTCCTTTTTTTAGGAGTAAAATTTCTTGAAAAAGTACATTTAAACTTGAAAGAATTGTTAAATGTGTGTTGCTGATTGTCTAAAAGACCACGGAACAAGAGAAGAAAATTTATATTATAGTTTAAAATGATAAAAGAAATTAACTTTGCAACACCATAACTTGGAACCTCTGCATATCATATGGAACACTATATATAACTTGAAATACAAAGTTATTTTCCATTTGTGGATGCTTTTCTGTATCTCCAAACATGGGGGCTGTTCATATAATGAAAAGATGCGGAAGAAAGGGAAATGTTTCAAACTTTAAACAGACGACAAACAAGGAAAAAAACAAATAACTAAATTAAGAATATACACGGAAGTCAATACATCAATAAATGATTTTACAATTGACATTATAAATACAATGCGGTTAGCTATGAAATATAAAATCAACATGCCAATTGAATTACAAATACAACTATACCATTTACATTAATGTTATTTTGGTAACGAGAGAGAGAGAGAGAGAGAGAGATCGAGATCGAGATCGTCAATTACTTTTATTTTTTTATTGTTTATTTTAATTCAAACAATTAATAATTTCCGCAAATTATCAACTTCCCTGCAGTTGGGTTAAGTGGATTCTGAGAACACTACAGAACTGGATGAAGGAGGAAGTCATATGTTTATTTTGACATCTGCCGTTATCGTTTCTTGATTTTAACAGGCAATTGGCAAGAAATGCGCTGAAACAGGTAAATATTGCTTTATATGATAAGAAAATAATAAGGTATTGGATCTGTCCATTTAATTTTCCTTTATAATTTACAACAAATATTGGTGCCTACATGCAAATGCATTTTGGTCAACGCCAAATGAATTCGATTTGGATGTTAGCTTTTATAAACTGATTCTATTTCTTTGGTTTACTCTGTACATGTAGGTCTTAAAAAGGGTTTTTTTTTCTTATTCGTCTGAAAACTTTCTATCGGGAATGACTATTCTATTTTAAGTATTAAAACTCATTTATTGTATAAAATGTTTTAAATTTACTAGTTGTTTGATTAATGGAATATCTTTAAATTATTGTTTACATAAAGAGACTCTCCCACAGAAAATATCTTTACATTAATATATTTTTACATTTGCAAATAAGTTTTCTTATATGAACTTGTAGAATAGCGAAAACGTTCAATTTTGTATGAGCTTTTTCGTGACGTCGCAATGGTAATCGCATGCGCTTATCGCTTGTCTTATTCTAAATACAAAATCTCGGTAGTTTTACAAAATCTCGGTAGTTTTAACAGTTCTGAACAATTTGCCAATCTGAAACGTAAATATAACTAATAATCGGCAATGTTAAAAAGTTCAGCTGGGTTTGAACTCGGTACGTGATCAAATCTTCTGAGAAGCCCTTCGGACTTCACATGATTTGATCACGTGACCAACCAAGTTTATATCCCAGTGAACTTTTTAAGTTGCTGTTTATTTCTTAAGAAATATTCTTAATGTGACAGTACTATATTACCCCAACGTAAAAACATTTTCTATATTGATTAGAAACACTCAACATAATATTTAAGACAAGATTGTGATTTCAAAAAGTTTTCGTTCCCCTAAATGAAGTGATATTATCATTGTCAGTTTACCTTTTCAGGCTGCCCACGAGGCCACACTAGGGTTATTTGAACCATGTCTTGCCCGTCTGGCTATTACGGAGACAACTGCGGAGAGACTTGTGAATGTTCTGCAGACATATGCAATGCTACTTTTGGATGTCATCAGAGATATGGTATGTGGTAATTCCATTATTGTTTATTTCGTACACTTACTTATTTTTGATACAATTATATACACTTATTGTATATTGCCAGAGATGAACAATCCAGACTCCTAATAAATATAATTCGATATAAAAGATTTATAATTATAGTACATGTAACAAAGAGGATGGAGTAGAAACTCGTGTCGTTGTAAGCAAAGATTCATTAAAAGAATGTTATATGTTCAGTGTGCTTTACTGTAGATACACGGTAAAATATGAACCCTGTTTGGGCGTAATGAATAAATAATATCAATAATATATTGTTTAACATGTACATCGGTCTGATCTTCCACTAGAAATACATACTTCACAAAATGTGCAGCTATATGTATACCATGTGTGTACATATATAAATGTAACATGTATGAATATAGGCTTGTCAAAGTAGAATGGAATCACAATAAGTTGGGTCCACTCACTAAATTTAAATTTATTTTGTTTTTCTAACTATTTGTTTAAGATATTAGGATTGGGTAAAAATGTTTACAAACGTTTTAGTTATAAAGACTTTAAATGAACAATAAAAAAAGAGTTACACAAATTCATATGTATATTGTTTCCAATGCGAAACAAAAGAAATTTACTGAAAAGACAGAAACACAGTCATTAAATCAAAATATTACAAGCGAAATTTGTTTTTTGCTCGTTAACAATAAGTTTTTTAAATTATTTACTTTTTAAAACTATTACATAAAAACTACCGTAGAAATATAGTCGCACTTTTATCACCTTTTATTGTAAAGTTAAATCAATAATAAAGAAGAATTTGCTGTGCCAAAGAAGATACAATGTTCCTTGTAATAACATATTATTTTTTTTCAGATCTGAATTACTTGAATCCAACAACACTTTCTATTGTCATTCCTACCACCCTTGGACTCATCTGTTTATTTATTCTAATCGCCACCCTCATGTATGTATGATCACAATTCTGTACAGTACTGTAATCTATAAAAGCCAACTGAAGAAATAATTCGAAATTTCATTATTTTCTTAAACAGGGTACTTAAAATGAGACAGAATGCTCCAAGACCCCAACCCGAATCAATGCAGAATAGCATCAAAACGTATGACGTCACCTCCGGTTCCATTGATACCAGAACTTACAATGATCTTGATTCTCAGGACGATTTTCCACCGCCTCCATATGATGATGAATTCATTGACTGTACAGTGGAAAATAAAGTGTATGAAAACATGTACATAATACCGAATAATAACATTTGATAATGTGTATGCACAGCCTGGTGTGTAATCTGACCGACCGATGTTAAAAAATCAGCATCCTATGCATATGTTTCTATTTATTGTGATGTTTATTTGTATGAAACAGTTTTGTATCGTCGCTTTAAAGCCACTGTATTCGTTCTTTGTCCTATGGCTGAATAATAGATGGAACAGCCATGAAACATTTTTAATTAGTGCGCTTCTGTGGCTTAACACATTGTGCCAGACAATTTGCCGGGGGAACTCTTTTTTTGAGATAGGATATATATCATGAATTTAACGATTATTTATATATTTCATAAGTGCATATCAAATTGTTAAGAAATTGTTAAAGTAAGTTTGAACAATATTAATTCTAACGATAATTTATTCGATTCAACAGGCGTGATGGGGTTTACTTGTGCTCGTGTGCCGGATCAGGTTTGGTGTGTGTTACTGAATATTGAATTTCGTAGATTCTCAATGTAAACATTAGGGGAAAGTAACATTCAATGTAAATATTTGCTGTATATCCGTATAATGATTAAGTACTACGGATAACGAGTTTGTAATATACAATGTACATGTTTAATTTTCCCAAAGAATTTATTTTGCATATTAAAGTATATACATGTAACACTCGATCTGTTAATTTGTTAAAATAGCATAAACAGACCCGTAATGATTTACATCAAACATATAAGAATTTTTTTTAGTTTTACTTATCTATAAATGTAATAATTATTTTTATACTGCTTTATTAATGTTATTACTATGTAATATAATTTTTATCAAGATCATTAAAATGGTTTTCTCCTTGCATTTTTTGAAATTTAAATTTCAAAGTCGATGACTAGGAAAAGAGAACCTATTTAAGACAATGTTTATTGTCTCAATGAATTTCAAAATTCAATGATTTTTCATAAACTCAATTGCCTGATTAATGCATCCTAAATTTAGTTTAAAAAATAACAATTTGTCTAGTTTAATTAAAACTAAAATCGCCGTTAGAAAAGAGCGCTGTACCATTACTTAACTATAATCAAAGCCTTTAATGGCTTTTAATACAAATACATGTAATACCATGCAGTTGACTTTTCAAAGAATATTGGTGCCTTTCAAAGCTTTCGGAAAATATGTCAGGGTTAAAATGCACAAGTGTTTAAGATTTTTTTAAAATCATAAACAAATACAGTAGCGAATTCAAAAGAGGGAGTCAAAACCCACCGTATTACCTTGCATACAAGTTATTAATAAAACTTAACATTCTCCTTACCCCTAAAACTTCGTACGAAGTATTTTTGAGTAGGAGAAGGTAAAATCAAAGTACTGAAAGCCAGGCTCTTTTGATGTGTCTTTATGCATATTGTGTAGTAAAGACTGAAAATTGCTCTCTCTCTCTCTCTCTCTCTCTCTCTCTCTCTCTCTCTCTCTCTCTCTCTCTCTCTCTCTCTCATGCTTTTGATGTCGGCAAAGCGTCAGAAAGCGGCCAAATTATGTAAGCGGCTATAAACAAAAATATGTCTGTATAGTGGAAAAAAAAATTCAACAGTTGCTGCCGTGAATTAATAAGAACACTAAGAAAATAGACAATTCTCTCGGAATTAAAAATAAAACAAGCAAAAAAACCAACACTCTTGACAAAACGTGGCTCTTTGTGTAACTATTTGGTATAGCGGAAGCTTTTACTTTGACGCTGTTCGGTTTTTTGTTTACTTTTGAAGTAGTGCTATTTATAGTAACATTGGCGATTTGCCTGCCTACAGCCAGGACTCTGCTTTCAGCAGAGCCCGGCTAATTAGAGATGACATTTAAGTATGTATGGAGAAATGATTTGTGTCATATCTATACATGCATTGAAATGAATAACTGCAAAAAAAAAAAAAAAAAAAACATGTAAAAATATCGACTTCAAAATCTCATGGGAACTTCTGTAACAGCACATTTTTGTTTAAAAATCGAACAACTCATATCTACATTGGAATATTTTCAAGATACATACTGTAAATTGTATGCTTTTTTCAGTTCATTACACGTTAATGCCTTTTTTTAATTTTTATTTATCGATATGTGTATTTTGATTTAATGATAAGGAAGAATGTTTCTGTTGTTTCTAATATCACTCTTCCTGGTTCAGTCAAGAAAGTGAAACGTACAAAGGATAACTTCCTTAAGCTAGTATCACATTAACAGTACTCATGTTCACTTTTGTTGTTTTTAATTAGAAACCAATAGGGAAACGATAACACTATGGGAAGAACCGTCACTAACAGTTAAACAATAGTGAGTTTCTAACATATTTCCTTCCTATTTGAATAAATATTTAAAATTGCTTCAGGCTATGAAATAACTGCGGCAAGAATAGTGTATGTTCGTGACGTTTTCAAATTTAAAATCATTTTTACAAAATAAACCGGTTCAATTTCAAATCTTTAACCACTAATATTTAACTATCATTAAAAAATATAACTGTAGTTTACACTTCCATATTTACGATATTTTTCTTTGATTTAAGTGAAACATAAAAAATACTTTTGAACTCTTGGATTAAAATTTATATTTTTTCATTTTACTTTATACGAATACTAGTATTTTGTAAATAACTTGTAATATAAAAACAATTTAGATACAAGTTATATCAATCTTGGAGGTTTTAGTTTTAATTCTTTAAAGTTCAAGGGGCTAATCTGGATCATTTAGACTCTTTACTCAGTAAATGGTTAGATGACTAAGAATGTAATACTCACAGACGCACTCGTTCAAACGCTTGATAACCTCGTTAATCTTTATTAGATGTAGTATTGTAAAATATCATCATCAATATTTTAAGCAAATTAAAAAAGAACAATATCATTTATAACTTCTTAAAAACAGGAAATGACACAGGCGTCACAAGAGCCAAATCGTACATATTACTCGTCTATTGGTAAATGTTTATCAACCTCTTTTAATGTAATTAGATGAAGGTATACCATCATTGGTTCCTAACATAATACATGTACAAAATGTTTTTGTAACTAATAAGTATCTTAATCAGGAAATGAAAGTCAAAAATTGAATAATAAGATACTGTCTGCTCAAATGCTAAAAGCAATATGAGCTGTATTTTTTAGAATTTTATTTTGCTGCAAAAACCTGCTAGTATGATAAGTCTGCCTGTAACTTAAACTTTTATGACAAATGAGATTTAAAAAATTCATTAATTTTGGTTGGGAGAAAGATTTTACTTATAAAGAATATATAGCAGATGAATTTTTGTACAGGGTGACAATAATTCAATGTTGCTCAAATTAAGGCTCCTTAATTAATGGCTTTTCCCACAAAATCAAAGCGAACAAAAATTTAAAAACCATGATATTGTTTGTCATTTTAGTAGAAAAAAAAACATTTTCTTAAAAAAAAATCAACATGAAAATTGCAGCTCATATTGCTTTGATCTCTAATTTAATAATGCGTAACAATTCAAACCAAGGTACGATAAATAAATACAAACTGTATTGTAACTAATTAGTATTCTAAACAGGAAATGAAAGTCAATAATTTAATACTAAGTTACTGTCTGTTCAAATGCTTAATCTCTAATTTAATTAAGTGTAACAATTCAAACCAAGGTAGGTTACACGTATCATTGGTTCCAAGCACATCACGATATGTTAATTATAACGTCTTTCAAAACAGAAAGAGAAGCATTCAACAAAATGCAGAAATTGAAAACTATCACATTTCAATTTTTGAAAAAGAAAACATAAATAAAACAACGAATCTAGGAAACATGCGTTTCCTCCCCCTTTTCTGGCTTTTGTTTTTTGTTTTTTTTTTTTTTTGGTTTTTCTTTTTGTTTTAATTTGATTTTTGTTTCTTTAAAAGAAAAATATAACCACTGAGGGTCGCGCATTGCTAGGAATCTAATGAAAAAACGATCATTAATATCATAGAGATTTCACTTGTAATTCTGAGCGCTATTTATTTGTCTATATTCTATATTTTCAAACAAATCATTAGAATATAAGAGACTCCATCTGTTATACGCATATTACAGTCGATTAGTATTATTTATAAATTAATTCCACATATTTCCGAGATGAAATTGAAGCACGTGTACATTACTTTTGTCCACTTGTCCGTATTTTTATCTGTTTAAGTTTAAAATTAATCGTAATTTTTTAATGATACTACATTTTTTCCCTGTTAAAATAGACTGAAGTAGATACTTCAACTTGTAGTAATTCAGCATGTAATAACCATGTGATGTAATATTATCAAAGTTCATAAAAAAATGCATGTGCTAATTTGCACGTAAGTCATCACTATAGCCGTCAACTGCTGTTACTCGTGATGCCAATGTTTTGTTTTGTTTTTTCAATAAACATTCTCTTTTCGCTAAGCTTTCTTCTCCTCCATAGCTATTTATTGCAGACTTTTCTCACTGCAATAGATGAAATCCTTTCCTTGATTCCGATGGATTTTTTCTCCTTTACAGTTTTTTTTCAGTTTTTATGGTATACTAGGCCTCTCATCATACTGTTCGACTGGTTATATGCTTTTGATAATGAAGCAAGAAAAAAAAAATAAATTCCAGAAACCATTAGGTTTTTTAATACAATAATTTTAATAATATTAATAATTCTGGAAATTTAGAGGCATTAAAAACTGAATATTTTTGTCTAAGAAACTCAGAAATATAATCCAAGTCTACTTGAAAGTGATTGCTAAGAAAGGTATATAATAGTGAAAGTATTGCGTGATAAATCGATTAAAAGCTGGGATATCCTAAAAATGTTGATCGGCAATTTCTTTTTTATCATATTTATCTAGTTAATATATCTGCGTGCACTAATTATTAGACAAAGTCTGAGTAAGATTTTCATATATTGCTTCGTACAATTTTTTTTATCCAATACTAAGTTGTAAAAGTAATGGACGCATAGAGCCGATCTATAAAAGCTGGACTCAAAAAGCTACAAACCTAACCATCAGAAGATCCCGGAAAACTTTATTAGGACAAGCACTCAAATTATTATTAATAATTTTGTGTATATGATGCATTAAACTACTAGAACCTCGGAAGATAAGAGACGGGTATAAAGCCACCTATAAATTAGTATAAACTAAACGCTACAAAAGTACTGATCAGAAGTACATGTACTTCAGGGATTACAATAAAAACCCGTGCGCATTATTTCTTCTGAATAAGTAACAATATTCATAATAGAACCTAGAAATAAAACCAACCTATTCAAGAAAACAAATTCCAAGAGCTCAATCAGTTAGCAATCCTTTTTAGATTATTTTTTATGTTAATCGAAACATCAAACACACCACTATAATCAGGAATAAAATCAATGTGTATCAGGATAAAGCAATATCAAACAGTTAAATTCCCGAAGGAAATGGTACCAAAAAACTGCAATTAATGACGAAATCGGATACTTATCTTTTTGTAATCTCTGTCTATAAGGGACTCACTTTCCGATTAGAGCATTAGATGGAAATAACCAATTGGACATTTGCGACTCATTTAAGACCATAATAAAACCTACTAAAGACTAACGACTCAGGAGTAATCAGGTAAGCGATGCCGATCGTCTCTGATTATTGAATTAAATACCAATTAAATGCATTATATATACTTGAATCTAGAGAATAAATGTCGACAAAACGACCCCTTCTTAAAACGTTTCAGATGATAAAGGAAAAATGTACGATTTCGAATGAAGAAAATTACTCCGTATTTCGTCTTTGTCTTCTATTCCCCTGTGTAATTTTGTATACGGGGTTAATGTTGCTCCAATGTTTTTAATCTTTAGCTTTCTCCCTTCTGCACTTGCGAATGGTTTTGCACAATTTGCACAGTCACAGTTATTCAAAATTGTTTGTTTTAATTTCGCCAGTTTTAAATTTGCCCGGTGAAAACGAGGACAGAAGTAAAAAAAAAGGGGGCTAATGTTTCACGGTGAACAGTAGTTATATTTTTGATTCTAAAGATCTTGTCGAGTAGAATGTTGGGTCAATTAACAGCAAATACTGTATAAATTCATAAAAGTTATATCCTTTTCAATTTATTTTTTACACCATAGGATTCTTTTCACAATAAGAAAAAAAACATTTAAAGGCGACGATTCTCCACATCTATTTTATGTTACTTTTTTTACATATAGAACATTATATAGAATTTTACATTTGTACACAAAAGCTTCGAAAAAAAGCGTATTTCTACGAGTTTTGTACAAACATATATTTAGTGTATACAGAGAAATCTTCAGTCCCGTTTTAACCCCCCCCCCCCCCCCCCGAGCCCTCGTTGTCAGCGGGCGAATTTAATACTGGGCGAACTCCACTGCCTAAAAGAATCACTCCTTAAACTCACAGGTATCTTTGCGAAATCAAGACGAGGCGAAACTGTTAGCAATCGTAAACGGGCGAAAATTACGGGGGTGAAACTGACCCTGTATACAGTATTTAAGGAATAAGGAATCATTCTTTGAGTTTAACGAGGTGATAATTTTGGTCGGGTGTCGTCAAATCCAATAAAACCCGAAAGGCTTTATGATCATGATAGATTTGACCACGCTCCGACCGAAAGTATCACCTCATTATATTTAAAGAATGATTCCCTATTACTTATATTTATATTATTTTTAATTTCTACACTTGAAGACAACATTTTAAAACTACTATATTTTTCTTGTAGCACATGCTATGTATAACTACGCGGCGCAGCCAATACTTTTTTCGGTTATGCTATAAGACACGCCCATTTATCTTTTATGTTATAACTCATCTTTTATGTAATAACTGGGCTATAGGCTTCAAAATTTATTCTTAATGTTATCACAGACAAAGACAGTTAAAAATGTAAATACAATTATTTATTTCGGAATGAATTGTTGAAGGCTCCGGTTCCGGCATCCGGTTTTCATTTGATTAAGCAAACATGTGGATAATTGAAAAACTACGTAAAGTAACACTAGTAAAAAACATGAAATAATTCCAAAATTGAAATTCAAGCAAACAATTATCATAAACAATATGAACCGTACAAAACAATACATCTAGAGCTCATGAATACTTTTAATGTAGAAAAACTAAAAAACTTGTCAATATTTATTAAGAAAATTTTCAAAGTCTGTTCTTCCAGAAACCAACTTTAACAACCTATTGTATTGTAATTTTTAAGTTTTTTGTCATTATTACTCCTACTGTACATGTGATCCTTGACTGTATTCGTGTACATTTGTATATACTGATTTTGAACCTCAAATACCAATGAACTGGTCTTGAACGAATAAAGAATTGAATTGAAGTCGTACGGTTCGGGGGGGGGGGGGGGGGGGGGGGGGGGGAGTCACAGTTTTCCCTCAAAAGGGACCTAAAATCACATGCATTTTAGTGTCCAACAAACAATTCAACTGCTGAAAGTTGAAAAATGACGAATTCTAACACTAATTTTATTTCCCCCTTGAACAGTAGATATTAAACATGCTTTTTTTTTTTTTAAATTGAAATACTGTAAATGAAATAAATCTTAATTAAACAATCATGCAGCAACAATACTCTAATTTTTTGGTAGCAGATTAACATTGGAAAATAGTCAAAATAAATCCAGACGAATTAAATTTCCCCCAAAGACCCCGACAAATCCAATATAAGATGGCAAAATCGGACAGCTACACTGCACATGTATCAATTTGGCAATCTCTATCGATTCGGTCGGGATTCCGTATTCGATTAGAGCTTAAAGAGAGGAGCCATAGCGTGAATGCACGACTCCTTGAAGACCAAATTAAAATCGTTGTAAGACTAACGACTTCGGAGTAATCAGGTAAGCAGTACCGGCAGTTTCTGAATATTGAATTATATATCCATTACGAGGAAACTATAGAGACTTGAATTTAAAAAAAATATATATAAACGTTGACACGGCATTCCCTAATTAAGAATCAGAAAGGGCAAATGAATGCATAGTAACGAAAGATAAGGTTTTTGTATATTTTAACCTACAAATTATTCACGCACTGGAAATGCTAAGAGAATTCGGGAGGTTTACTGTCTTAATGAATTTGCGATTGACTTCTCTGTAAGTCGCAAGGGATAACTTTTTCATATCAGTTCTTATTCGGGGTTCCAAAGATCCTGTTGGGAAAATACATAGCCTCTAAAACATACTTATTCGAATGAATATGAACTGATATGAATAAACCGACGCGCTGTAAAATGATTTCCTGTCCTTTCCATTCTATTGCACTTTAAATTTTGACTTTGAAAAACGTAAATACAAATATATATTCATCTGCAGTCCTTTTTAACGCAGTATACGAATTTTTAAAATTCGTTTTAAAATATTTCAAATGTGATCGCTGTTGAAATTTGAAATGCAGTTTTTAATTTTCAATTCTTATCTAAACTTGAATCATTATTTATCTAGATTGAATACCAGTATTATAGTAGTATACTATGATCAAAATTAATCTGATCAAAGGTCCCAAACATTGTAAATTATACTCTAAAACAATAACCGGTTAGCTACAATGCAATTTCGAAGATATTTGTCGTCTGGCAAAGAAAATATCTTTGTCGCGAAATAAAGCTTGGTAATGTCTTTTAGAAAACAATTATTTAGATTCTTTATTTTTAAATCTGTGTAAGAAATTTCAGAACATCGAAAACGATCGGAGACAACATCAAAATAGGGAGGAGAGGAAACGCGGCCGCAGGTGCCGCAGAAGACGTCATCATCACCCCGAGGGCGGGACTGCTTCACGTACTCGATTTTGATGTTTTGTATCAAACCTCGAGAATATAAAATCGCGATCAGCAATTGTTCTGTCATAAATTATATTTAGTTTAAAACTGTCTGAAAAAAGAGGAAGTTTTTTAAAATTCGCTAGGGTTGCCTCTCGCGATCTCACGCGAAAACTATTTCCTCACGTTTAATTAGAAATCAACAGTAACAGTATGGCTTCATTGAACATGCATACTACACAATGTACATAAATCCCTATCAAAGATATATCAGTATTACAAAAATCGATAATAAATCAATTATTATTAATATAAAGGTCAGAACTAACGTTACATGTAGAATTTTTTTCCCCAAAAAGACTATAGTCTGTGTGCTGCCTGTTTTCCGACAGTCCCGTTTTTTATCTACATGTACATTGTGTTAGGAAATGTCAGTAGCAAAATATAATTTCTTTTAATAATCAAAATTAAAAATTTGTAGTTGATAACAGGAATGAGTTCCGCAGGACAATCATAAACCCTGAGAGCTGATGAATTTTGAATATCAAAATACGCATACTATATTGTATGCAAATTTAGTAGGAAGTTACTATTCGTGCTGCATACCAATTGCATCAATACTTAATAAAACACACGGCTATTGCCAAAATCTATGAAGATAGCTTCCTTAATCATCAGCAACTAGTCACAGCCAAATCGTCTTCATTATATGGTCCAGACGAATTTACACCTCAACAAACGAGGTGTATATTGGGAATCGCTAGGTCGTTAGCTATCGAGGGATGCAGGCATTATTTAATGGCCAGAGCAAAAATATGGTAGTCCATATCTTGAGATGTGAAGGTTCATCTAGTTTTTGGTTCAAATACAAACAAAACAGCTGGATGATCAACAAATTAAGCCTCAGATCTGCATAAATTTTCAAGATATGATTTTTTTTATCTATAAACTATTATTTAGTAAAGATAGAATCAATATATGTTACCGTTTGGATGAGGGTATTTCCGATATTTTCATATAGCGTTCTTCTTATAAAGGAGATCAAAACAGTCTTTAAAATGGCCACAACCATCGAGCTCTCTTTAAGTCTAAACGTCTCTATAAAAAGCTTAGCGTTTTGTAGAGCAATATTGTACACCATATCTTTGGCGAGTCATAATTAATAATTGATATTTACATAATTATGTATGTTGATACTGATGCCTTGTTTAAACATTTAACTATTTCTCAAAATTTGCTAGACTGGATATTCCTTAACTTGCTAACATCTTCAGAAACATGCTTGCACCATAACAACCTTTGATTTTAGATAGGAATAGAGCAGTTATTGCAACTTGATTAGAACTGGAATTAACCGCCTTGATAGTATGTGGAACTAGCTGAAAGTGAAGGGGTCCTTTTATTTTCCAGTCAGTCCTTAGAGTTTCATACACCCTGGATGTTGTAATCAAAGAGATCAAAATATTGCAAAAAAGGTAATCAGCGCTGTCATCTTTCATCTCTGCACGCGCCAGGTGATCAGACGACAATTTATTATTATCATTAATATGCATTTTTTGCATGGGGCGCATTCGTGTCGGAAAATAAAACTAATGTAAAAACGTACCTTTGGTACCAATGTTTGAATTTTTATTTAAGGTCGGTAGCGGGTTTAAAATTTTGCGCCTTCTGCGCAGGGTATTGCGCATTACTGTTGTAAAACACAAATTTAAAGTAAAATTTTCAATGATACAGGTTATCATGTAACGTTTTTATTTCAGAATAATTACTTATCAAAAAATTATCTTAAGTGAAATGAATCGTTAGAATAATGTCAGAAGTATTTTAATTTTTTCGCCGCTTCTTCAAAATCGACGTTATTGTCGTCGGAGTCAATGTCTTAGGATGACGTCAATTGAGACTCTGACGTAACAATTGACAAAAAATAACGTCGTTCATTTTCTATTACAGCGTCAATAATTAAAATCAAAACTATAATTTGCAAAATAAAAACATATACGCGACCCTTCTACGTTCTGTGTGAGTGGAAATGTATTTCTTCTTCTAATACAAATAAAATTAAATTTGATTCGTAAACATCCTTTTGTTTTATACATTGATTATTCTATAATGTAAAATGGCTGGCACGGCACGTTTATAGGATCAAACTATGAGGACGGATAGCCTAAAAACCATCCGGTCAATTTCGTTTTAATTTGGCAAAAAGTTTACTTATACGTTAACCTTCCATCGCTGAAAATTTAAAGAAAATCGTATGTTTGTAATTTTTTAAATATGAAATTGAAAATGAAAACCCTCATTTTCCTGTATAATCCTATATAAAATGTCGGTGATGAATCGGACATACGACCAAAATTTGAGCGCGACAAACAGATAAACTATCCGGTCAATTTACTCTATATTTTGCATATAGTTTACTCATAAGTTGACATTTCATTGTAAAAAATTTAAAGGAAATCGTATGTTTGAAACATTATCCCCCGAGACTCCTTAATATTTTTTCCGAGAGGGGGTAGAAGTTTGCAAAAGTAGAGGAAATATCCGGAAAAGTCAAAACCGATATAGGTTTCGGCAGTTAGCATTATCAAGTACACTTCTTGTTTTACCAAAATAGCCCACACGTATAGTGATCAAGTAATGTTTATTCAGAAAACACACAAAACTCGGGGAAATTGCTAGGCCATTTGTAGTACTTTCTGACCCTTTTTCTTTAATAAATATATAAAATGTTGCTTTATTAAATGTCGTTTCATACAGTTTGGCCGAATCATGTGACGCATGTGTTATTTAACTCCGCGAATCCCTGCACAGATATTCACAGCTAATTAACATTTTAAGTAGTTGTTAAGTAGATTTGCGAACAAATAATAAAGAAAATCTTATTAGCTGCATGGTCACATGATATCAAACTCAATACACTCTCATCCGATAGGAAAAGGATATTATTTTTGCAATAGATTTCCTTATTTACTCCAGGGTCTGAAACTGATGCAGGCATTAGTTGTTCAGTGCAAGTAATGCCTGTGGTAATCTTCATAGGCGTCGGAACCGGGGGGGGGGATGTAGGGGGGCTTCGCCCACCCCCTGCATTTTTTTTCAAGGTTATAATATTTTTTACTTTTTTTTTTTTTAGCTTGTCAAGATTTTTTGATAAGTCTGCCATCCCCCCACTTTCAATTTGCTTCCGACGCCACCGATCTTTATCTTGCACTGAGAGAGTTAATCTAGTGTTTAACTCAATTGCACTGAACATACCACTGAATGATTTAATACCCAAACGTCTCCATAAAATGATCGGCATGTTGGAGAGTCATCATTACTTGTTGATATTTACAGATGTATGATGATACTGATGTCTAGTACCGGCATGTAATTATTTTTCAATAAATCCTTTACTGGATATTCTTCGGCAGGCCAACGCCTTCAGACACATACAATAACTACCTTTAGTTGTAGATGGTTGTACATTTATTTAGTTTCTGGAATAAGGCAGATACTGCAACTTTTTTGCGAGTTTTAGTCACATATTAAACCTGGAACTAACCGCCTTGATAGTTAGTTTGCGGAAATTGCTGAAATAAAGGAGTTCTTTTTTCCCAATCAGTCTTTACATTTTAGTTTAATAATTTAAATATATAACATGTTGGTTTAATAAATGCCATCTTAATTACAATTTGGCTGGATCATGTGACGCATTTGTTATTTACATGTAGATTCACGAATCCCTGCACAGATATTTAATTGGAGCTAAATGTTAATTAGTTGTTAAAAGTCGGATGTGATGCAGATATGATGATATGGTATGGATGCATGTATATGATTACATGAAGAAGTTTTAATATTTTTCTGTTAAGGTTCTAACGGCTACGCCTTTAAAAATGAAAATTATTTAATATTTATTGATACCTCTTTACTAAATCTGACTTTAAGATAAGATCAATAACCTTCTATTCTTCGGTAAACATCGGGTGATTCCATCGGTCACATAATGGTCATCATCTAGCATAACTTGGGTATTTACATGAAGATAACGAATTAGTCAAATTGGACAATGACATCATTATTAGCAGGTTTGAATCGGCAGAGCGCCGTTTGCCGAAGGTGAACCTTCTATATATGGACAAACATGCATGGTTTGTGGAAACGCACTATGATTTTTTTTTTCACAGCGCGTTAAATTGGGGATTAAATTACCCCACTATGATTTCTTTTCAAATTACGTTTAAATTTTTAATTAGTTGGTTGGAAAACCTCGTGAATATGATTTAACCTTTTTTGACAACAAGCAGATGACAACCAAAGATACACATTATTAGAACAGTAATTTTATCCAAAAAGTGGGGTCACGTCGAGTTGCCATGCGCAGATCATCAGATTAAACGAGACGCGTGTTATGGTATATTTACAGCTTACTCTGAATGGCTCTTTTCTTTAATTTAAGGACCTATAATACTAAAATACTATGTTGCCTTTCTGCTTAAAACCATATAAATCAACATAAATAGCCGGTAAACCAAACTCATCGTGACTTCACTTATGTATACTTTATCCATGGATTGTTTTCAAATTTTAGATGATGATACCGTATATCTGATAATTTTTGCGATGATCTAATTTTCGCTTTGTTCGCGATCTCTTTAGAATGTCAATAATTAATTCGTAGAAATTGTATCATGTAGCATTTTCTATAAAAAACGTTTTGAATCGCAAAATATGACAGTCACATATTAAAAATGTTAAAGAGTTTCCCCATATTTTCATATTTTGTGACACGCGAAAAAACCCCGGATATACGGTATAATGAATGGAATCAATGAATGAAAATAGAACCATTTTAACAAGAGCTTGGACTTTAGATAGTTGTGTCAAACAGCAATGTGACGTAGGCCTGTAAATTTCATTGCTGGCCACTTAGCCAAGGCTCTGTGAAATTAACAAGATTTGTCTGGCTTTTGAGCTAAGACTACGCAATCTGTGTATATTCAACTTGAAACCAGCGTCATTTAAACTTGTTTTGATGCAAGAAATAGATTGTTAGGTCCTATCGAAAGCCCAAGGTCTTTTTAAAATGGTTCTAGGAATAAAATCAAGAATAACCCAGAAGATAACGTCCCTCATGCATTTGCATTGACGATCGGTGTTCGAAAGCAGATCTTTAAAGAGAAATAAAAAGCAATTTGAAAAGGGTGTAACCAAGAAAAAGACGTAAGATTACACAGCACTTTACGCCACAACGTCTATTTGTAAGTCTTGCGATATCAGTCTTTATAGCACGAGTCTAGGTTTTCTTTGTACGTGACATCTAATTACGTGTGAAAATAGTTTACAATATTTAAAAATAAGATATGAATGACGCCAAGTGCTGAATTTTTATTTACAAGACGTTTTGCTTTGCATTCCAGAGAGTTCATTTCTTTTTCACCCCCAGCCCCACCAAGAATTTTTTTTAAAAATTTGTTATTTATATTTTACTTTGAAACTAAAAAGTTGATAATTTCTATTTATTTCTTTTTTAATCACTTTTATACGAAATTTTGAAACTACAAAGATGTGATGTGAAATAGTTGAAATGACTATACAAAATCTACAATCAGTACTAACAAAACGAATTACATTTGTTATGTGAAATAATGCAAACATATATTTTGAACATCAAACATAGATTTTGAACACCGACAGTCTTGCCAATGAATGTAGTACTTTATGTACTGGTAAATTCATGTCCTTTCGTCAATCAAACTGCGTTTTATCGTGGTTGGCTTTAATGACAATCAAACAATTTGATAAGCGTCTTGATAAATACAAAAAAAAAGAAAAAAAAACCCCCACAGAACTGTGAAATTTTTAAACGCGGAATTTCAATGGAAGAATAATTAGAAGTAATGTAAACGTTATATTAATTTCACTTGGATATCTAAGAAGTCTACACAAAAAGATACACTGCCGCCTAATTAACTCTCTCTCTCTCTCTCTCTCTCTCTCTCTCTCTCTCTCTCTCTCTCTCTCTCTCTCTCTCTCTCTCTCTCTCTCTCTCTCTCATAGGCATATACTGTAATCGTAGTACATTTAGCTGTATATCTTAAAGCTAATTTGTTTTGAATATCAATTTCCGCTTTCGCACAATAAATAAAATACGTTAACATCATAATATCGTTCTTGAAGCCCTGCCTATAAACTTCATTAGTTGTAACAGTGCGGTTATGAAGGAGATCAGTATCGCGGTGTTATATTAGACTGACACTTAGCTTACTCATGCGCAGATTTTTATTCCGGGGGTGAGTGGGGGCAGGAGACCAACGGTTATTGGTAATTTGAGTTCGCTAGGGGGGGGGGGGGGTCCAAGGCATACTTTTTGTATTTTTTTTATAATGCAATTGAAAACAATTTGAATTTTGCAGGGGGGGGGGGGGGTCTGGACCCCCTGATCCACCCCCCTGTAGATCCGCACATGGCTTACTCGTATCGGACAGATAAAGGTAACGCTTCGACATATCAGGATCAGGGGGATGGGGTCTCACCAGTGTTTCACCAGACATATTTTTTATCTAAAAATTAATTTGATAAACAAATTAAACATTAATCGAATGCAAAAGTGCTTTTTATGATAATATGTGACTGAGCTAAAATAATTTTGTAAACAATATAGATACAGTTTAAGGTGGAGTGTGACATTACCCAGAACCAAACCTTAACAAGAGTTCTAAGTTTAAACTGAGCTACGTTGTTCGGAACGGGTACGCGCCTGTTATCCCGTCTATCAAGTCCTTTGTAGTGGACAAATTCGCAAATATGGATGACTGGGTAGTCTGTCTAGTCTACCGAGCAATCGCAACTTCTCGGGCCTTTCCGGCAGGCTCGGAAAAATACCTCGAATGTATTACCTAGGCGTCCATGACAACCCCCCTTTTTTTTTATAGAACTTGATATAAATACAACACATTTCATGATCTGTTGAGATGTGAGCTATACTTCATTAAAGTAAACGATATACACTAAAATATAACACAGAAGCGACATACAAGACTGTCTAGCCGATACTTATTTTAATGGGAAGCGACTCCATTTTGTATAAAATTCTAACATCCGGTGATATTAATACATTCGTGGTGTTTTTCCGAGCCTGCCGGAAAGGCCCGGGGCCGAGAAGTTGCGATTGGTCTACCGAGAACTTGAAACGGTCTCTTGGTTCCAAATGCCACGACCTATATACATCTGTGTAGTAACAGTTGACGGAATTAGTTCAAATGTACTTGTGTTGAGGAAAGGAAGGGAAAAAAGGCGCTGTCACCGCTGACCTTTTACAATGGTATTAAAATCGCTACATGTGGCAAACGGCTAATTATCACTCGGTATGGTAGGCGCATCCTAGAAAGAATAATCTTACTGTGACCAGGCTACGCTCAGGTCACAGTAAGAATTCGTCCCACTTGTAATGTAGCAGCCGCGAAGCGGATCAGCTTCGCGTCGATTTTAAGTCTGTTAAAAATAACCTGCATGGGAAAAACACATTTTTATACATAGCAAACCTTTATGAACATGCATATGTAGTTTAATCCACAAAATATCCATTTAATGAGTCGTACCAAGGCATTTTGTTAAAATACACGTTTGAATTTGCCTGCCATTTTGTCGGAAATCGCACTCGGAATGTCTCGGATTTTATCATTAACATGGCGACCATAAACAGCGAATTTTCAAACGTGATTTTAAAAGTGGCAGTGATTTTGTTGCAAAACTGTTAATGTGGTAATATGGGATTATAAAAGAGCAACATTGTAGGTATATGAGACCAATCATGAAAATTTAGGCGAGATACAGTGCGATATAAAAAAAAATTGTTTTGCTACGAAGCGAGTATATAGGACGAATTCTATCGTTTAACCGGGTCCGTAGGACATCTGTCATTATAACGATAGAACACTCTGTCTAGGCGCATCCAAAAGCTGTGAACAAGAGCAAAAGAAAAATTATCTGCGATCAACAAAGACACTTGTCTCTTAGTTTCAGTGAAGAATATAATTTAAGCACAGTGAAGTTTTGATAAACTTCATTCATGCCAATCAAAAGACAATTAAAACTATTCTGAATTCAATTTCAAAACCAATGACCCAGGTGTTCAGTAACCCTACTATTCTTTTTTTATGATATAATCTTGAAGTAAGTTCCTGCCCGGTTGCCTCATATTACCGCCAGATGTACGCCCTTATCAACTGATGCTTTGAAGGTGTGCTTTATTTTTAGAATATTACACGATAAATGATTATATGGGGGAGAACAACAACAATGATGTGGATTTGGAAATGTTCATATGCCGACGAGGAAATCTTTTAATCGCATACACATAAAACGAATTAAGCCGGCGTGGAGAAATACATTTCATCTTCTGTTGATGACGGCCCGAAATGACGAGAATACTTCAACATTTAGATTCCCAGATGTTGACAAGTATACCAGTTTTCTCCCTATAAACAAGATTAGTAAGGAATATTATGCAATTTGCATGTAAAGTTGTATGATGAAAAGAGTACTGGGCGCCCTATTATGGTTTTTTTTGCTGTGAATTTGATACGCACATTGCAAGTACTGATTGAAATAATATTAATACTGTAAGTCTATAAACAGTGGGCGAGAGGTTCTATTAGATTATGAAAACTGTTTTGGAAAAAAAATATCTCTTATTTTCTTGTTTATTTAACAAGATGGAGACAAGAAGGAGACAAATTGTATTTGAAACTTCAATGAACTCATGTAATGACATGTCTAGTCTTTGCCTTTTTTTTCTCTTACGAAAAACAGTGTTTTTTGCCTAGCTCTGTCGGAAATTCCCAGTGATGTTGCAATAGCTGAGACAATATGGCGCAAACTTTTTATTTCGTTTCATTTATGTTAGCACCACAATTTATTAATTTTTATTTTAATTTCTGTATTAAATAAGGTGGCTCAATACACCTTGAAACATTTTCTCAAATTAGCAGAGAAATACTTGAATATGATAAATAGAATGATGCATCAGAAATATATATAAAAGTCAAAGAGGCGAAAAATATGCAATTTTGATTAAAACAAAATTATGATCTTAAATAAGTAAATTTTAACAAAAGCCCCAGGGTGATTCGAGTTCATACAATTCCCAAGGTTAACAGGTACATCTTATTCAGCATATTTACAAAAAAGAACCGTCATTATTGGGAATCGAATCTCCGTTTCCCCCCTAGACATTTATTGGTTGCAATTCAAGATCAAAAGCACTGTGCGTATTTCTACATATAAGCATAAAATCATATAGAGTTATAGATTCTGCGGTAGTGCACTTTCTCACCTCTCACTTTCTGCTGAATACGGACATTTACATCCACGCCATCACGGGGGCGTGGTTTTTATTGACTGATTTATCTATATCATCGTTAACTATAACTGCCAATCACCCCCCCCCCCCCTCCCCACTCCACCCCATCCCCCAAAAATCGTATTATGGTCAATCAAAATGTGTTAATTATTTTAAACGAAATTACAAGGAAATACAACAAACATATATACGTAAAAGCAAAAGTATTATTAGAGTTTCACCTCCGCCTCGGTCGGGGTTTGAATTCTCATATAGACATGCAGAACCTGCTTTCCTAGCATTGAGCGGCCAGTGCGTAAACAATTCAGCCATCTAGACAATCCGAAAACATGCTTTCGACGACAAACGGAAACTAGCAACGCATATTGCATATGTTACATATCATAAGCACAAATATTACAATAACTCTTAAACGGACATATACCTGCTCATATTGAAGAAATAAGATATTAATTATATACATTTGTGGAGAAATTCCCCTCATTGGAGTTCCTCCACTACACCACTAGCCCTACACATTAATGGATCTTATGAGGGTTTCTATGGAACGCCTCAACTGCCTTATGAAGACTACTTTAAAGTAGTCATGTTGTATATTTTATTTGATAAAATGAAATATATCAGAAAGGACGGTACTTTAACATTACATGCTGATACTTCAACATTACATGATGGTATTTTAACATTACATGCTGATACTTCAACATTACATGATGGTATTTTAACACTACATGCTAATGCAATGTTAAAGTATCCAGGCACGTAGCATCAGGGGGGGCCAGGGGGGCCTGGCCCCCCACTTTTTCTCTCAGCAACAATTTTTTTAAAATTTACATATAGAAAATTGAATTACCATGGAGTTGCCCCCCCCCCCCCACTTTTTGGGGAGTATGTAAAAAATTGATATGAAAATGAGGAATAACTACGCCACCCCCCCCCCCCCCCCCGGATTAGGATTTTGAAGATTATGGAGAAGTTAAATTTCCCCCTTTTTTTTTTTTTTTTGCTTGTCAAGATTTTTTGGATGAGTCTGGCCCCTCCCCCCCCCCCCCCCCCACTTTCAAAAACGATGCTACGTGCCTGGTATCAGCATGTAATGTTAAAGTATCATTATATTATGAAGATTATCTACACAAGGCAGTTGCGGCGTTCCATAGGTTTCCTTGTAATCAAGTGGTTCCGTTTTACTATCATAAAGTACATTCTTTTTCTACACCGTATTTTCTATTTGGCTTGGAGCAGTTGATAACATTCGGGCATGAATTTTTTTTTCTCTTCTTTCTGACGGAAATTAAAACAATTTCTTTTTATTTGCTAATCCCAATCCTTATACCTTGTGCAATATCTAATAATTAGCCTTTGGAAAGCAAGAAAGTCCAAAACAGGATATAGTTATTGACAAGTCATCTTTACTTTTCCCCCTTGCATGGCTAACTGATAAGAACTTAATGATACAAATGATGCAGATTTGAACAAACAAAATCAATATATGACAACTCATAGATTCTATCGCATCAAAATTGAAGTCGATTTCGCTTCAGTTCACGTCTTCGTTGATTGCTGCAGATAATTATTGATATATACACGCTGTGTCACGAACTGTCTGCTTTATATACACACCATAGTGGCAGATCATCAATCCTCAATCTTAGGAAGGAAAAAAAATCATTAATAAGTGTTTCTGTTTGGATCATGAGCAGGTATAATAATGTTCGGGTTTCTTCTTCATAGCAAAAGAATAAACATTTCAATTTTCTCTGTTTTATCATCAACTTTCTGCTGACGATTATTATAGTAACCAAATCTTTAAAGGTGTTAATTTCGCGTTTTTATGTTGTAATTATTCATTTATTTATTTATTTTTGCTACTGCGTATTCCATGTAATTGTTATTAATATGTTTCACAATATCTATTATTGATTGAAATCTAAACAACCATACTGATTTCTCTATCCTGAATGGTTTTCAGCATGAAATACAATAACGTAGAAACTACTGCTGGCGTATAAGACGAACTCGGCAGGCAAGCGAGCGATTTGCTGTTCGCGGCTTGGCTCACCAATTACTGTACAACAGGCACGTGAGCCGATACATCACTGGATGCCGTTTTATTAACATCACACTAATAAAAAGGAGGCGGCGACTGTTATTCCTGATATCAGGGCTCTCCTCTTCTTTATCCGTCACTTCTGCTTTGACTCTGCATGGAAACTTGACAGAGATTGTATCAGCATCAAGGTAAGACATGTACCATATATATATATATATATATAATTAATTTTAGGAGAGGAACTTGTAAGTTGCAAGAACTTGTTTCCAATCCTTTTGTGTTATTTACACAATAAAATATGTTCAAATCAATTAATATTATATTCATTTTTTATTCTAGAGAAATTGTTAGATATACTACTAATATATAAAATAAACATTTTTTTGTCATAATAATAATTTCTCTGTAGAAGTGATAATAAATTTGAGGCTTGTGATTATTTGAGGGAGTACGGTGGAAATTCGACCAAGAAAAAGGGGGAGGGGGTGTCATTTTTAAGAGTAATTATCACATGTATCTATCTACCGTTTAGAAGCCACTTTAATAAAATTTTGGTCAAAGTTGAATTGGTTACTATCATTATTAATGATTTTCATACTAAATACTTTCATTCTATATTTCTGTACTAAGTTCCTTTCCTGTTATTTGCAAACGATATTTAGCTGCAGTCTATTGCGTGTTACATACAGCAAAACTTCATTAGCGTTAAGCCACGCATGTAGTTGTTCTTAATGAAATATAAATTAAGTCTTTTCGTGTTTAGAAATATTTCTAGAATTAGATGATAATTTTTACTCTGGCATAACTTGAAGGAACACTTGCTTTAAAAACTTAAACGAGCAGCCATTTAAAAATAAGCAAAACTAGAGCTTCGCATTCTTTATATATGTATTTCGTGTGAAATTTTAAGTGTGAGTGTGTGTATCGGTATGTTAGGGGGGGAGAGGTGGGGGAGGGGGGCTATCGAGGTCCGATATACATGTATATACCTCACGGCAAGGGCAAAAGTCACGAGATTCGATCATTACAGTCTAAAAATGAATAAAACAACACTTGATTTTTGTGTAATCACTATTATTATAGGGGAACAACCTTTTATTACATTTCTTGTATATTTGTGTTTCCAATGAAAAAAAATAAAATATACCGATTAGGCTGAGTGGTCAAACAAATAAACCGTCACCGTCAGATCTGCCTTAAAATTTTACGAATGATGCTTTTGGCCATACAACACAAACATACATTAACATTTTAGGATTAAAATTGAATATGTTTCTTTATCTATATCTATATACAGGGCTCTTTATTTTGAAGAGATATGATGTAACCTCAAAAATGGTCTCGACCATCGAGGTCTATCAAGTTGCTTCATGACCTTGAGTCCCGATGCTCCAATTTACTTAACACGATAAATATCGGTGTAATGATATAAAGGCACAGCTAGCAGAACAAAGACCGAAATTAGTCGCTATTCTTCGGCTCTGTAAAAAATATTGGCGATGTAATTACGATTCAATAAGGGCATTGGGATTTTTTCAATGAAATTACCACGTATCATTAAAATTAACGGTGATTTCTAACGCGGTGCACTGTTCAAACGCTATGAAATCCTTACAATACAATAGCAAGAACTAAAATAGCAACTCTTTATCGGCACTGAAAATACATGTATAATGACGAGGCTGATGAGTTTATCCGGGTTACTTTTTTTTCAATAGATATGACGAGATATTTTTATTTTGATCGCCAGACTCTGTTCGAGCCGGGGCATTTCCCTCGATATGAACCATTAACGATTCTCAGAGTATGGCACGAATATGGTGCACGCACATTAATGGAATATTTTTCACACATTTGTAAGAGTATAGTTATATAATCAGCATTTCAATATATCTGGGTCGATTCAAATGAAATTTCCTCTAATGTTTAGAAAGGGTAATCTTTTGAGAACGTGTTTAACATGCCATGGATAACTGCTACTTTCTACATGTAATATTTTTACTAGAACGTTGTCTTTAAATCAGAGTTTATATCACGGAAATAAATTATCAACAAGTGTCCCTTTGCCTGCGCTCAATTGTTAGTCCCAAGCAAAGATGCCTCATTTCTCAAACATTCATTTTTAGCCGGGCTCTGGCTGTAGGTAGGCAGATCGCCAATGTTACTAAAGATAGTACAACTTCAAAAGTAAACAAAAAACCAAACAGCGTCAAAGTAAAAGCTTCCGCTATACCAAATAATTACACAAAGAGCCACGTTTCGTCATAAGTGTTGGCATTTCGTTTCTTTTTTTTTAATTTCTTTTTTAGTTTTCTTATCAATAACGTGTTTTAAAAACAAGACTATGCATTTTGGACACATACAAAGCGCACGAATTTCCATGAACTACTTCGCTTCGCGATGAACAAATGGGGATTGAATATATTACGCTTGTTGCAAAATTCAAGGCAGCAACTGTTGAACTTTTTTCTACTAGACAGACATATTTTTGTTTATAGCACTTTACAAAATTTGGTCGCTCTCTGACGCTTTGGCGACATTAAAAGCATGAGAGAGAGAGAGAGAGAGAGAGAGAGAGAGAGAGAGAGAGAGAGAGAGAGAGAGAGAGAGAGAGAGAGAGAGAGATTACAGTCTTTACAATATGCATAAAGACACACCAAAAGAGCCCGGCTTTCAGTACTTCAGTACTTTGATTTTTTACTAGTAATTTTTATCTCCGTTTTGTTTTAAGTTCATTAGTATTAACTTTTTAATATAATACTACGAGTCCGTTAATTAAAGTACTTAATAAAAAAATATCAACCGTAATGTAATTTGAGTCAATGACGCCATTAGGTATAGTTTAATTGAAATTTTAAATAAAGTTAGAGATATATGAGTATAAGACATGTGACTAAATGTCAGCAGTCTAGCAGACGCGTGCCAATCTTTATTGATTGAGATAAACGTCCGCTGGGTATTACCCTGCAATTTTCACTTATGATTAAAGTGAGGCACCCAGAACTCTTGTTGTTGGCTGACCTTGTACACATGTTCCTTTAGTCACGTGCACCAATATCTTGTTTTATATGTAGCCATAAAAACCAAAATACAAAACCCAAAAAAAGTATGTGCATGTTTTATATCTCTCAAACAATATCATTGGTACATGAAAGAAACAAGAAAATTCACACAAAGACATGAGGCAGGATATTTATAATTATCTCATTTTTTTTTGGGGGGGGGGGGGGGGGGGGGTTGGGTGTTGGTGGTGGATTAAAATTATTTTTAGTTTCAGTGCGAGCGTCATGATTACCTAATTTAAGCAGTATCAATTTAGAATAATATTATTTATCTATATACGCATTTGCATTGTACATGTATGTATTATTTACTATATGGAGGTTGCTAGAAATCGTAGGAAATATGTTTTAATTTCAAAATTCTAATTGAATACTAAAATAAAAAATTCTAAAAATAGAACGCTAAATTCTAATTTCAAAATTCTTTCATAAAATTTATACTAAATGGATCATTCAATATTGCAGTTTTTTCTTTGCTGTTGAATGGCTGCCCCCCCCCCCCCCCCTTTCACCCGGCTCGACTTTTTTTTTTTTTTTATCGAAAAACCAATATCCTTGGCCTGTATTTAGGACCAAGATCCCCCTACAATTCGAATGGGCACACTGTGTACATATATCGTCTGTATTTTATAGTTTATTTAAGGTTCAATTACAAATTACTAGTATGCATGTTTAATGAATGAAATCACATATCAAACTGATGTCTTTTCATGCTTCAAAACAATTTAAAATCTGAACAATGATTTCCTTGAGAACACCCTCTTCTGACCCGGGTTTTTGCTCTATTTTTATAAACAACTAATACAGGTAAGAAATACTAGCCGTTTAGAGTCTTGATCGCTTCTGTATACATGTAATTAACCTTAACTTACTAAAACATATTATCATTATTTTCTACGCCATTTTTTTGTTCAATATTCGAGATAAGACAGTTAATTGCATGAATTCCGGTATGTACAAGTTCTGACATACTCTCCTGAGAATGTCTCTCGAGCTCCTCTTAGATGCGCCCAAACCCGTGTAGGTTTTGATACATTTAGCCTCATTTCTCAATATTATAACACATACATCAAAGAACATTACAACATTCCGCCTGATTAGAGGCATACTTGGCTCGATAGTGGTTCCAATTAGATTTCCAGGATGCCACCACAAACTCCCCATTGTTCGTCAGCCAACGCTACAATCGCTTGACATCCAAAGTTCTGTTATTTTCAGTCTAGCTTGTGCCCTATCTCCGTCTAGCGTAGAATAAATGGATCCTATTAAGAGGAGCAAAACATTTCTTTTAGGCTTATGAAATCACTGGTACTTTTTCTGTGATAAAGTTTACCTCATGGAATCGTAGTTTTTATACTATTGGGTGAAGGGTTATTACAGAAACAAGTGCCTGTGCTTATAATATACTATCAAACGATGTGTATTCTTAGTATATACTAGATGAAACTTTTTTTTACAATTTGATGCTGGTCTGAAGTTTAAGGGGAAAGACCCCGAATTTTCCCATAGGGCTACAGACCTACAACTTATTCGCAATATGCCGGAGATTACAACTGAAATCCAAGACATAAAAAAGAAGAATATACGCAATTGTCAAATCCGCCTGCCAGAAGAAAATGGTTCGTGTGTAATTGAATTTGGAAAATTAATTTAATATTGGAGGATTGATTCTTTATATAAACTTACCACCCCTTCTTTCCAAATTAAAACAAACGTTATCTATATTGCAACGAAGACACTTTAGGAGAGTATATTAAAACTTATTCCATATGCGATCTATACGTCGCTGTAATTCTATACTATTGCAAGTTCGAACGATGTAACATGATGAAACCAAATTGAGCCGGTAGCTACCAGTTGGCGTGATGATAAAACAATTGTGATTTAATTAAAAAAAGGTAAAATTCAATATCCATTTTGTTGAAAATAATGTGTAATATCATCACTCTCATACAACAAGATGAAACAATTTAGTTTTAGCAGGTTTAGCAGTTTTCGTTTCTGCGAAAAATACAGAGATTATAATGTCTGATTAAAAAAAAAAGATTTTTGGGGATAATAAATCTTCATATTTTCCTATAGCCTTACCATCATGCAATAAATATTTACTGTTATTTGAGTACTTTTATATATACATATACAATATAAAAATTAGATGATTTGTTTGTATATTCAAACCAAAAAAAAAACCTTTTGCGAGTATTTAATGATTGCATTTACAAGAATTTAAAAAAAATAATAAAACCAACCATTTCTTTAAAAAAAAAAAGCCATTACAACCGTTGCAAAGAATAATGCGACTTTTCCATTATGAAATATTTCGTTATTGAAATGCTAAACTGCATATAATTGTAGTAGAACTATCACTAGGGGTGTACCCGTATAATTTGTGGACCCAATAGCATATTAATGATTTTATACATTAACATTTTGAAAATTGATAGAAAACTATCTATAATAAAAGATCATTTTGAATTCTACTTTAAACTTTAAAAAAACACTTTAATAACAGTTAAACCGAATTAAAAATTGCCATTAACTATAAAATTTAGAGAATCAAACACTTGTTTTCGATTTTTTCATTAAAAGCAATTTTTCTTTTAATTTTGAATTATCTTAGAGTACTAGTATTTAAATAATCTTGTTTTTGAAATTTTGAAACGTCACGTAATTAAAATTATTGAAAGTATAAATCAGTTTGTACATCCTCATTACATGTATTTGTCTCTTCAAAAGGATATAGCTAATTGATTAGAAGAGGTTCATATTGAGTTTATGTCTAGATTAACGTGACATCTTCCACACCTTTGCGTCGGCGTGTAATTAAAAATAAACCACGAATGCGACTGATAAAGTGAGATAAATAAATTTTCATTAAAAATCGTGATATTATGTTTTTCTTTCGTAAACTTTCTTCGCGTACATCAGCGATACAACACCTACAAAACACACACAACCACACAAAAAAAGAAAATACGTTTATTTACATTCCATTATCTTCTGACGTATGAATGAAATTTGCATAAATGATATGTTAATGAGAAATACGAATTTATACCTGTGTTTGTCTCAAAGTTAGCTGTGTGTTAGGAATGTGCATAAAATTATATAAATAGCGGAGTGCTGATATGAAACTTTGTCTTTCAAAACAAACTGCAGGAGAGCGATGCATTGAACTACCGGAGTTCGACGTGGGCTTATATTAAAGGTATCAATTTTGTATTTGCCATTTACACTGAAAGACATTGCAAACTGACAATGTAAAGAAAATTTTGTAAACCTGATTCTTGTCTGTCTAAACCACATATCTAACGGTGGATTGTGATTTTTTTCCCGAGAGAGAGAGAAAGAGAGAGAGAGAGAGAGAGAGAGAGAGAGAGAACATCGTAAATCTTCTGTTTTTTCCTTGCACCGATCATTTCTAGAATGCCTACTTTGAGACAGTGGCATATTCAATAAGATTCGTTCAATTACACTGTGTTTTATAATGATCTTAATGTAAATACATTGATCGATTTATTGATTGTAAAAATGATTTAACATCGTACGTAATGCAGTTGTTTTCTTTGTTGTAGATATTATTTAAATTTTATTTATTTTAAGAAAAATTCCATTAAAATATTTAATTTATAACACACTTTTTCTACATAATTCCACAGAGGACAGTGATAATTTAATAAAACAATGATACAACATGTTCATAAAAGGGCATGGTCACGATTTTAATAAAAAAATATCCATTATTATTCTTTTCTTGTTTTCTTATTCTTATCCATTGCTTTTTAAATGAATTTCAAATGAAAAAAAACCCATCATCTGAGTGTCGGTCGTATATTTATTTAAGCAAGATACAGAGCACATAATTCTTTGCTACATGAAGGATGCTCGTGCCATTGCAATACTGAAGCAGTGTAATTATTAAAACGGAAAACTAAATTTTGACAAAAATCGTGACCATGCCTCTTTAATGTGTCTCTCATATCCCCGACTGTTTTAGAATTTGTAAAGGTTCTTTAAAGAGTTAATTGTCACAAGAAAGATTTAGTCAAAAGATTAAAAACGACAGTAATTCCTCTTTTAATTGCAACCCCTGAGACAAAGCATACTTTAACATTACTTCTTGCTATGTCTCACTGCTAAACAGTGTGTGGTCGCATAGGCGTCGGAACCGGGGGGGGGGGGGGCTAGGGGGGGGGGGCTTATCCCCTTTTTTTTGGTAAAGTTTTACCTAACCATTAGAAACATAGCATGATAGAGGGTTCAGCCCCCCCCCCCACACTTTTTCTCGCAGGAAAGATTATTGTTCCTAAATTTACCTTGTAAGAATGAGAAGTTGGATTCAGAAGCATACTAGTCTCCCCCCCCCCCCCCCCCCCCCCCCCCAACGGATTAGGAATTTAATGATTTTGGAGAAAAAAAATTGGGTAAGTTTTTTGTCCTTTTGGAAGTATAAGTATCCCCCCCCCCCCCACGGATTAGGATTTCCATGATTTTGGGAATTACTTTTTTCTCAATATTTCTGAGGATCAGTCTAGCCCCCCCCCCCCCCCCCCCCACTTTCAATTTGCTTCCGACGCCAGTGGGTCGTAATTATCCAGATTAAAATGTCAACGTTTGATAAAAATTTATCCTTCCATTTTGCAGATGAACAACAACTCCCTATATGAACACAACAGTATTTACATGTATGACTATGCTGCCAATTCTAACTGGACTTCGTTTATACTGGAAATAGGAAAAGCACATGAGGTGCATTCCCAACCTATTGCTGTATATGCCATCATTCTGACTTGTCTTTCAACAATTGTGAACTCCATCCTATGTTATGTGACACTTGTGACCCGAGAATTACGACGCCAACCCCTGTACGCATGCGTGTTCAACTTTTGCTTTATGAACTTACTCATGGGACTGTTCGTGACCTCTTTGGTTGTGTATCATGAACTGAGTCCCACGTGGAAGCTGGGACTGTTTGTTTGTAGGGCCTGGGTCATTCTGGATGTCTTTCTTCCTTTCACGTCCTTCATGACACTGATGCTTATGTCCATTGACCGTTTCTTTTACGCCCGTTTCCACTCCTTCTACCAATCGGCGAAATTCCGATTTCAGAGAGAAATCTACCTTCTTATTCCTTGGATCATTGGAATGGTGGTGGTGATTCCACTGTGGGTCGGCGGATTTCAACAGTCGCCGATAGAAATGACAGACATGTGTGTCTTTGGCTTGGTAGACGAAGCTTCGGTAGCTTCGCCTATACTGGTCTTCTTTCTACCAGCCTTTTTCCTGATCTTAGTGATGATCATAACCCATTTCTTCTCTTTCCGCAAAATCACACGAGCTAGCGCTAGGTCAATAAGCAGTCGCTCAGCCGGGACGCCCAGAGACCAATATGGGTATTATGCGTACGAAAACAACTTTTCAGCTGTGACTCTGTATCTTATAAATGTGACGTTTCTGATCATGTGGTCGCCCTATCACATGATGAGCCTCCTTCTGGCTATGTGTTTGCATTGCATGCCGCCTTACTCGCTCATTGTGGGGTTCACGTACATGGGGACCACCGCCAGCTCCATCATCTCGTTCCTCTGGCTAACTGACTACCATGTTCGATATTCCTTGAAACACGTGATATGTGATCGGTTTAAGAAAGTAAAACATACTCCTTCGAACAACGTTTCGCTTACGCTGTTGGAAGCATGAAAATAAAACTGTGACTTGAACAGTGAACTATACAAGAGACCTCTTGAGTACTACAACAAAAACATTTTTGTTTGGTGATTATACAAACATGTTGCACTTCAAATGTATCACTTTAAGAATGCACCTACACATGTTTAAACACTTATATAGCTCATCGCTTGACGAGGTAAATAAATAACTTTTAACAATGGGGGGGTATTGTTTGCATGTAAAGTGTTTACATCAAAATGAATTCGTAAAATTTTATAGAGAATGTTACTTCAAAATAACAAGATTACCTAAAGAAAATATTCATTAATTTATACAGAGGTAAACTTACAATATTTGCTCTTCAAACCAGTTTCTCTTTGAAATTAACTCTTTAAAAAATTCTTCACAAACACAAAATCTCTCTCTCTCTCTCATAGATAGAAAGAGAGAGAGAGATGGAGAGAGATAGGACTGAGAGAATGACGGGTCCGTTTTCTTCGTTGGTGAATTCTACAGAAGAACAAAACATGTACTGAACATAAATCATTTAGTAAGATATTTAAAAAAAAAATAAATATGAATAATAAATAAGATCGGTTGAATATGTATGTTAATGCAATACTTCCAGATGCATGCCTGTTATGATATATATATCCAGAATGTTTTAGCTGTATACGCTGCTTTGCAGAAGAGCCAGTTGTAGACAATTTCACTAAGCAAATTAATCTAAAGATAACTATTTATACGTATATATACCACAGTCTCCGGTTTTTAATAGGATATTTATGTTTGTACAGCACTGCATGGGGTAACGAGCTCGGATTTCAGAACTAACGAATCAAAGCAACTGAAATATTAATTTACAAATACATTTTCCTCATAGCACACGTGTATCAGAATACTAGACATCTCACCCAATGCATAGTGTTTAAAATAAATACTTATTCTAGTTTAAACTATTCTTTTATTTGAAAATTGAAAAGAATTCGCAATATATTTAAATCGCCGACTACCAAAACGAGCGAAAGCGGCAAAATAAAACGGGGACGAATATTTCCCATTGTTTTCTCCAAGGCCGAATGTCAAACCTTCATTGGTTAAAACAAGACATTGTCATTTCAGAAATATTCCCATTTCCGGCTGTTGGATTTAAATATGTATTATGACCGCCTACTATTTGAAGTAGTTGCCTTTAAAATTAGTTTTAAATAACAGTAGCGGCCTTTTGAAACGTCACTTGTGGCTAAGGCAACCCCCCCCCCCAAAAAAAAAATGGGAGCGTCAAAATTAGCTCAAAACTCTGTGAAGGAAAGAGAGAAGACTTCTAAAATTAGATAGCAGCTTGAGGATTCTCAACAAGGATTTGAGAACGGTAAATTTGAAGGGAGATCCACTGTGTAAAATTGGACAAGATGTAAGATCATTTTAACATGGACTTGCGTGGATCATCGCTTTTTGTAAATTAATTCCTTGTCTAATAGTCCTCGAGAAAACGAAACACTTAGTTTGGTTTGATTCCTACTGACTTGGGAAATATATCGGGTTGATCAATCTCATAGACGGCTCGGCTAGCTTTGTTTCACCGTCTATGAGATTGATGAACCCGATTTATTTCAGCAGTCAGTCAATAACAAACCTAATAAGTAATAGTACACGGTATATTTTCTTGCTTCAGGAATAGGATACATTCAACCAGAATGTCATACAATCATCATCAGATCAGAAGTATTATGGTTTTATCATTGGAGTTTCCGAGACATTAAAGGGCCATGGTCACGATTTTATTCTATTTTTCTGTTTTCATTATTTTCAATGCTTTAGGAAAGCATTTCTAATGATCAAATGAAATTTGAGAGTCAGTCGTAAAGTTATAAGCAAGACACGGGGCTTAACATGCTTTGTCTTGTAAACAAGGCTCATGTCCTGTTTTTGTTTTTGTTTACATAGGTTCAATATACCAGTAAACAATCTTTTTTAAGCTGATTTGTCTATCTTCTTATTCATTTTAAGCATAAATAAACAGTTCCTAACGTTTGACACATTCATATTATGTCTAAAATTGGAATTTTCACTTCAACATTCAAAATGTAAACAAAAGCTTACAAAAACAAAAACAAATTGCAAGCTCTGTTACTTGCTTATAACTCAACGAATGACACTCAAATTTTGGTTGCTTATTAAAAATGCCTTTCTAAATCATTGTAAACATTAAAATCGGAGAAATAATTTTTGACCAAAATCGTGACCATGCCCCTTTAAAACAACTTCAGAGTGATGGTTCTGTGTTTTGTACAAACTTTATATACTAGTACAGCATTAGTGCCCAGAATTATGAAGGATCTTCAGCTTAAGTCAAAATTTCATTTATTTATTAAATACTTTTAATTTGATCAATGCTAAAAATGTATAGAATATAGCAATCCTTCATAGCATTTTGAAGAACAAGGTACGCTTAGGGTCATATTTGGCCTATTTTCAGAGGTTAACAAATTTTGGTCCAAATACTCTCTAGGACATGGGCTTTCTATATATAGTAATATTATCTTTGTATCACTAATAGTTTTTGAGATACCCGGAAAGAAAGATGACATGCAAAATTATGACGTTATTTGACGTTAATGCCCTTAGTGGCAATAAAATTCGCTTTCTTCTCAAATATTCAACGAAATAAATTAAATTAAAAACTTTTTAATAAATTGATACCTGGGTGCACATTACACAATTGTGGAGTTTTTACTACAATATAAAACTGTACATGTTTTCATTTGGCTACCTAAGGAGTTAACTATTCACAGTCCAAAGTATGGGGGGGGGGGGGTAAAAAAAGGACCATAATCAAGGGTTGTCAAATGATTCCTTTGACTTTTAAAAACTTGAAATAAATGTTGTTTTTTAATATTAATATGATTCAATGATTACATAACATTTGCTTGCAAATAATGCAATTTCCTTAGTTGTTAATGTCTGCTGAAGTCCTCATCAAATCCATGGCGCATTTTACAAGATAGTACATGTAACCTAGGACACATCAATGTACTTTATATGATGAGTTGGCTTATATTTGCATTGATAATAGTATCCCATGAACAGTTCTGTATTTGTATCAAAGACCTTATATATATATTTATTGTTAAATTAAAAAGAGAAACACTTATATGTATAACACATCATATTTGACCTTTATGCACTTAAATACAAAGTTTCCTATTACTTTTTTAACATTTGTCAATAATAATATTCAATGAAAGCTGGTGTGAAGTATTGGTTTAAATTATTACATGCAATGATTTTAACCACAATAAAACAAAACTAAAATAAAATGATAGTGGTCTGGACTCCATGGAGGTTTAATTAAAATATTTTTTTCAAAGTATAACACATTGTTCATTTTTACAGTTTGATCTCAAATACAGTGGTACAATGCCCAAAAATAGGCAATATTGATATGAATTGCTTTGAAAATGTTTAACTTTAAAATATTTTTAATTTTATAGTAAAGATATGCTATGTATTTATGAGAGTATTATACTTTACACGTTAAAAGATAAACAAGCATATAAATAGAGGGGTAAAAGAAAATGAGGTTATCCCTATACATGTATTTCATTTCAATGAGACATAATTATGAACAAAATGTATACAGCGTTTGAACAATATTTGTTGTATACATACAATATCAATTATTGAAAAGCACATCCATTATACTTTATACAGCTAGAAATCAAAGAGCATGTCATTACTAAATAAGCCTCTAGACAATGTGATTCTGACATTCTTATTTTACACATATATGGTTTTATATAATGGTTGTCAATATTCATACAATAAATCATTTGATATTGCAACTTTGTCATAAATTGATTTGCTTATAATCTTAAATTGCAATCAAAATAATTGTACAAATAAATCAATCAACAATATACTTGCATTTAGGTATGAACTCAAAACAGCAATATACACATTCAGGTACTTTGTAATCATCACTAATTTTTACAGATATCATACACTAAATTTCAGAAAAATTCTTCTACCAAACATGTTTTGTTGACTGATTTATTGACTGATGAGTCACTTTGTAATTCACTCCTCTTCTGTTATGGAACATCTTTCTTCATTTTCTTCCTCACTTTCTGATTCATCAATTGGGAGTGCAGCAGCATCCTCAACAGAACTACACCAATCGCGCACACCACAGACACCACTTTCCTCATGACGAGCAAGACCCAAGAACCAAATCACACTGGTAATATGAGCACACATGCCCACAACTCTTGTACCAACTTTACATTTGCAAAACCAAGATTTGATACTGATATCATCATGTCTTATCCAGAGTAAGTATTTCTTTGCGGAAATGTGTCTACTTTGAATCTTGGCACACAGGATTCCATCAAAGTCATCACTGATGAAAATTTCATACCTTCCTTCCATAAAATGTTCATATGCATATGACTTTGCCAATCTTATTTGGTACACACCTAAGGTTAACTGGCGTATTTCCTCCTCTGTCAAATGAGGGAAGACTACATCATGGGAGTCTATCTTCTTCCATCTTATGCTCCGCTTCTCTAAACCTTAAAAATATTATTTTCAAATAGAAGTTCAATTTATTCTCAACCAATTTTTATATTTGAAAATCCTGCCAAAACCTTGTGAGAAAACATAATCAAGATTCAAGATGATGCTCACCACTTGTCTCAACATAATCCTTTAACTCATTCACTCCGTTTGCAAGAAATCGCATTTTTGCAGCCATGGCAACATCTTCCTCCTCAATTCCAGTGCTCAAGTCTGGTCTAAACTTGTTGCAGATTGCACTTACTATGCGGACATAATCGCCAATATGTGGTATCTGTGTATTGGGGATGGTCCTGCTCAAATAATTCCATGTCTTGAGCCTGCCATTCACTGACTCGACAACCCATCTAAGCTGTAACACACAACACATACTATGAATATGCATATATAATACACATGCATGCAAATTAAATATACAGTAACACTCGGTTATAACGAAGTCGTAGGGGCAACAACTTCACACTGTTATATCCATTAATCGTAATATACGTATAACAATTTTTTAAAAAAAATAAGTGCTGGGGACTCAAATAAAAACCTCGTTATATCCAAGAAATCCCTATATGTGTGTTTGAAATAAATATGAGTTTTACTGTAGTGCAATGTAACTAAAAGGAAAAGTTTGTTATATCTTAAGCTTTGGATTCACAACACATCTGTACTATATGATACAGTACTAAAACACATCAATAACATTTTAAGCTTAAAATTTTAAAAAAGGTGACCTGCAACAACATAAACAAATTGAATCAGTATTATATTGTGGCATGTTATATTGTACAAGTACCTTGGTCACAAATCTGGTTGAATTGGCTTCTTCTGTTGAGTGTTGCTTTGAATGACGAGTCAGAAAGGATGGCATTTCAACATGTATCCCCAAGTCATCAAGCAAAGCTTCTGCGTCTCTGAAACCTCTGTCGACAATAAAAATATCGTCTTCTTCTACCCATTTCCTAATGTCCTCTACATTTGTCTGGATCATGTGACTTAAGATCTTTGCATCGGAATTTTTGGAATCTGCCAGATAGGGACCTAATACAGAAATTATATATCCAGAAGTTGATACAATCATCATCGGTTTAACTAATGGCCGGTGTTTGTGGGTGCTGTAGGAACGACGTGAGAAAGAAAAGTTTCCGCTTTTTTGGAGGTATACATAAGTCCCATCGAGTACAAGAATGACTGGATTATCTGACATGCTGCATAGAAGTTCCTTGGCAAGGGGACGAGTATGGTGATTAATGACATCCTCCCTTGATATGTGAGAGAACCCCAAATGCTTTGGCACAAAATCTTCCATCAAAGCATTTTTCGCAGATATAACAGCACGTCGAACCTGGAAATAGAAAACCCAGTTTCAATTAATGTACATTTAATCACGTACGAGTTTTTATTTTTTATGTATAATAAAATAATAAGAAATCTTAAATGTATTGTCTCACTTAACATGTCCATACCTGCCATTTTTTCATGCCAAATAAGGTTCCAAGTAGTTGATTACTTAAACCACATCTAAGTTTCGTCAACAATAATGCTACACATGTTCTAGTACTTCTGTTCTTGGATGATCTTAAGTTGGTCTCCACCAAATACGTCATCAATTCATCAAACTGATCCTTTGTAACACCTGTTAGATTGTAGTAATCTTCATTTTGCATTCCATGTGGATCATCAAAATTCAGTCTCTTGTTCTGATTTTGGATTGCTACATCCCTGGTTTGTTTTAAAACTCCAACAATGGTGGTCCTGTTGACATTGGAGACAGAACTTGTTTGTTTCAACAGATGCAATGCCTCAGTGTTGAGATCTCCATCAGATATATGTTTAGGACAGCATCTAGAACCAGGTGGAACAAATGTTTCTTTTTGGATGAATACATTTACACGAGTGTTTTCAGGAACAACAACAAGCTTTGGCCCTGGCTTTTTACATATTACACAGTTGGCATGACTTGTAGAAGTACTTGGGATGGACAGTGTTACTGAAGGAGGGCTCTTCATACTCTGCTTTGATAATGTTTTCTGTATTTTGTTTGGCTCAGGGCTGTTGCAAATAGAATCTCTTGTCGATTTTGTTTCACACATGTGACGACATTTCCTACACAGCATGCTGTCATCAGAAACATCCATACGGAGTCTTCTCTTGATGAAGTCTGCATGCTCCTTCTTTATCCTGTATCTGTCCTGTTGTGATGTTCTTTTGGAGCACAGCAAGCAGGGGTAGAACTTAGGCATTCTAAAAATATATTAAAAAGTCATTAATCACACACAATCACATTACTGTACAAGTATAATAATGCTACATGTATATGACAGATGTACATTTAATATCTGCAATGATGAAAGAACTTTCTGGTGGAATTTTTTAAAGAAATTCAATTTAATATCTTTAAGGTTCCTCCACACCCAGTGACCTGTACTTTTTAGAAGTGCATTACAACATGCAAATTCAACATATTGTTCTAGCTACCGGTACATGTAAAATATTGACCACTTCAAGTGTATTACTTGACAGTTCCAAAGGTTAGTCATCTGACTGCCAATCCTTTGGACCCCAAGATATTGGGTTCTAGTCCAACAGGAACTAATATTTTCATTGACTTGCGCAAAGTTTTTAAATTTCATATTTTCCCCCCAAAAATGATTTTTTCTTCCATTATATTAGAATAGACTTTATCTTTGCATTATGATTATACATTAGTTTATGTTGATTTAATAACATTCATCAAGCTGCATGGAGAAACCTTAATACCGGTTTTTAAATAATATAAAATAAATGGTAAAATTATAAAGGATTGCAGGTATTAAATTATAACTGCTATTAAGATATTTTATCGTACCTCTGTTTATTGCTATTTCTTCATCATCACTATGGAAATAAACTTAATTTGACCTCTGAACACTGGTAAAGTCACACAAACATGAACATCCGATTTCTGTAGAATGTAGAAAAATGTACAATTACTTACATGGCTTCAAACATCTGTTCATATTTATTAGCATTTACAGTTTCAGTTGAAATGTGATAATACTGTAATTATAGATTATGTGTGGCAAAAGTGAAGATAACTATTTTTTTGATTTTGTTTTTTTATTCCATTCATATGAAAAATCCTGAGGATGAGCATGCATACGATGGATTCAAATGATTAAAATTCTTCTTAAATAATTGTACAAATACCTTTTATATCAGAAAACTAACAGAAAGAAATCAGTTACATGTAACATTTACTACGTTATTGCTTTGCAATAGCATAAAACCCTTTAGAACCTAGTGTATTAAATAATCACCTGTTTTTTCGGTATAATAAACAATTTATTGCATAAACATTCAGGAGATACAAAGATTCATTCATCCAGGGAAAACCATATTTCCTTTGGGCATTGCCCTCGAGAAATATGATTTTCCCTGGATGAATAAATCTCTGTATCTTCCTCACAATCATGCGATAAATGTAGCATTAATATCGATAGTACGCATCTGTAGATTGTCATATTGCAAATTCGGGTCAAAGTTACATGTAATAGTCTTGATTTGGCTACTGCATATGTGGTTGGGCAGTTTCCCTTATGCCTAGCAGAAACATGCCACATATGCCTTAATACGTGCTTTCACACCTGATAGTTTTGCATGAATATATTCATAAATACACATCAAAAATAGCATCACTGGGCCTACAGAAAAAAAATATTTTTATCTTATTTCCAAAAGCAGATAGGCCTGTTACGTGAAAGCAGAGACGTTATTTATGTCTCTGGTGAAAAGGACATGCAAAATGACATATCTTTATACAGTGACAACTAGTTTGTTTGATTTTTATCCCCATCTCTACAACACACGCCAAAAAAATTAGCGGCGTCGGGTCAGGGTTGCAAGTCAGAGGAATCTCGGATTAACATGCATTTTGTTGCTTTCCTTGTTTTCATAAGATCGCCAATCAATCCTTACCTAATACAATCCCATAGTGGTACATCAGTTGTGTTGAATATGTCTACGTATCGATAATGAACATAGTTCCGTCAATCACTGCACCGTCATTCATTCAATCTATTCATTGCGATTGTCGAACTTGTCGTCTGGTACGCTACGACAGAAACCGCCGAACGAAATTTAAAATTCCGAATTACAATGATTACGATTTTGCATTTCTTTAATCAAATATATTTTTAAAATTTGGATTATTGCTACATTTGTACTTGAAATGCAGCAATTGTAGATCCAATGGTACATAATTTGGCGATTTTTCATTAAAAATATAAGCCACGGGACTTGTTCCGGAAATGACAAATGTTTAAATTTCACTATGAGCACAGCAAACGCGATTTACGAAATATGTTTTTTCCGACTAGTAATTGCAATAGCTTTGACATAAACAAGTATTATCTATCGCGTTGCCTGTGCACATATCAAAATATTTACATACGTGTGTACAAATTCGTAGTTTTTTGCAAAAAAGTGAAATCCAGGTTAAGTTTGGAATTTATAATTCTGATATGTGACGTTTTGGCGCCATTTCCCATGCATGTTTCAAGCACGGGGGTTGTCCAGATTTAACTTCGAGGGGTGATGGCAGTTTAGCTGCTGCTTCATTTTTTATGATTTTCATAGGCCAAAATAATATACTAAGTGTACCTTGTTCTTTATTGGAAAGGTTTAAAAACAATTAAATGAAATGTACAAAGTACAAATCTTTATACGTTTTTGACTGCTTTCGAGAAAATAGAGAATGATGTTTGTTGGGTTTTTTTTAAAAAATATTTACATTTCGGCATTAATTTCCTTTCGCCTTTACATATTCAACAAAAGGACAATTATATCTTATTTTTGTTTTTATGTATTCAATTGCTTCTTGTGCATTAGTATTGCCCAGGCGCTCTTAGACCGCCAGTCCTGTAGACATTCATATGTACCTGTAAAAATTTAAGGCCATTCCAAGTTTTTTCTATGTTTAGCGTCCGCGGACGGATTGGTTTTGAGATGTAAAAATTACAAAAAAAAACCAAAAACAAAAAAAAAACACAATGGTTGTTCAAAAATTTAGATTGCTTTTCCATATGTCGGGCTAAGGATCGCATTTTTAAATCCGGATCAGAAATCAAATATAACAACATTCAAAATGGAAATCATATAGTAGGTATTTGTTACTTTTGTTACAAAATGAAGAAAATACTTCAAAACATATAACAAATTTTATTTTGTTGAACCTTTAAAGGGGCATGGTCACGATTTTGGTCAAAAATTATTTTTTCGATTTTAATGTTTAAAATGCTTCAGTGATGCATTTTTAATAGGCAACCAAAATTTGAGTGTCATTTGAAGAGTTATAAGCGAGCTACAGAGCTTACAATTCTTCGCTATGTAAACAAAGACTTTGTTACATTTTGAATGTTGATGTGAAAATTCCAGTTTTAGACCTAAAATGAATGTGTTAATCGTTAGGAACTGTTTATTTATGCTTAAAATGAATAATAAGATAAACAAACCTGCTTGAAATTTTTTTTACTGGTATATTGATCCCATGTAAACAAAAACAGGGCACGGGCCTTGTTTGCATGACGAAGAATTGTGAGCCCTGTATCTTGCTTAAAACTCAACGACTGGCACCCAAATTTCATTTGATCATTAGAAATGCATCCCTAAAGCATTGCAAATAATAAAAACAGAAAAATGAAATTTGACCAAAATCGTGACCATGCTCCTTTAAATTTTTTTTCTAAGGTTTGTGGGTTTTTTCCTGATAGAAAGATAGGTTTTTAAGTTTTGGGTGGACGCTTAACAAAGAAAAAACTGGCAATGGCCTAACGCTTGACTCACCTAAAGTCTACCACTGGTTGGTCTTGTTCTTCAAAATGTGGATTGTATGTTATGTCAATATTTTTCTCTTACTGTTCTTTTTTAATCACATTTATCTGCTGACATTTTGCTAGAAATCCCAGTTTGAAGATCGATGATCAAGATATAATTTTATGTTTTCGAACAAGTTATTTTCTTTCTTTCGATGATAATTACATGTAACTAAAAGAGAAAATTGCGGAAGTAGAATGCTGAAAATCTAGCAGATGCAATTCAGTTGTGTTCTGGAAAGATCAGCATCATTATTGATTTTCCTACTATTATTTCCACATGATTTCTGTGTTGTTGTTTTATTTTTCGGGTTTTGTTTTTGTTTGTTTTATTTAATCTTTTTCGTTTATGACGAAAACAGCTGAACAAGTGCACCCGTTCCTCCCGATTTTAGACTCAGCATTACGTTTTGTTGATTAATTGTTTGCTCAAAACTTGTTTGTCTGATTTTATCATGAAGATTAATGAGCGATTACTGACATGAAAACATTTATTTCATCGAACTATTTTCAATTTACTCCTTATTCGGGATGAACAGTATTGTTTGGTGCAATGTGTAACAAATCGTAATTTTGATTCCTTGTGTATTAATCAGAAACCCTGATCCTATGAATCTATTGGTTATACAGAATAACGTTATTGTTGCTACATTTTTATTGTAAGTACGTGCAATATCAAACGATGGGTGTGTTTTGAAGTATTTTCTTATACGATAATTTTTTTTTTCAAATCAAGTTACATGTAAATATACCATGTGTTCTTGAATGTATTTCTTAAAAAACTTTCTGGCTGAACAGACTAATTTAATTTTTACCAAAAAAATTGTCAGATAAGCGATTGGTCTCGACTAATACCAGGAAAAGAGTAATGCTATTATGTTCAAGCAATTATTAACGTCTTTGGAATGAATTACTGAAATTATATATATATATATATATATATATATATATATATATATATATATATATATATATATATATATATATATATATATATATATATATATATAAAATGACATTAAAAGTGATATCTCTGTTGCTCTGTTATGTATTTTTGTAACTCTAATGTATACCGTTTGATAAGTCTTAGAACTTGTGATTCGTAGTCTCTGATGACTTATGATTTTATAAACACTATTTCAACTCGTGGGTCTCGTACAAATACGATGTGTCACCATCTGAACCAGTGTATAAAAAGGATTTCAACCCCAAACTCAATTTAAATGAGCAACAAGATCTGCAACGACTCGCCGCCATTTTATGCTCTTGATTTCGACCGGAGGAGGCTAAAGTTTCAGACTACTCTTGTTTCAAACAATATACTATAGTAGTTATTTCACAATCAATAACTAGTTTACATTCTTAAACTAGCAGTAATGATGTCTAGAAATATGTTAAGATGTATAACATAATTGTTTTAACCATTCTGGCCAAAATGAAACATACTGCGTCATAAAGTAAAAACTTATTTTATTCATAAATTAAGATCGAGAGCGCCTATGGTGATGCGTTTAAAAAATGGCCAAATTTCTCTATAAGTTGGAGCATTTTATTAGTGTCTGTATCTTTTTATTTGAAAATGTCACTACTTTCTCGAAAGTGGCGATAACCTGATATTGTTATTAATGTTGATATTATATTAAATCAGTACATAAAGACTATAAAATGAATAAAAGAAAAAATGTTTAACAACTCTTTGACAAACTTCAGGCAGAAGAGGAAGTAAAAGAAGCAGAGGTTTTATATCAAATCGATTTTTTTTCTATTCTGAAACAAAGTTTACCGACAGAAATATTAACACCATATCTGATTTTCTTAAGTGTTAGCACTTGCTATTACAGCCATGAATTTTGTTGAAGTTGACGACTGGTGAGATTAAAGGCAGATAGTTCATGATTCTATTGCTCTCTTTCTGCTGATAAACATTGAAATGGTGTTACAATCTGCAGCAGAACTGAACATTAGAGCTCGAGAGAAAATCGTTTCTTCAATTTATTCACATAGTTACAACTGATTGACCTTGTCCTCACTACTTAAAAAAAATTTAAAAAAAAGACACGCCAAGCAAATGAAAAAATCATTATTGTTCAGCACACCTTAATAGACCAACAGATTGCAGATCTTCGAGCCCAATTACAGAAAAAGAGTCAAGCAAGAAACTTAAGGCAATATCACTATATCAGGGACTTCATTTCAGTCTATTAGGGTGTAAAACAACAACATGCATTCAAGCGAACACGATCCTCTATATTGTGTTAAACAACACCCACGAGACCGACCATATTATGCAACCCTGTCTGAACGTTTGCATGACATCCGTAAAATACAGATAAACAGCCCGAATTTTGATTCTTTTTTTCCTTTGTGAGACATTCGGTATGCGTATTATGGCAAAATACTTGGCTTAACTTAATTCCGCAAACGGCTCTGGTAAACTGTTCTGGTAATCCCTAATGATTGTCTTAATGAACATGAAGTCTTTTTTTTTCAAATAGACAGCTGCGTAATGTCGAATTTGAACAGACAACACAGTATATTCTAAAAGATAAAGGGCAAACCGGTTTATCAATAAAACATAAAAATATGAAAATATAGAAATATAGTCAAACTACATGTAGTGTATAAGATATAAAATATAAAAGATAATTTCTTCTTAAATGCGGACAAGGATCGATAGTCAACCGATTCACTGATTTGTGCTTAAAGAATCGTGATCTTTATATATCGCTTTACATTATGATTTGTTCGTATTATATGATTATATAATAATTAAAAATGTAAGACGAACTAGAGGATTTATAATTGTCTATAGTTATAGGATACATCAAAATGTTCTAATAATGATCTGTACCGGAAAATCAAGCGCATTTCTGATGAAATATAAAACCTGACATTAATTATAATAATTTTTAATGCCGACTCTTTGTTTCTCGATTTTGCAGCTTTGAATGTATTAGAATTCCATTACTTGTAAGCATGGTCACAAGAGGAGAACACGAAGCTTGCATTTTATTAGTTTTTACCTTTTTATACATCATATGAACTTTTTAAACTTGGACAAAATGTGGGCAGTCAAGCATCCTTCCGTCAAGATACTGTCTGCACCATTCATTACCGTCTCCCAATTGACCAACTATTCAGAGTTTCATAAGAGCCAAGCCATTTAGTTAGCGCAAAATGGCTTTCACGTATCAAGTATTAAGTGTATCCTAACAGATTACACTGTTTTAGTATTTCATTGAGATCAGAATAATTATATCGTTCGGTTTCAATAGATTCCAGAGTGTTGTAAGCAACAAGTCTTTAGAAGGCATTTGAAGTAGTATTCGGTTTCGGTAGAAATAACACTTGCAGAGCTTATTAACCAATATAATTTTCTATCTCTTAGTTTCTTAAAAAAAAATGTTCATTCTTCCAATTGATAAAACCCTATAGTTGTGTTAAGTTGCTATACATTAACTCATGTATTCTTGGACAATAACATAAACGAGAAAAAATAATAAAACTTTATCGAAAATATTAGAGCTTTTAATATACTCAGTCCGAAAAGTTTCATTTCTATAAACTTAAATTGTTTTGTACGATTGCCATTCTGCAAAACTATAGATAAATGTAAAAATATTGTTGACAGTCCGTCATAATAAATATATATGCAAGATATCTGCAAAATATGACACAAAGTGTGTGCGGAATGCTCAACTCTAGAAATAATAAGTTCTGAATGAATATTTTCAATGTTTTAAGTTTTCTCATTTTTCGTTTTTGAAACTCAATATATAGTTGATTTATCTATTTGCCTTAACTCTATGAAATAATACAATAAACTTGCATAATTAAATGATTGCTAATGTGCATATATTTTTAAACAATTTTTTGACAGTCATCAAAGTAGGAAGTAGGTAGAAAATGGCATGTGGTGATAAACTTGAACAGTGTTCAAAATCGAAAATCCAAATGAAAAATACAAAACAGAAACGGAGCAAACATGGACCTCTAAAGAAAACAAGAGGTAGGATAAGGTGTCATGGAGGAGTGAGCAACCTCTATATCTGCTGATCAGTCACACCCGCCGTGTGCTCTTTGCCGTAATCGGAAAAACGGAAAAATCCGTCCGTAAACAATGGGGTGATTGATTATAGTCTAACAGACTAATAGACTGTTGATAGTCTTGATTATAGTCTAACATACTACTACTGTTGATAGTCTTGATTATAGTCTAACAGACTACTAGACTGTTGATAGTCTTGATTATAGTATAAAAGGCTACTAGACTGTTGATAGTCTTGATTATAGTCTAACAGACTACTAGACTGTTGATAGTCTTGATTATAGTCTAACAGACTAATAGACTGTTGAAAGTCTTGATTAAAGTCTAACAGACTAATAGACTGTTGAAAGTCTTGATTAAAGTCTAACAGACTAATAGACTGTTGATAGTCTTGATTATAGTCAAACAGACTAATAGACTGTTGAAAGTCTTGATTAAAGTCTAACAGGCTAATAGACTGTTGATAGTCTTGATTATAGTATAAATGACTTATAGACTGTTGATAGTCTTGATTATAGTCTAACATACTACTAGACTGTTGATAGTCTTGATTATAGTCTAACAGACTAATAGACTGTTGATAGTCTTGATTATAGTCTAACAGACTAATAGACTGTTGATAGTCTAGATTATAGTCTAACAGACTAATAGACTGTTGATAGTCTTGATTATAGTATAACAGACTTATAGGCTGTTGATAGTCTTGATTATAGTCTAACAGACTAATAGACTGATGATAGTCTTGATTATAGTCTACCAGACTAATAGACAGTCGATAGTCTTGATTATAGTCTAACAGACTAATAGACTGATGATAATCTTGTTTGTCACAAGCTTGGTCGCCTTAGAAACTGTTCATACATGGAGCATGCCCTTACGTATCGAATTAACTGAGAGACAAATACTCCATATACCGGTGATGAAGGTACATCTGTATATTGCTACATACTTGTAAATAAGGATGGTTGACTATAGAAATATTAAAGTCATCACGTTTATCATAAAGTTTTGTAGTTAGGTTAATGTCCTTTCCCCGTAGAATATTCAGATATGAAACAGATGATGCAGACTCCATGGTATCTTTTATTTCAAGTTTATTATGATATATAGTCGATAATCATAATAAATTGCCCTAATTCGAGCATACCCTCTGAAGCCTCGGTATTATATACAGAATACCAATAAGCTTTCACGAACTAAAAGATATTAATGAGATATGGACTACTATTTCCCTTTGGGTCATCGAGATATCGTATAAAAGGGTAATTTTAGGGTTTTATAAATAAATCCGATTTCATAAGAATTTCATATCTAAATGTAAAACATGATCAAGATTAAAGCTCTCTTACTCTATGTACCAAAAACAGATTCAATTTTTTTTTAAAATTGCTAACATACCTTTTTAATTCATTTTTGATTTTTTCATTTAAAAGGAACAAGTTCACCAGTGTTCAAGTGCTCTAAAGAAGACACATGACAGAATGTAAATAAAAACACAAAATTGAATTCTGATTTTTAAATTGAATCCTTTGTATAAACATGTCTCTTAAAATCAGACAAAGTTTGAATGATTTGAGAACGATTGTTTTAGTATTTTGATAAAAGACTATTGTTGTCGTCTATCTATTAATTAATATTTTGTAGCGGTTTGACATTCATAATAGATTTAAGTGATTTAAGTACTACAGCCGCTAGATGTATATATATACGAGAAAGCTGTTTTGTTTAGGACGAGTGCTTCAACGAAGGTTCAATACGGTGGGGTTAATTATAAAGATGTCTCGGTTTCATTAAGACTAGACTAACAGTTTTCGCTTAAATGGGACAGACTTGTTTTAATTTCCCATGTAACTGATTAGAACTACGTGTCTTGAAGTTGAACGTCCATTAAAATCGCCATTGTGGTGTTTTTTTTCACTCTGGATAAAGAATGATTAAAAAATCATATTTATTAATTCCAATTGATGCTCCTTTAGGAACACGAACTGTCAGTCAGGCTACCATTTGTACATTAAAACCGATGTGATCTTCGATTATCTTTTGATACATGCACGTAAACAATGGCAATTCTAGAACTTGATATTTATTTTTTTATAATTGTATTGATGATTTTTTGTCGTACTTTGATTTAAACTCGCCCCCCCCCCTCCAACACACAAACACACACAAACAAATAAACCTGGCCAGATTAAAGAATTTTTTTTCTTCAGAAAATCCTTTAAGTAATATAAGATTTAACAGGACTACATAATTGTAGTCTTATGCATTTCTCGTCCCCAAAATTAAAATAATAATGATTTTTTGTTACAATTCGTTAAAAATCATGAAAAATGAGCCCTCAACATTGCAAAAATACACCATTGCTCAATCAAATAACATATAACGAGTCGATAATCATAATAAATTGACCTAATTTGAGCATACCCTCTGAAGCCTCGGTATCACATACAGATTACCCGTAAGCTTTCACAGACCAAAAGATATCAATGGGATATGGGCTTCTATTTCCTTTTGGGTCATCGAGATATCGTATAAAAGGGTAATTTTAGGGTTTTATAAATAAATCCGATTTCATAAGAATTTCATATCTAAATGTAAAACATGATCAAGATTAAAGCTCTCTTACTCCTTGTACGAAAAACAGATTCAATTTTTTTTTACTTTGCTAACATACCTTTTTAAGTCATTTTTGATTTTTTCATTTAAAAGGAACAAGTACACCAGTGTTCAAGTGCTCTAAAGAAGACACATGACAAAATGTAAGTTAAAACACAAAATTGAATTATGACTTTTAAATGGAATCCTTTGTACAAACATGTCTCTTAAAATCAGACAAAGTTTGAATGATTTGAGAACGATTGTTTTAGTATTTTGATAAAAGACTATTGTTGTCGTCTATCTTTTAATTAATATTATAGCGGTTTGACATTCATAATATGCGGTGGAATATCATCAGCTACATGTATATGTGCGAGAAAGATGTTTTGTTTACGACAGGTGCTTCAACGAAGGTCAAATTCGGTGGGGTTAATTATAAAGATATCTCGGTTTCACTAAGACTAGACTAACAGTTTTCGCTTATATGGGGCAGACTTGTTTTAATTTTCCATGTAACTGATTAGAACTACGTGTCTTGAAGTTGAACGTCCATTAAAATCGCCATTGTGGTTTTTTTCACTCTGGATAAAGAATGATTAAAAAATAATATTTATTAATTCCAATTAGCGCTCCTTTAGGAACATGAACTGTCAGGCAGGCTACCATTTGTACATTAAAACCGATGTGATCTTCGATTATGTTTTGAAACATGCACATAGACAATGGCAATTCTAGAACTTGATTTTTATTTATTGTATAATTGTATTGATGATTTTTATTGTCACTATTTCAGTCAGAATACATCGTACTTTGATTTAAACACACACACACAGACGCACACACAAACACACACGTACAAAAACCTAGCCAGATTAAAGAATGTTTTTTTAACTTCAAAAAGACCTTAAAGTAATATTGTATTGAAAAGGACTACATAATTGTGGTCTTATGCATTTCTCATCCCCAAAATTAGAATAATAATGATTTTTTGTTAAAATTCGTTAAATAGCATGAAAAATGAGCCCTCAACATTGCAAAAATACATCTACGTGAATCAAATAACATACTACATCGTATTCATAATTTATCCACTTATATTTACATTTTTCAGTGTCTTTGCCTGTGATAACACTACGTATCGATTTTGTACTATATAACCCATAATACAAATGACGCCAAATTGAGGCGCCAGCAGGGTATGCTTATTTATATTGAAATATTTAATCGAACGATGGCTAAAAATTATATAAATATAAGTAATAAGGAATCATTCTTTGAATATTATGAGGTGATAATTTCGGTCGGGGCGTGATCAAATCTATCATAAAGCCCTTCGAGTTTTATTGGATTTGATCACGCCCAGACCAAAATTATCACCTCATAATACTCAAAGAATGATTCCTTATTCCTTATTAAAAACCTTCTCTAAAATAGCCCCCTAGTACCCACTCCCTTGCCCCGGATTAAAAATCTTTGAAAAGATAATGGGTAAATGTTCATTGGTGTTATTCTATGGAGTTGATTTAGGATTAAAGGATATTGTCAAACTTCAGCACATGCTAATGCATTCCACCCACCGCATTGTTTTATTTATTACTCCATCACCCTCTTCCAAGTCTTTATTTTGTTGACCAGACCCCCTGAATCCCCCGCCCTTCTAGATCCTCCAATTGTGTGAATATATATATATATATATATATATATATATATATATATATATATATATATATATATATATATATACCTTTGTACACTCATGTCTTCCTAAAATGTGAATGTGATATACACAATATTAAGTTTGTATCCATTTAGCACTTAAATGATTTGTTCAATTTACTATATAACAGAAATTAATATGAATGCCGTCTTTATTGTTGTTTATAAATACATACGCAGAGTCTATTTCAAAAACGGGGACTCCCTAATTGAGTTAGAGAACTTTTCAGCTTATCAGTATACTTGGGAGCCAAAGGCACATATCCCTCGTCTTATTGTAGAAGAATATGAACTTGGTGTTGTCTCCCTGTCTTCTGATGCCATCGGAAACATTAGTGCCCAGTTTCTGTCAGCTTCACAACAACGGCTATCGGAAGGAAGAGGAGAGCATTTCTATTTTTAAACATCTGGAGCTGACAAATTTTCTTTGCAATAAGAGATTTCCATATAGATATCTTTTTTATCCAACCTTTAGGATAAGTTCGTCTAATACAAAACATAATGAGGGGAGGCGCATTCACTTTTCGATATTTATTAAACCTTAATTAAAATAGAGCAAACCATATGTTAACGAAATCAACAATTATAGAACAAGTAAATGCTTGAAGAAGACTGCAAGAAAGACTTGTAATAAAAATTGATTGAAAACCAATATTGTTTTTTTTAAATGTAGACGGAGCTTCACACCACTAAAAAAAATTGATGTAACTACAGAATGTGTTGTCCAGAAGGGATTGCAACTTAAATACAAATAAATGGATATTTATTCCATCTGAAGAGAACATTCGTCAAACAAATAGAAGAAACAGCAGAAAGAAAAAATAGTTCATACGCATTTGTAATAAATACAAAATTGAAACTTAATATATTTCCTGTTTGAGAAAATATTCCAGATTTTGAAAAAGATGAAAAAAAGTTTTCAAAATATGAAATACAAGACCAAACGAGCGAAGGGGCAAAGAAAATAATTGACCAACGTTTAAGAAAATAATTGGCCAATTTTTAAGATGTCATGTCTTTGAAAATAAAATTTGTTCAAGAAATGAGCTGAGATGCAAGGAAGAAAAATACTACAAAATCACGCTAGCTGAGCTTTCAAATCAGCTCTTAAAGGCTGAAGCAAAATTTAACCGAGCTTTAGAACAAGATGAACAACAAGCATGAAAAGCAATTGTAATTGAAAAGTAATTAATAATCATGGAAAATCTTATGATCAAATGATTAGATAAGCCCATATCTATGTCAAATTCTTATGAGTACAAGTGTTTATCTGAAACTGAAAAAACATGAAAAGTCTCCTATATATTTTAGGTTCATTTGCCATATAAGACGAGACTTTGAATTGCAACTCAAAATGCGTCTTGTAATATAATACCTAGTAAAACAGTAACGACAAACCATAAATAGTATGTGAAGAATCTGTAAGACAACAGGCGGATCATAACTTAATTTTAGGAAAACCTTAGAGCAAATATTAGAATAAAACTCCCCTCTTTTAAATGGCTGTTGTCATGTTGTAAATTTTGAATTTACTGGGTGAGTGTAAATACAAAATTTACAACATGACAACTGTTGTCATGTTGTAAATTTTGTATTTACACCCACCCAGTAAATTCAAAATTTACACCATGACAGCTGTCATCAAATTGTTCAATTAGGATTGAAGCTGATGGTTAAAAAATAACTAGAATGTTGAATTTTCTTGTTTTAAGTCTAGCTGTTTTAAACAACGGTGAAGAAGGTTTCGTTTTTTAAACCTTCAACATTACAAATGAAAATTACGTGTTGGATTTTTTTATGGGGGGGGGGGGGGTGCGTAAAAGTTTTAAAAACAGTTCTGGGAATGAAGGCTGCAAACTCGAAATGTTCTTATTTGTATTGTAAAATTTAAAAATAAGGACTGTCCTGTATTGACAACAAAAAATGGAGATTTTGTTTTAGACAGGGAAAATGACAACGTCGATAACAGATTTCACAAAAATGACTCTCTTCACCCCCCCCCTCCCCTTCTCCCTTAACTTCATATTGGTCTTGACATTGTAATTGATGAGTTGCATTAAATAAAGAGGATAGTGGACTTGTCTGAAAATTCGGTAAATGCAGATCAGCCGTAAAATATCTTAAACTCCCTTTTTTCCATGATGATTTATTTATTTCTAAATTAAATTTTACGCGATGTTATATAGAGCATGCTATTGCTTGTTCTTCCTTTCTCGATATTTAAACTCTAACGTTAATCATTAGTTTAAATACAAACTGATACGATCAAATTGTGCAAGACTGACTACCTTAAGAAAATCTTAGTTATTTTAAAGTAAGCCTGAAGGAAGGAATACCATTATTCTGTTTAATCTGTGTTTGATTTACGAGGAAGACTTTGCAAGTTCTCTCATCTAGTCAGTATTTATTGAAACATGACATCTGTATATGGTTTAAAAAGTGAAGAAACAGTACATCTTCAAAAAGGTTTTTTGTTTTGTTTCAGCTGTTGGAAACTTTTTTTTTAAACTGTGACATGAAAATTGTACATCTTGATTAGCACGACTGAAAAACTTCTGTCTAGTGATAATGAATGTGCCAAATGCCATTATTCAAGAATATTGTTAAAATAATAATTCACCAGGTCTTCGCAAAAAGAAATAAATAAATCAATTTTAACAATGTTTGTTTTATAATTGCATTTTTGAAAAAAATGAACTATAGACATAAGCGAACATATGGTCTAAAAGGAGAAAAGCATTATTGGAGCAAGATTGAGAGAGAAAGTGAGATCATGTTTATAAAAACGCGATACCCGTGCACAGATGAGTGACATTTTGTTCTGCTTGTTTTAATCTAATAATAATCAACATATTGATCATTTTTACAATGTGTGTTACGATAGAATATATTGACCTTTAATAATGTACTTACTATTAAGTACATTGACCTATAATCGGATCGGGATGTGAAAGTGTAACTTTTCCGAGACCTTTTCCGAAGTAGTTAACAACCTGTTGATTGGATTAAGGACAGTGTAAACAAAACCGGGATGTTTATCTACTCAGTATTTAGGGGACAATAATTGAACATTGCTAAAATTTATGTTAACATTATATTACCTTTTAAACAAGACTATGACGTTAAATTAAGCCCTACAAAAATTTATATTATATTAAAAATTATTTTGTGAGTTTCCAGGATTTTATCATGATTTATTACAGAACTTATTAGTACCTTTTTATTATGGAATTTGTTTACTTGAATATTAATGTGTTTGTTTTGTACGTAAATTAGTGTTATATACATGTATGTTATCAGATAAAAGATACTCGACGGCACTCTTTAAGGAGAGGCACTATACAATCCTCCTTACGATCTGTACCTGTACCAAATAAACATTTGGGAAATACATTTTGTTTTTCTTATTGGCTTACAAGATGAGTCTAACAGAACGTCGGTAACTTTTGATTCTTTTATGCACGAAATGACGTGTTTCGAATATGATTTTTCTCTGCTGACGATGAGCAACAATGATTGATTTGGCAATCATTATCAGTAGTGTATTTTGTTCTTGTGTTGTTTTTTTTGTCGATAATGCGAATTATAATTAAACTGATGCACGGCAGCATTTTTAACAAAAAATTTCCTAAAACATTGTACATTTCAATGATTGCATGTTCTTACCATGTATGCCTGGTTTCATCACATAGACCAATTAATGTTATTAATCCCTTGTTGTTTTCCATTTATTTCTTTACCTGGAAGCTAATAGCTGCTTTGTAAACCATTTGCAGCTATTTCATTTTGTATTATTATTATTGTTTAATATGGTTAACATCATGATGTCAATTAGCCATTCTGTTGAACGGAATAGAAAATCAACAAAATAGAAAATTTTCATTAATTCGTCATTCCTAAAGAAGTTAGGTGGAACATCATGTAAAAGGTATTCAATTTTAAATTGCTAGGTATATGATTGATGCTAAGGAAGAAATTTTTGTTTGATTATTGACTTTTCCAAATATCAATGCGAACGGCTATTCCTTTAAATGTTCTTTAAATACAAATGTAAGGAAATTAAAGGATCATTTGTTCTTTGCAACGATTTAAACTACCATCATCTCTTATAAAAAACGGACTTCATTGAAACACAACACTATTGCATAACATCTAGTTAAAATGATCGCATTTTTGTCCCATCCGAATATCTATCTAACACATACCATGACCGATGTTCATAATTGTTTCTATTTCACACTCATGTACAAGGGTTATGGCTGTCAACTCTGAAACTCTATTTTAAAATCCATGTAAATACAATTTTATTTGATCTGTCATACGACAGAGAGTACTATTTTTGGTTTGACAAATGAATGATGTATTTTGGGATCTTACTGTCCTATTTATAAATAAGAATGTAGAAATTAATTTTGATTCTCAATAATTTTGTTAAGAATACTGTTCAGTTAACTTTCTTCATGTAAAACTTTTTGCTCGGTAGCGCTTCGCAACTAAAAATATCGGGTGAACTAAAGACAATGTTGTGCTGGACATACGTCTTTTGGAATTCAGATGACATATCTTTCTGATAAAAATCCAATAGTTGTTTTGATTGTAACCATTATCTAAATAATGTTTTTCTTAACAAAATAAGGATAAAAAAGTCTGGATAATGTAATATTTTCATAACATTCATTTTAATTATTCAAATTAAAGTAATTAACACTCATTACTTTTAATTCACCAAAAAATTGATTTCCTACTTAGTGAAATTTTGCAAATATTTAAGCATTCATGCTCTTGTACTTTTGCAAAAACGCTTCGTCGTGTAGTCAACGAATTGATTCCCACGCTTATTCTTCGTGTCTGAAGATATGCATTACCATCATTGAACAAGAATACAGTTTTCCATTGGGAGCGATTTAGAAAATGCATGCAATGAAATATTTTCTTGAGATTTTGCCAACTGTGTTCTTCATTACTCTTGTCCGGGCGAAAAACTTGATAATCATCACTTTCTTACACGCAGACAGTTACAAAACGTTGAATGGTTGACGAATCAAATATTTTCATTTTGCATGCTACATAGAGTATAGTGATTGCTATTAAAACGGTATATATTTTCACGCTGAACGAAAATGTTTAGACAGATAATGCTAAAACATAAATGTTAAAATTCATCAAAACAAATAATAATCCATGTGTTTCAACATTATTTGAGTATATTGAGTTTTAATTTACAGAGCATTTAAACTTATTTGGTCAAAACCCAATTTGATGTTAGATGCTTTTTTAAATTGAATGTTGAAATACTGATGAGAAAAGTCAAGCAATAACAAAATATTCAAATGACCGGCTGCCTTACATGCCGGTTTTTGCATGTAAAAACGACATAAACGAACTCTTTGTCAACAATACCTACAGGCAGACGATTTATTATTTCAATATTATAAAAAAAAACACCTCAAACCTATGGTTCAACATGTATTGTACTCAAACTGCTTACTAGTTCTATGTAAAATCTGAACCTCTTATATTTGGACTAATATATAAAACACAAGGTCAAACTTTATAAGAGTACACAATGAAAGCGACAACTAGTACAATTAAATGCAAATAAAAAATTTAACGATTAAGGATGAATCTTCTTTTTATTATGGAATAATCATAAAATACGTATGGAACATCGGTTATATCTAATGGTAAGTTAGTATTTTTTTTTTTATGTTAATTTTGTGTTCGTCAATTAATTTTTGAAAAAAAAAATTATATATTGCTATAAGATGTCAAAAAGAACTCCCTAACTCCACCTGTCCCCAAATACACAAAACATTTTCAGGTAAGACAAAGTACAATCAAATGTTCCAAAAAAAATAATTATTCAAAAGAGTTCAGTGTGAACGAATTATTAAAGTGTCCGGAAACTGGTGCACGTAGGATGTCACAAAGGATTGACTAAGAACTACAATAAGCTAGATCTAACGAGTCTACGTTTCTGTGCTTGTACTTTACTAGGAAAGATAGTGACATTTCAATCCCTTACTTTTGTTAAAATAACGATATGCAATTGTTCTCTTGGGATGAACATTAAATGTTTTATATCATTTGAATCACGTTCTCTTCTCCCAGGATCTGCATTTTTCTTGTTTGAGATTACACTAAATTCTTCGTTTTGAGGTTTTCTTCTTTAAAAAAGAGTATTGTTATTGTATGATAATAATATTTTTTGATTATTCTCACTAAGAAGACGTGCCGAAAGTGTTTTACAACATAGGTTGGTTTAAATCAGCATTCCTTGAACCTACTTCAAAATCTATCGAATTAACTTTTTTAATATGATTAACTGATACACAAGCAGTGAAGGTACAGTATATCTTTATTACATTTACAGCTGTATAAAAATTGCTGTAAATAAATCAAAATTGAATTTCTTTGCAATATTCTTTCAAAACTGAAGAAATTTAGTTAAACAATTTGAGTGAGCGCGCTGCGGTTTTCCAATTTTGTAAAAAGTAATAAGACGGATTTTTAGATGGCAGGGGACATTTTTTATGAATATAATTCACTGTAGGCAGGGGAGGGTGTTTTCGGAACTCTGTTACTAGAATTCCTCAGTTACCTTTAATTTTTCTTATAAAGCCAGTCACTAATTTTTTTTAGGAAAATTACTAGTCATAATGTGTAAAACTTTCTACATAGTGGTTTTTCTGATATTTCGACCATTTCATATTTCCACATCTAATTCCCTGCAAAGGGTGACCTTCCGTGCCGTGTGCTTGTGTGTTGGTGTATAGTTTACTATATCCAATCCACTCTCTCCTGTCTGTAACTTGCAATGTCACAGTGTAAAGTCAACACAATTAACCATCATAGCCCAAGTTTTGCATTTTACTTCTAATTCCTATGTATTTAACATTAGGGGCCTGCGTAAAATTGCACATCAATTTCAACAAGAGACATATGTCCCTCTAACATATGAAAAACATTAAAAATCATTTAATGAATTTCAGCAACACTCAAGCTTTCAAGTACAGCAACTCTCAATTTTACAAAAATATTGACGGTTACCCTATACGAAACTGTCCCTTGCTACCTTAAGATCTCTGAAATCCCATAAATGCGTTTTTATCATACGGATCATGTTGTGCCTTTATAAAAACTGCATGCTACCTCATTGTTTTTCGGACACTTGTCATAGATATAGTTTAACTAGATTTTTAAACAGGTGTATGTTATATTTACATTGCAATTGACATTGATTTATAATTGAAAGGGGGCTATTTTTGCATATTCGTGCTATGTTCAAGCAAGATTTTTTAACATTCGGGGCAAAACATAAAAGAAACAAAACCTTACGGATGAATTCATAGTTGGTTCACATTGTCCGTCATTGTTAAATGACATATGGCCTATATTAGGGAAGAGTTCAGCTGTCTCATCTTACTTGACTTCATTGTTAGCTATATACCGAGAAGCGATGTTTACTCAACTGTTGTTGTAACGACAAAACATTCACATGGAGTCTCTAGATTTGAAGCGGTAAGGTTTATCATAAACTTGTATACACATGTAGTATACTAAACCATAAGTTATGAAAACTACGATCACTTGGTCAAAAATTACGTCAGTTTATGGGGCGTTATTTTTGAAAAAGAAAGTTGCATTAGCAGATTTAGGCAGGAGTGAACTGGTCGTACCCCATTTAGCTTTAAATTTGGTAAAATAGTAGGAGACAGGCAATCCTAAACTCAATGATGGTTAAAATGCAGCCAATATGTTGTTGAGCTCATAACTGTTTGGCAAACGGAGGGTCAAATATAAGTAACCTTTATCAAAATCAGCTACTTGTATTCATGATATATTCTTGTTCAATGATGCATTGTTTTATCTAGCTTAGTCGGTTTAAATTCATCCCATCACTGCCAATTAAATTTTTAATTTGTGTATATGTAGCTCAACATTTGATATATATTAAATACTGGTGAAATGCTGTCGAGTACATCATCCAAATTACATGTAATATATAATTGCAAATTTTAGAAATTGTCTTAACAAATATTATTCTGAAGCTGGTAGTTTTGTTGATTAATTTTAATCTTATATCTTAGTTACAATAGAGTTATTTATGTTTTTTGTATGTAACCCCCTCCCCCACCAATTCCAAAAATGTAAATTTAGCGTTTAATACCTATTAATGACATTTAAAATATGAGCAATGCAAAGCTACATATTAATTAATAGATAATTCTAGCCAAAAAATTCCTTGTCTTCAATAAATTCCTGCAGGTAAATAGTCAGCGTCAATTTTGAACATGTACCTTAAATTTAATTGTTTTCCCCCGAAAAGATTCGAGTTAAGAACCAAGTTGACTGATACTGGTGACGGCAGGGCCCGATTTTGTTTGTTTGTTTTTGTTGTTGTTTTTTTTTTTGTGTTGTTTTTTCCTTCTCGCATTACTGATACTATCTAAGTATTGACCGGTGAACTAAATGATTGAACAGTTTATAAAATGGTATTTGAATTTGAAAATTGCAAAATCTAATTTGATGGGTTTTTTTTAAATATCGTATTGCTAATTGCATTACTTGATGGAATAAGCATGGAAATATGAATACCTTTTCATTCATTCATCAATTATCTCTATCATATTGGGCAAAATTTTTCTCCTAAATAAAAGATTTTCTATCATTCAATCATGTGCAGCAAAATTTAGGATTCCAAATATTATTACATTTAGTAAAAAAAAAATCAAATAAATAGTATGATGTGTAAGGCGAAATGGGAATTTCTTGACTGTAAAAACAGATCTTGTAAATTGGTGAGATGTTTTGATTATAATTAGTTAATAACACAGATAAAAATAATGAGATTGGAAAAATGAAGAAAAATCAATGTAATGTGAACATTAATAACATAAATACCGAAAAAAACCATGAGAAAGTACATGTAAAAGATTCATTTTAAAATAATAAGCCAAAAAACAGGACTCGCATACAGTAAAATTGAATTTACTTCATGAATACAACGTTTTAAATGCTAAAAACTATTTTTGAAAAGTATCTTTTAATTTTTACAATAACTGTATGTCTTTTATCTTCATAAATTTTATCCGAAATTCTTAGCCAATTTGTATGAATCATTCTTATTGTGGAGCTAAATCACTTCTTCATTCATTCATTCAATCTTTATTTCCCTCCCAAGAGGATTATGAAGTAATATACATGGTCAAAAGTTCACAGAAATGGTGTAATGTACATGTCAAAGTAAACACTGAAGAGGATATAGAGAGTATACGCACATAAAAGGATGTTTAAAAGGATGTGAGCAGAATTCAAATTATCCTATAATTGCCTATATTTGTCAGCTTGCTTATACTAAAATATCAAAATGTTTATACCATTGTTGATCAATTTTAGCAAATCATGTGAATGATAAATACCGGTATTTTGAATAATAAAACTGTTCACATATTTATATCAGTGTTTTCTGCAGTACAACTTATTTAAACTTTATTAAGAACAAACTATTTAATGTAACAATTATAATTTACACAATTAGATGTTTATACAACTTCCCACTTCGCCTTAATTTGCCTTATAGTCTACTATGGCGAAATGAGAATACCAACTTTTACAGTTAAGGCGAAATGGGAATAAACCAACGTATTTAGTGTTTTGTGTAGATATTTATTTTCCACATGTGTGTACAATAGGGGCCATGATTACATTTAGCACCACATATATTACTATGTAACATGTCTATATATGCCCCCTCTTAGATATCTTTTCGTCATTTACTAGAAAAATGACATTTTTCATTCATATACATGTGTTCTGTTTTTCGCTTGCTTGGGCAAAAAACAAGCTCAGTTTTCTTGGCAAAGTTTTAAAAGCAAAGGAACATAAATCAAGGACAATCGTAAAATTCCTTTTTAGGTACATATATTCAGTACAGTAAAGCATTAAAAGTTTCACTAAAAAAGAAATACTTATGATAGATAATAATGTTTACGTTAGTTGTTCTGTGAAGCAGTCGTGAAAATAAATTGCATTGCCAAGTTTAATCAGTTATTTAACGATACAGATTTAGTAAATTGCTATGTGTTTAAAATGGTCTATATCTAATTTTAAACTTACATTATCTTCTAGTAGATTGTTGTAATTTTTCTCAATTTTATATCACTTTAGCCAAAATGCGATCAAAGTACTGTGGTTTCATCATTATTCGTTGAATACCAATTTTCGTTGATTTCGTTGTTAAGTTTATCCTTGAAATTAAATATTCATTGAACTGCAATTTCTACTAATATTTTGAATTAATAGGTTCATTGGCCACGAATTTACGTATCCTTGAAACTGTGATTTTCACTTTATACACGAAAATTGATACCCTTGAATATTAATGAAACCACAGTATGCTCCCAACCGTTGTTGACTTTATTATTGATATTTCTTTTCACAAATCCATGTTCAAAGTAATACTTTTTGGATGCCGGGTTTGAGAATATGTTATCATTTCGAATGATTTTTATTTATTTTCATGACTCATAAATAGTCAACAATAGTTATTTATAAAAAAAACAAGCAATCAATTAAAAATCAATTTTTAAGCTTATAAGCCTGAGACGGATTGATTTGAAAAAAAAATTCGTTAATAAAACTATATTAAGTGTAATATTAGTCTGACATACTAGTAGATTTTACCAAAAGCAGACGGCCATTTTTTGGTAAATTTTTAGACCAATAAAAAAGAATAGCGTTACAGATGTGTTTCAAACACAGAACCGTGCTTTATAAACGTGCACTATGATAAACACTTAAAACGATTATCTGCAATTGCGAACCATGGTTTAACGAATAAATATCGCTTCACGATTTCTGAAACTATTATAAACAATTTTAAGCTATAGTTAACGAATGTAAATTGTAGTTTACGATGTGAATCTTTATAAATAATTCATTGACAAAATCTATTGTTTACGGTAAGTTATCTATAGTAAATACTGGATAAACCTAGTTTATCAACTGTGAAATTTTTTTTTTTTAGCTTTTTTTGAGAATTTGGCGTGCCATGCGCCGTGTACAACAACATACTAGATTATTTACACGTGATTATTGTAGCTATAAACTATTATAAAGTACAGAGAAACTCCATGTATAATGTGCTTGCTTTAGAATTTCAGCAGTGTTTAATATCAAGTTTGAATTGTCAACGAACATCTAGTTCCTTTAATTATATATTTTTTTACCGTAAAATTACACTAAATGTTTTGATTAAATTACGCTAGCACTGATAATATTGTCCTTTCTAAGACTATTTCATATGTAATAGTACATGTACAAGTACGTTCATGTATTTGGTACAGTCGATAAACCTACATTTTAGACCGTGAAGCTATATTTAACTCATTCGCAAACGATTGTTTGAGTGATAAGGAAGATAGAAGGTCAACAGATTACACATTATATATCTTTTTTTTTTTAATATAATTTGTTAAGCTTCAAACTGTTTTTAGAGCAGACAAATTCATTACATTTTTCTTTTAAAATTGAGTATTCCCAATACCTTTTACAAAGCTCTTCTTCTAAAGAAGATCAATACAGTCTAAAAATGGTCACAAGCATCAATTCCTCTAAATAAAGGTTTACACTTGTGAACATAGATTATCGCGTTAACATGATGTCAAATATAATACTGAAGCTGTAGTTTACAGTCCTTATTCCACTGTTTACAACCGATAAACCTAGTTTCTTGGCCATGAAACTATGTTAAGCACAATTTTGTGAAAACAATTTGACGCGCCATGGTTGGGAGTTATTCATCATTAAAAAGCTAAGCGATATAAATGTTAGCCTAGATTTCATTTTGTATTAGGGTTACTTAAAGGTGATTGATAAGTCTTAATAATACGATATAAATATTAAACATTTATAATTAGAATTTTTTTCACTTTTCAGTGATCGGTTTGCTAGAGGACGATGTGCAGGCTTGATTTGCAGCGTTTTGGTGGTGATATTGGCAATTGTTATTTTCTTGTTTATTTACATCATTTTCCCAAATAAAGAAACATTTGCCCCAATAAAAGGATCATACGACTACGTGATAGGTAATTCTTTAATATTGTACATTAAACCTATTTAGTGTTCCGTTATTTTAAAAGTTTTTTGTTACGATAAAATTTCTGCTGAAATAAAGACAGATCGCATACTGTAGACCAACTATTATTCGCGCGCGAGAAATTTTTGCGAGGTTTGTGAGAGCCTCGTCGTCGCAGATATTGTTGTATGATTGTTATAACAACACTGATATGAAGAAGGCTTGGTCGCGAAAAAAAAGTCGACACGAACTGATTTATCGGCAGCTAATCGCGAAATTAAGTCTCCGTGAATAAAAGTTGGTTTACAGTATCTCATGTAGCAAAACAGTTCTTAACTGAAGCAATAAGTGGCAGGAAAAATGAATTTGTTTGTTATATATTTTAATATTCATACATATTTTATATAGCATATAGTTTTTTGTTGCTAACAAGAAAATAGTTATACTACATTTTATTAGTTATTTGGATTTTTCTTTAAATTTCGTAGTTGGGGCAGGGACAGCTGGATGCGTCCTCGCCAACAGACTTTCAGAAGACCCTCAGTCATCCATACTTATCGTCGAAGCAGGAAATTCTGCTAATGATGATAAACTGATGCAAATACCACTAGCAGTTATGTTCGCGAATACAAGCAAATATGACTGGAAATTCATCACTGTTCCCCAGAAGAATTCTTTCTTAGGATCAAGAGACAAAGTACGAGTTTTAATTAATATCAAGATCTCTTACATTAAAATGTATCAACCTAGATAATCCGTCACTTGGAATGAACAAAGATCTACTGTGGATACATTTGGTTAATGGAGATTTTAACTGATGCAAATAATGATACATGCTACATATACATCTATTTCATTAAAACAACTCTTGACATGACATTAATTTTTATTCAATTCATTCTATAGCTAATCCTATAATTCATTCAAAAGAAACATGATATTGATCTTTTTTAAAACAGTATATCTGTAACGCTTTATAGGGTAGCAATCAGTAATTATATGATTTACTTTTGAAAATACGTTGCTTGCACATTTCTGCGTTGAGTAAAAAAGTAAGTATAAGATTTTAATACAAAGATGTATGTAGATGAAACAACGATATACATTGTAGATCGGTAAACGAGTTTATGTAATTGCGCTTCTAAATCCAAATTAAAACTCCTAGACACCGTTTATTAACCTTTTTTTAGATATCAACACTACATTGATGTGTTGAGCGCTAATTTTATCATAAGGCATTACACAATCCTATTCTAATCACCCTACCTTGAGAACGTATTTGATATTTTAATCATATACATTGAACAAAACTTTATAGTGTTCACCCAGTATAATGTATTTCAAATATGAAATAAGCACATGTATTTGTCTTGCCGTCGGGGTGACCGATTTCCACTAAGGAAGGAGTCTTCTCGTTATCAAACATACTTCCTATAATAAGAAACTAATGATATTTTGAAACAGTGAAACATATCATATAACCAAATGATTCTATCAGTTAAATCAAATTTGACCTCCTGGTTTTTGCAATAGGGTAAGGTCAAGGTCATTACCTTTTTCCTTAACTTAACCGACGATCAAATTAAATGTAGTTCTTTGCAGTTATGTAGTATTATCTGTTTAAGATATGAAGATTCTATTCTTCAATGAAATCATAGAATATCAGAATGTCTATCAGCTTATACTACTTTATTGGAATAAATATTCAAATTAAATTTGATGTTGCTTAGCCCGACTTTCCTATATATTTTTAAATTTTGAAGAAATTTTGATTATTTTTTTTGCTTTCAATATTAAAATATTTCTGATTTTGCGTATATTAAAGACATTATATAAAGATATAATTTGACAGAAAAACTAATATATTGACCATTTTATAAGAGACAAAAATCTGAATTTAATGATTTTTTCACACAAATCAATGTATACATGTAGAATGGGCGCTTTAAAAAGTTTATAAAAATGTAATTTGATAGGCAAATTATATTTTAAAAACATATTCTAAAACCCAAGTATCATATCATTAATTCACATTGGTTAACAAAATCCAACATTGATGTTTTTGTTTTTAAAATGCTAAAACAGACTCTATATCTACAGCAATTTTAAATTGCGAAACATGTGATATTTTCCTACGCAAATATTCCGCAAAAAATAAAGTCCTTGTTAGATTCTATTAGCACTGAATACTTTTTCTATGCAAAGTTGTATGATAGTAAAAAAGAAAGAAAAAAATATACTATTTTGATTTCCTTTCATCTAGATTTAATGAACAATTAATCATATTTACGTTTGACAAGTCGAAAACCAGAAAAAGACTTCTTCCTTAAATAATATCATAAAAATCTTCCAAATGTGTTAAAGACACAATGAAATAATGATCAATTACTTGTTGGTATTATCACAGAGGGGTACTTTGTCCAGTGGTCGAGTGTTAGGGGGCTCAGGTTCTATAAACTACATGCATCACATACGGGGTAGCCGCCATGACTTCGATGCCTGGGAAAAGGAAGGTGCAACAGGATGGAGTTATAAGGATGTATTGCCGTATTTCATCAAATCTGAGGATGTTCAAATACCAGAATTGAAAGACTCGCGTAAGAAATATTTTTTTTTTCATGAAACCAAAAACTTGCTTTCCTGCGCTTATTAATAATGCTATCTATATTATCAGCTTTTATGAATCAATTGGTGCAGTTGTATTGTTGGGTTTGTTTTAAATATTAACAGACCTTGAAATGAAAAAGAAAGATGGTTAATTTTTGTTTGTGTTAAAGCACCTGAAAAATTTGACATCAATTTGTATCTGATAGCGTAGATCATGAACAGTTTGCTAGACAAGCAAACAAAAGAAAAACTATTTAAATAATAACCAAACTAATACCCTTACTATCTAGTATTCAAAAAACCAAAATTTGATAGCAAATACATGGAATACTGTCTGGCTGACATGCACTTAGATACCTAAAATAAAACCGGTTCAATTTTTGATGCATTTGTATTTTGTATTGAATAAGTAATGAATATATATATATATATATATATATATATATATATATATATATATATATATATATATATATATATATATATATATAAAAACTCTTACAGCCTACCGCGGTGTAGGCGGGCTCTTGACTGTCAGTTCGGGGACTGCAACAGCAATGGCTGACGTTTACCAACGAGGATATGAGGAGTTGGGATATTCCAAGGTGGACTGTAATGGAGAAACACAAATAGGTAAACCAAATGAATGTAGAATCATTTGTTCACAATATACCTAAGGATCTCAACTGGGTGGTGCAAATGTAAAAAAAGGCACACAATAATAAATACTTTCAACTTCTTATAGTATTCAAAATTGAATTCAGAAACAGGTTTAACAAGGGCACCGCAAAGCGGAGCATCCCCTCGCAAAAAGAAAATATTGTGCAGGGAAATGCATGATTTAGAATAAACATGTAATTGAAGAGACCAAATATTTAACTTGTTAAAAACCACTATGAATTAAAATATTTCGTTTATTCATATTCCTATGCACGCTCTGGGGTGTATCTTTGGGAGTTTCCAATTACTAGCGAAAGCACACCACAAACGTGTTAAACTTGAGTAATATAGTTTTATAAATTCTCTTTATCAAGTGACATACATTACGCATCTAGACAATTAGTGTAAGCAAATTTAAGTTTCATATTGAAAATGAAACGTAGCTAAGATCTGGCGATTTATAGTCTGCTCTATGAGAAAATTCGAGTAAACATGTCGTAGTTTAAACCCAAATGTTTTAAAAAGAGTAACGTAACTTCAGCGATTTACATGAAATGAATTCCCGGTTAATCATGTTCTTCTCTAAGTAATTTGTTAAATATACTAGTAGCCCGAAATACGGCTCAGACGGCTGCTTGTTTTGATTTATAAGACGTGTGCTTCTTAACTGTACAGGTATTACAAAAACATCCAACAAAATATCAAGTTGTTGATCTGAAATGTTTACTTTAACAAACCGGAAGTCGTTAATAGAATTTTTAAGTATTTTCATTTTAACGATATTTTAAGCAATATATAACAGAATTCGTTGAAAATAAATACGGTTTGTCCTTTAAAATGGTTATGAAGTGTACAAACTTTGATAAACATACAGGCGAGGGTTTTCTTTGAATCTTGCTTTAAGATGTGAAACACACACACACACAGCAGCAGCAGCAGCGATGCTATATCCCCTTCGCAATAAGTTGCGCGAGGGGATAAAAAGGTATATACAATTATGTAAAAATACATGAGCATTTACATCATATTTCAGAAAGTTTTCGTTGACAATGAGTATCTTGCACGAAACTAAATTTTGAATATGAAATATTTTAACTAATAGAGACGATTGTGGGTAATTTATTGATATTTTAACCTACAGGATTCTGCCATGGACAAGAAACGACCAGAAATGGGGAGAGATGGAGCACTGCCAAAGCGTTCTTAGAGCCTGTAGCAGACCGCCCAAACCTTCACGTGTCAAATAATACATATATCACCAAGGTAACCTTTTGTGAAAAGATAAGAAATGAGCTTAAGTCAATGTGAGTTCGATGCATAAATCAAACCTCTATTTACCCAAACAGCAGAAACTTTAGATTTTGGTAGATAAAAACAAGGCTGTTGGAGTTGAAGTTATACGAGATCAAACAACATACCGGATGATGGCACGAAAGGAAGTTATTCTGTCTGCCGGAGGTATCAAAAGTCCTCAAATTCTAATGATGTCTGGCATCGGACCACAAGCGCATCTGCAATCAAAAGGAGTGAGGAGAAAACATTTTATTAAACGAAAATATAAAAGTAAAGGCAAACATCATTCGATACCAATCTGTATTTTAAAATGTGAGAACAAATTATTATTTTAATAAGTGCATAATACTGGTAATTCTTTTTAAGCCTTTTTTTAAATAGAAAAAGAATCACGTAACTTCTATTCTTTATAGATAAATGTTGTGAAAGATTTGCCTGTAGGACAAAACTTGGAAAACCATGTTATGGTACCGATTTCTTTCAAAGATAACAGCTCGTCGGCGTATAACTGCTCTGAATTTGATGATCATCTAAAGCAATACATTGCTAATAAATCAGGTAGAAAATATTTTATACAAAAATTGAATCAATAATTAGATTACAGACATTTTCTTGATGATAAAATGTATTTGAGCTATCAAGACAAACATACTTTTATTGCAATGTCTATAGTACCTAAATAAACAAAAATTAACATGCCATTGATTGTCAGTTACTTAAAATGAATTCTAATTACTTTACAGGGCCTTTCAGTAAAACTCATTTGGAGGCAGGTGCATTTCTAGCAGACAAGGATAACCTACCCCCGTTCACTCAAATAATATTTCATAGTCTCAATTCTTTTCCTTTCTTTCTGAAAGCCTTTCCAAAAATTTTTGAAGAGAATCAAGAGGTATGTTTAAAATTGTAAAATATATGTATTTTAATTCATACGTTTTTCATCATACGAGTACGCAAATCCAAGAAGACAAATCATTACCCTACTTTTTGGTGTGTTCTAAACATCAGTTCGAATCATGGGGAAAAGGAAAGATGCTTGTATATTAACATTTTACTCTAAACATCACCTACATTTGATACATATTGTGTATATATTTAGATGTTTCTTTTTTAAATATTTACTTATCATTAAAAACATTGTCAAATTGGTCGACCGTTTAAAAATTACATTTGTGTCATTGTGGAGGGCAATTCATGCATCCAATATCCGAATTTACTCGTCAACAAAATTCATCATTGAACCATAATAAACAAGAATTTTCTGCAAGTTGGTCAATTTACAAGTAATTATCAGATGCATGTCGTTTAAGACAGAGGACACAATGAAGCAATCTTGCAGTGAAGCCATGAACAACACTGGGAATTCCTTTATGTCATTCGTTGTGCTTCTACATCCAAAGAGTCGGGGAACAATTCAACTGCAGAGTAGTGATCCCTTAGATTCGCCTCTCATAGACCCTAACTACTTGGATCACCCTGATGACCTTAAGGCGCTATTGAAAGGTAATAAAACAGTGTGAGAACAATGGAGACAGTGAAATCAAAGTTCATTATACTGAAATCAAGTCATGATGGCGATATCGAATATATATGATGAAAAATATTTGTCATAGTTATATCCTACTAGTATATAATCAGTAATAATAATTAACAAAGTTTACAAAGACTAAGGCTTTATTTTGGGTTTTATAGGAATAAACCACGTTCTTAAACTGGCAGAGACAAAAGCATTCCAAACTATTGGTGCCTCGCCATTAGACCCTAATCAGGAGCATCTTCCTGCCTGTCAAGAACTGCCTTATCCCTCAGAGGAGTACTGGGTCTGTAGAATTAAGAATTATACGCAAACAATGTTTCATCCAACATCCACTTGCAAAATGGGGGCGTCAGACGACCCCAAGGCAGTTGTTGATCCACAGCTTAGGTCTGTAATATATGTAAATCTAAAAATTATTATTATTTATTCAGATTGTTAATTGATTTGATATTGAAAGAAAATTAAAATCTTATTATATGATTTGATATAAAGACAAAATCATTTTTATCTTTAAAAGTATAACTCTTAAATAAAAACGAATGCAAATATTTTGTTATGTCTTTTACGTATTTTTAGAGTAAAGGGGATAGAGAATTTAAGAGTGGTTGACGCTTCCGTCATGCGCTCTGCTCCTTCCGGAACAACAAACGCTCCAACGATCATGATCGCTGAGAAGGCAGCAGACATGATTCTAGGAAAGGATACTGTAAAACATATTCGAAAAGTGACAGATAAACTCTTTGTTTAAAAAATAAAAGTTTAATAGTTTTACTGAAAAAAATTCTAGAATTTATTGCAATTAACATAATGAAATTTTTATTTAAGATCAATTGCAAAGATGTCAATTATGTTATGAAAAATAAGAAAATAGCGAACGCTATGAAACTTGATATTGCATGTTATTGTGATTACTTATGCAATATCATTATTGAGATCTTTGGTGTAAATGGCTTTATTTTGATTTAAAGATTTGTAATTCTTATCAAAACTGGTGATTAACAATAACTTACAAAACTGTGAAAATGTATTGAACAAGTTAAAAATTGACAGTGAATAAAACTGCTAAAATTACTGCGAAACTTTAGACAAGAAAAACGAAAGTGAAATATTGTTGTTAAGTAATATGTTTTATGGCCTCATTGTATCGTAACCATCTATTTTTATCACAGAATCAATTTTTAGAATCTGGTTTTTAACCTGAGGGTCCATTATATTTATTTTTAGAGTATTTGTGCTTGTATCTTGTTATCAACCAATGAAATTGCAGGACTGTTATTACGTGAAAGTCACTTTTGTTATTAACCTGGACGTGTGTATGTAAGCAGAGAGATTATTTACTCAACTCTCAATTTTACAAAAATATTGACGGTTACTTTATACGAAACTGTCCCTTGCTACCTTAGGATCTCTGAAATCCCATAAACGTGTTTTAATCATACGGGTCATGTTGTGCCTTTATAATGACTGCATGCTACCTCATTGTTTTTCAGACACGTGTCATAAATATAGTTTAACTAGATTTTTAAACAGAATTATGTTACACGTACAGTGCAGTTGACAATGATTTATAATTGAAAGGGGCGGATTATAATTGCAAATTCGTGCTATTTTCTAGCAAGATCTTACATGCGGGGCGGTACATAATAGGGACGAAACTTTACGGATGAATTCATGGATGGTTCATATCGGCCGTTTTTGTTAAATGGCCTATATTATAAACGAGTTCAGCCGTCTTATTTAACTTGACTTCATTACTAGCTATATACCGAGAAGCGATGTTTACTCAACTGTGGTAGAAACGACAAAAACATTCACATGGAGTTTCTAGATTCGTTGCAGTAAGGTTTATCATAAATTTATATACTCATGTAGTATACTAAACCATAAGTTATGAAAACTACGATCACTTCTGGGACATTGGTCAAAATGGTCAAAAATTACAACGTCAGTTTATCGGGCGTTTATATTGAAAAAGTAAGTTGCATTGGCAGATTTAGGCAGGAGAAAATTGGTCGTACCCCATTTAACTCTAAATTTGGTGAAAAAGTAGGACACAGGCAATCCTGGAATCAATTATGGTTAAAATGCAGCCTATATGTCGTTGAGCTTATAAATGTTTGGCAGACAGAGGGTCAAATATAAGCAGACTACATCAAAATCAGCTACTAGTATTCATGATACATTCTTGTTCAATGATGCATTGTTTTATCTAGTTAAAGCTGACATAAATTCATAAAAGCATTTGGTCGCCATATTAGTTTCGATCGCTCCTCTACTGCCACTGGAGTATATATACCGGTTAAGAAAGTTACGGCCGGTTGCTTTCCGATCGAGGCATTCGCGTTGCACGGACTTCTAAATGCATGAACTACACATTGTAGTAAAATGTAGTAATAAAGAATAAAGAAAACAACAATCAATCAAATACAAAATATATTTATTCTTTGAAAGGATGTCCAAGGTATCCGTAATATTTTGCACAGACAGTGCTGCCTTACTTCGCATGCACATCGAACACGTGTGTCGTTCATAAAGAAGGAATAACGTCTGCGTCTTCTTGAAAACCCCGGCGACACTACATCCAACACAGTAGCAAATGATAGTAAATCCAAAAAAAAACAACGTTTCCATCCGTTCCTACAAAAACGCCCCATTTCTAAAATCCATGCGATAATTGACATTGCTCGAACTGTCACAGTGTGTGGTTTGCGCATGTGAGATGTAATAACATACACAGGAAAACAGTCTACAATTATCGAGGAATTTTCGAAGTATCTGCGACTGGATTTCAGTTTGTCTTGTTTCGTCGTTTATTGGATATACAGTGAAGTAGTTGTCATATTATTTTTGTTCAAAACGCGTTTTTACAAGTCTTTTCGTCCAAGGTAACGTGTTCGGGTGTATGAAATTCCTGAATGCTGTGAAGCATGAATTGCGCTCTCGGCTTTATATAGGGGGTGTGTAGCGATAAGCAGAACAATAGAAATCGACAACTAATATGGCGGTAGTCGGAGATAAAAGGGAAATAATGCGTATTTATAAATTCATGTCAGCTTTAAGTCGGTTTAAATTCATCCCATCATTCCCAGTTAATATGGATCTCTTTCGAAGTTTAAAAAAAAAATGTTCACTGCAGTCTGTGTATATGTAGCTAAACATTTTATAGATATCAAATACTGGTAAAATGCTGTTGAGTACATCATTCCAATTACATGTAATAAATAATGTAATCTAATTTTTAAAAATGTCTTCACAAATATTATTATTCTAAAGCTGGTATTTTTTTTTTGAAAAGGAATAATTTACATTCATTAACTACCGGTATAGCTAAAAGTTATTAATCATAGTTTCAGAAATCGTGAAGCGATATTTTCCCGATAAACCATGGTTCGCAATTGCAAATAATCGTTTTAAGTGTTTATCAAAGTGCACATTTCTAATTAGATTATTACGTTATCAACGGTTTACAGATATGACACATACATGTACAAAAGCGTTGTTAATTGTAGTTTACAGTCGATAAACCTACATATTAGACCGTGAAGCTTTATCTAGCTCATTTACAAATGATTGTGTTAGTGATAAGGAAGATAGGTGGTCAACAGAATACCCATTATATATATCTTAAATTTGTCAAATATAATGATTTGTTAAGGGTCCTCCACACACCTGGGAAAAGTTCTGCCTACAAGTCCATTCTTCTAAATTACTTAAGGATAGGGATTTTTAGCATGCGTTCGACTTGAAAATGACCCAAAAAATCTCACTTTTGGGGGAAAATATCAACTTTTTAAATTTTACCGCTGTTCATGAAAATAAAAATCCCTGCAGTATTCGAACGTATGAAACATTGATTATGTTAAGCACAATTTTGTGAAATCAATTTGGCGTGCCATGATTGGGAGTTATTCATCATTAAAAAGGTAAGCGTTATATTTTCATTTTGTATTACGGTTAATCAAAGGTTCTTGAGCAGTTTTAATAATACAAAATAAATGTTTCACTTTTAGTGATCGGTTTGCTAGAGGACGATGTAGGGGCTTGATTTGCAGCGCTTTGGTGGTGATATTGGCATTCGTTGTTTACTTGTGTATTTACATCATTTTCCCAAATAAAGAAACGTTTCCCCCGATAAAAGGTTCATACGACTACGTGATAGGTAATTCTTTAATCTTGTACATTAAACTTATTTAGTTTTCCGTTATTTTAAAAGTTTATTGTTCGGATAAAATTTCTTCTGAAATAAAGATTGATCGCATACTAGTATCACATGTAGCAACATATTTCTTAACTGTAGCAGTAAGTGGCAGAAAAAATGAATTTGTTTGTAATAAATCTTATTAATCATAAATATTTCCAAAGTTTTTTGTTGCTAACAAGAAAATAATTATAGTAAATATTCTTGGATTTGTTTTTAATTTCGTAGTCGGAGCAGGAACAGCTGGATGCGTCCTCGCCAACAGACTTTCAGAAGATCCCCAGTCATCCATACTTATCGTTGAAGCAGGAGATTCCATTTATGATGATAAACTGATGAAAATACCACTAGCAGTTGTGTTCGCGAATACAAGCAAATATGACTGGGAATTCATCACTGTTCCCCAGAAGAATTCTTTCTTAGGATCAAGAGACAAAGTATGAGTTTAAATTAATATCAAGATCTCTTACATATAAAAAGTATCAACCGCGATAGTCCGCCATTCTGAAATATTCTGAACAAGGATCTACATCTTGGTAATGGAGATTTCAACTGATGCAAATAATGCTACATCTGTGGTTTTTTAATATAAACTTTGACTCGATATATAATTTTATTCAATTCGATATTGTTTAAGTCATTCTAATCCTAGAACTCAATCAGAACAAATATACTGAGCAACGGTCCTTTTTAACAGGATATTTGTTACGCTCTACAAGGGTAGTAGTTAGTAATTGTATGATTTACTTTGTAATTTTATAACAACGTAGTATTTCAATATAATAAGTCGCTAGCGCATTTCTGCGTTGAATTGAAGAAGTATGGAATTATATTACAAAGGTATATGTAGATGAAACAGTGATATATCTCGGTAAACGGGTTTCTGTTATTGCGTTTCTAAATCGAATTAACTCCCAACCACCCTTTATTAGCTTTTTTATTGAAGTCAACAATACATTGATGTGTTGAGCGCTAATTTTATCATAAGACATTACACAATCCATTTGTGATCACTCTATCTTGAGAACATGATTGAAGTTTTAATCATATATTCTCCGCATTCAATAATAAAACTTGATTTCAAAACGCATTAATCAGTGCATACACAAGCAAACATAAGGAATAAGGAATCATTCTTTGAGTATTATGAGGTGATAATTTCGGTCGGGGCGTGATCAAATCAAATAAAGCCCGAAGGGTTTTATGATAGAATTGATCAACGTGATAATTTCGGTCGGGGCGTGATCAATATAGAATATCACACTGTTGTTTTGATCTCGGCCCTGGTATCAGCCCGAGCGGTTGGTATCGGCCCAAGCCCTTCGGGCTTGGGCCGATACCAACCGCTCGGGCTGATACCAGGGCCGAGATCAAAACAACAGTGTGATGTTGTTTATATCATATATGTATCTAAAATCAAAGACATTTATTCAAATTCAAATTCCAAATAAGGAATATTATTTATCATGAAGAAGCTATAGATTTTTTTTCGGATTTACGTTCGTTCGTTTTATTCTTTTTTATATGTGTTAAGAACTGTATGAGTTGTCGGACTTTGTTGACAAACTATATGTCGTTTGAAATATATAGTAGAAGAGAGTTTATCGTCTGAAATAAAGCACTATCTATTATCGATCGAGAAGCTTCCATCCTTCGCAACGTCGTAATGATTCAAATTCCTTCACTGGGATTTCGTAAGTTTCCTGTTATATAGATTCCATTCATAAAAACCCATACTGTTTGACCTAGCAAGTTGTTTGAGAACGTTCATAAGCGCGTCCATTACTTTAATCACTTAATTTTTACAGTCTAATCTCTGGTTTTCTAAGATTAAGTCTCTTTCCATCCTTCTCTATATCCTTCTTAATTTAAATGTTGAGATATTAAATATAGCGTGCTATTGTTCTGAATACACAACCGTTTTGTAGGTTACCCCACCTTGCTTAGATACACATCACTCTTTGGCGCTATTTTTGAATTATTATTTTTCAATTTTCAGCAATAAATAAAAATATTCAGACGTGTAAGGTGATGCTTTGTATTATTTATTTGTTATTCTATCGTTATTTTACAAACTAGTCTTAATTTAAAGCAAAGATATTTGGGAATTAGCGATTTTAGATTTGAGGGCAATACACCCCCTTGACGACGGGCTGAGACAGAGAAATATCAGCCCCGAGGGCGATACAGCCCTAGCTTCCAGCTGCTGTCTCACCTAGTCCAAAACACGTGTATCAGGGCTGATACACTACAAGGTATATGATAAAATCAAATAAAGCCCGAAGGGCTTTATGATAGATTTGATCACGCCCCGACCGAAATTATCACCACATAATATTCAAAGAATGATTCCTTATTACTTATTTTTATATAATTTTAAGCCATCGTACGATTAAATATTTAAATGTAATTAATAAGCTAACCCCGCTGGTGCCTCAATTTGGCGTCATTTGCATTATGGGTTATATAGTACAAAGTCGATACGCAGTGTTATCACAGGCAAAGACACTGGAAAATGTAAATATATTGAAAATTGCCCTCAAGCCTCAATAGTTATAACTTCTTAACTCATTGTATGTTAAGCACAAACTATTATTAGTATTGATTTTTTGACAGAACAATTCAAATATTATACATCTATATGTTTGGACAGAAAACCCCAAATAAATGCAAGTTGTTTCATATATTTCATATACATGTAATACTACATATTTGGGATAATTTGGGATAATATATCCATTTTTCCATACCGCAATTGATTACAGCGGCATTTGGCATGCTCTCATTAAATGAGCAGAAAATTCCCTTCTAATCGAATGCCACGAACCCTATTTTAGGTCCTTAGCAAAGATGCCATTCTTTATTGGTGTATCATGCAATTTGTGTGGTTTGGATAAACTAACACAACGTGATTATTCGCCTTATTTTTCAGGCTCAGTAATTTTATGATATCACCGGACAAAAGAAACGGAATTTCACCTAAAAACTAAATGTTGTATATGTTCATGTTAAAATAATATTTTCTAAACATTTACAGTGTTTAAATAATATAATAGAAATTTTCCAAATGTGTTGAAGCCACATTAAAATGTGGATCAATGACCTGTTGATACATGTATTTTCACAGAGGGGTACTTTGTCCAGTGGTCGAGTGCTAGGGGGCTCAGGTTCTATTAACTACATGCATCACATACGGGGTAGCCGCTATGACTTCGATGCCTGGGAAAAGGAAGGTGCAACAGGATGGAGTTATAAGGATGTATTGCCGTATTTCATTAAATCTGAGGATGTTCAAATACCAGAATTGAAAGACTCTATTAAGAAGAAAATTGTTTCATGGAACGAAAAACTTTCCTGCGCTTATTTATAATGTTTTCTAAATTATCAGCTTTTATGAATCAATTGGTGCAGTTGTATTATTGGGTTTGTTTTAAATATTGACAGACCTTGAAATGAGAAAGAAAGATGGTTAGTTTTTGTTTGTGTTTAAGCACCTGAAAATTTTTGACATCAATTTGTATCTGATAGCGTAGATCATGAACAGTTTGCTAGACACGCAAACAAAAGAAAAACTATTTAAATAATAACCAAACTTATATCCTAACTCTCTAGTAATTAAAAAAAAAAATGATAGCAAATACATGGAATACTTTCTGGCTGACATGCACTTAGATACCTAAAATAATTTGCTGCATTTGTATTTTGCATTGAATAAGAAATGAAAAAATATAAATAACTCTTACACTTACAGCCTACCGCGGCGTAGGCGGGCTCTTGACTGTCAGTTCAGGGACTGCAACAACAATGACTGACGTTTACCGATGAGGATATGAGGAGTTGGGATATTCCAAGGTGGACTGTAATGGAGAATCACAAATAGGTAAACCAAATGAGTGTAGAATCATTTGTTCACAATATACCTCAGGATCTCAACTGGGTGGTGCAAATATATATATAAAAAAAGCACACATTAATAAATACTTGCAACTTCTTATAATATTCAAAATTGAATTCAGAAACGGGTTTAACAAGGGCACCGCAAAGCGGAGCATCCCCTCGCAAAAAGAAAATATTGTTATTCATATCCCTATGCACGCTCTGGGGTTTATCCATGGGGAATTTCCCATTACTAGCGAAAACACACCACAAACGTGTTAAACTTAATTTATATAGTTTTATAAATTTTCTTTATCTAGTGACATACATTACGCTTCTAGACAATTAGTGTAAGCAAATTAAAGTTTCATATTGAAAATGAAACTTAGCTTACTAAAGATCCGGCGATTTATAGTCTGCTCTATGAGAAATTTCGAGTAAACATGTCATAGTTTAAGCCCTAATATCGTATCTTCAGCGATTTACATGAAATGAATTCCCAGTTAATCATGTTCTTCTCTAAGTAATTTGTTTAATTTACTAGTTGCCCGAAATTCGGCTCAGACGGCTGATTGTTTTGATTTATAAAACGTTTGCTACTTATCTTCACAGGGCCTACATCCAATAAAATATCAAGTTGTTGATCTGAAATGTTTACTTTCACAAACCGGAAGTCGTACATAAAATTTCTAAGTGTTTTAATTTTAACGATATTTTGAGCAATATATTACAGAATTCCTTGAATATAAATACGGTTTCTCCTTCAAAATGTTAATGAAGTGTACGAAGTTTGATAAACATGCATGCGAGGGTTTTCTTTGAATATTGCTAAAAGGGCTGAAATGGGCACACACACGCACAGCAGCGATGCTATATCCCCTTCGCAACAAGTTGCGCGTGGGGATAAAAATGGATATACATTTATGTAAAAATACATGAACATTTACATCATATTTCAAAAAGTGATCGTTGACAATGAGTATCTTGCACGAAACTAAATTTTTGAATATGAAACACTCTAGATTAAATTATAGGGACGAGACGATTGTGGGTAATTTACTGATGTTGTAACCTACAGGATTCTGCCATGGACAAGAAAAGACTAGAAATGGAGAGATGGAGCACTGCCAAAGCGTTCTTAGAGCCTGCAGTGGACCGCCCAAACCTTCACGTGTCAACAAATACATACGTCACCAAGGTAATCTTTTGTGAATAGAGAAGAAATGAGAAATGAGTCAATGTAAGTTCGATGCATAAATCAAACCTCTTTTTACCCAAACAGCAGAAACTTTAGATTTTGGTAGATAAAAACAAGGCTATTGGAGTTGAAGTTATACGAGATCAAACAACATACCGGATGATGGCACGAAAGGAAGTTATTCTGTCTGCCGGAGGTATCAAAAGTCCTCAAATTCTAATGATGTCTGGCATTGGACCACAAGCGCATCTACAATCAAAAGGAGTGAGGAGAAAACATCTTATAAAATGAAAATATAAAAATAAAGGCAAACATCATTCGATACCAATCTGTATTTTAAAATGTGAGAAAAAAATTATTATTTTAGTAAGTGCATAATACAGGTAATTCTTTTTAAGCCTTTTTTTAAATAGAAAAAGAATCATGTTACTTCTACTCTTTATAGATAAATGTTGTGAAAGATTTGCCTGTAGGACAAAACTTGGAAAACCATGTTATGGTACCGATTTCTTTCAAAGATAACAGCTCGTCGGCGTATAACTGCTCTGAATTTGATGATCATTTAAAGCAATACATTGCTAATAAATCAGGTAGAAAATATTTTATACAAAATTTGATTCAATAATTAGATTACAGACATTTTCTTGATGATCAAATATATTTGAGCTATCAAGACAAACATACTTTTATCGCAATGTCTATAGTACCTAAATAAAAACAAAAACTAACATTGCATTGATTGTCAGTTACCTAAAATGAATTTTAATTACTTTACAGGGCCTTTCAGTAAAACTCATTTGGAGGCAGGTGCGTTTCTAGCAGACGAGGATAACCTACCCCCGTTCACTCAAATAATATTTCATAGTCTCAATTCTTTTCCTTTCTTTCTGAAAGCCTTTCCAAAAATTTTTGAAGAGAATCAAGAGGTATCTTTAAAATTGTAAAAAATATGTATTTTAATTCATCCGATTTACATCATACGAGTAGGCAAATCCAAAAAGACAAATCATTACACTAAATTTTGGTGCATTCTAAACATCAGTTCGAGTCATGGTGAAAAGGAAAGATGCTTGTATATTTACTCACCTACATTTGATACATATTGTGGATATATTTAGATGGTTTTTTTTTTATATTTACTTATCATCAAAAATATTATCAAACAGGTCGAACTTTTAACAATTACATTTGTGTCATTGTGGAAGGCAATTCATATATCCAACATCCGAATTTACACGTCAACAAAATTCATCATTGAACCATAATAAACAAGAATTTTCTGCAAGTTGGTCAATTTACAAGTAATTATCAGATTGCATGTCGTTTAAGACAGAGGATACAATGAAGCAATCTTGCAGTGAAGCGATGAACAACGCTGGGAATTCCTTTATGTCATTCGTTGTGCTTCTACATCCAAAGAGTCGGGGAACAATTCAACTGCAGAGTAGTGATCCCTTTGATCCGCCTCTCATAGACCCTAACTACTTGGATCACCCTGATGATCTTAAGGCGCTATTGAAAGGTAATAAAACAATAGAGACAGTAAAATCCAAGTTCATTATACTGAAATCAAGTCATGATGGCGATATCGAATATATATGATGAAAAATATTTGTCATAGTTATATATACTACTAGTATATAATTTTCCAGATCAATATCAGTAATAATAATTAACAAAGTTTACAAAGACTAAGGCTTATTTTGTGTTTTATAGGAATAAACCACGTTCTTAAACTAGCAGAGACAAAAGCATTCCAAACTGTTGGTGCCTCGCCATTAGACCCTTATCAGGAGCATCTTCCTGCCTGTCAAGAACTGCCTTATCCCTCAGAGGAGTACTGGGTCTGTAGAATCAAGTATTATACGCAAACAATGTTTCATCCAACATCCACTTGCAAAATGGGGGCGTCAGACGACCCCATGGCAGTTGTTGATCCACAGCTTAGGTCTGTAAATCTAAATATTATTATTATTACTGATTCAGGTTATAATGAATTTTATTTTGAAAGAATATTATAATCTTATTATATAATATGATATAAAGACAAAATCATTTTTATTTTTAAAAGTATAACTCTTAGATCAAAACGAATGCAAATGTTTTGTTATGTCTTTTTAGAGTAAAGGGGATAGAGAATTTAAGAGTGTTTGACGCTTCCGTCATGCGCTCTGCTCCTTCCGGAACAACAAAAGCTCCAACGATCATGATCGCTGAGAAGGCAGCAGACATGATTAGAGGAAAGGATACTGTTAAACATATTCGAAAAGTGACAGATAAACTCTTTGTTTAAAAAATAAAAGTTGTTTTACTTAAAAAAAAAATAAAGAATTTATTGCAATTTACATAATGGAACTTTAAGATCAATTGTAAAATATCAATTATGTTATGAAAAATAAGAATACCTTTTTGCAAAGAAAATAGCGAAACTTGATATTGCATTTCATTGTGAATACTTATGTAATATCATCATTGATATAGTTGATATAGTTTCATTTTGATTAAAAGATTTGTAATTCTTATCAAAAGTGGTGATAAACAATAACTTACAAAACTTTGAAAATGTATTGAACAACTTAAAAAATTGACAGTTTATAGAACTACAAAAATTATTGCGAAACTTTAGACAAGAAAAATGAAAGTGAAATATTATTGTTAGGTAATATGTTTTATAGCCTCATTGTATCGTAACCATCTATTTTTATCACAGAATAAATTTTTAGAATCTGGTTTATATAAGTTGTTTTTAACCTGAGGGTCCATTATATTTATTTTTTAAATACTTGTGCCTGCATCTTGTCAACAACCAATGAAATTGCAGGACTGTAATCACGTGAAAGTCAGTTTTGTTATTACCCTGGACGTTTTTATGTAAACAGAGAGATTATTTGTGTATAAATTAACCCTCCACCATCCACATTACACCCACCTAAATGTTTTATATAAGCGACCTAAAATTTTACATTGTTTTGGTTTTCAAAATGGTAAAATGTTTTGTATATGCCAACTTAATTTTTACGTTGTTTTGGTTTTTCATATGACGGGGAGATCCCCCTGCCATTGCTATAGACTAGTTTGTTAATATGTTACCTTGGGATCTTCATTCTTCTGAATGTGTATTCATCAATGATGATTATGCCTTACTTAGTCTTTAGGGAGATCCCGCTGCCTGTCTGGAATTAGGTGCTCAATAAGTATCTTTATGTTTATCTGGGATCTCTGTAGTAGTAAAGGTAGTTTATTTGTAGTTAGTTGATCTTCGTCATTAATAAATGATAATATTCATCAAATCATGACTTGAAGTGTTTTAAAAGAGAAAAAATTAACAAAGCTGCACACATTTTGAAAATAAGAAATATAGTGGACATAAAAATACTTCAGTAAAAAACCTACAACCTTAATTAAATTGCGAGTATTCCAAACATATAAAAATTTAAACAATAAACACTTAAATAGTTATTAAAACATATGTCACTAATTAGCAACCATTTACGAACAAAATTAATTTTAAAATAATATTAACTAAGCTGACAAAATATTGCCAAAAGTTGCCCTTTTTATTTCATTATGAAGCACCTTGAGATAAAGTGACATATTTAAACACACAATAAGATAATCTTTTCTGTATGACAAAAGATATTCACTAACCTCAAATTTTGCAGCCACACACTGCATCGATAGGACAGAATCAAGTAACCTTCCAAAATCTAACTCTGAACAGCCATGCATGAAAAACAACATAAATTGATAATATACGCGCGCGTTGCTCAATTTGTTTGCACACACCGCTGCAGTTATGAGACTATATCTTTCAAAAAATAATGATTTAATGCTTATATTTACATTTTTTTTAACTCTTGCCTTGTCTGCAAATGTGATTTATAGGTCAAAATTTCTGTTTTATCCTAATTAATTCAAATTAATGGAAGAGCCACTGTAACAGCCACAAACTGAACTTTGATTCTTGCTTGTGACGTTGCATTTTACAGAGTTCAACGTTGGTGATGTCATAATAAAACTAGTCATTCTAACCTTTTAACGTAGCTCGCGGGTTTGCTGACGTCACAATAGGATTCGACGTAAAGAGTTGACCGTCATAGCAAACTCATACATTTCATTTAGAAATAACAAATGATCTTTAGAAACATAAAATGAAATATTTTAAAAAGCTAAATTGCAGTTTATACAAACATTTATAATTATCAAGTGCTAAAAATTTAAAGATGACATACACTTTCGCATTGAATGCTATAAGGTATGAGTGTGCGTTGGAACTCTTTAATCTAATTTATGTTTAGACAAGTACATTGTAAATAAATTGAACCGTATGCATTAACTTCGCTCGTTTCACAATTATGAATTCTGTATTTTCAAATACCGATCTAACTATTAAAATTATTTTGGCTTTTAATATGTATCGTATGCGATTACAAACTTGTTTATATGGCAATACTTGTATGGTAATTATTTTTGCATTGAATGCATGACTGGCTCATTGAAAAGAAAAGTAGTTATGTTTCTTCTCTTCACAACCTTACATTAATTCCCTTTATGCATTCGAAAACATTCATAATAATGTTAATTAGATTTGCATGTTCTAATATGTGTTAATCAGCTAGTCTGGTCAACCAGCGCATTTTCATATTTGGTTCTCGGAAGAAAGAAATTGATGACGTCGGGCTAACGTCGTGATAAAAATATAGGATTTTGTGAAATCTTTTAAATCTTTAAAGTTGTTTTACGAAAAATTGGCCGAGAACACATATTGATTTTTTTTTTATGAACTGATTCAAAATTATCTCTTCTGTTATTGTGTTGAGTATAATTAAGTTCGTCTAGATCGTTTAAAAGTTTGGAGCATAGTTTTGAAATGCGGTTTTCGACTAAGATATGCATTTTACTATATATTTCATTGAAATGGCGTTGCTTGATTTTATCAGCGACACTGTGTTTGAATCACGATAACATTATAACTATGCAGACGAATCTCAAATAAATTTTAGAAATTAATCTCTGAAACCTATTGATCACGCGGACAAATTTTCAGGGTAGGTTTTCTCGCAAGCAGTAAACCCGCGAACTACCTTAAGTACCCTGTGTGTGTTACGGTCTTATAACTGCAGTATCTTTTCACACACTTTACATGCAAAAAGTATTGGAATGTAAATATATTGATAATATACATCACGTATGCATGACACATCACATCAAATTTGAAACTCTACAGTGAGTTACTGCCAACCAAAACAGATTTTCCACCTTTTCGTTAACAATACAAAAAAAAAGAATCGTATAAAAAAATTAAGAGCATATATCCTTCTTTGAACAACGCAATCTTGCTTCAGAAATGATACTCTAACGATCTATAAAATAACATTTTGGTGTAGCATTACACCTTAAATCATCGAAGTTACGAACAATAAGTTAAACACATAGTTACATTTATGTAGGCTTAAATATATTAAACTGTATGGGGGAAAACATATTAGATACTGTGGAACCATTATATTTCATGAATGCTCAATATTCGTCGCATTCGTAGATAACCAACCCCCACATATTTACAACCTCGACAAAAACAAATTTCGAAATAGTTGGTTTATTACTGAAACTGAAAACCGACACATTTATAAAATGATGTCCCAACAAATTTAAAAAAAAACACTATCCCCGAAAATTGCCTCCCACCCCGAATTTAAATCATTCCACAGTACTTCCGTATTGTGACGTACACCAGATAAACCAAAAAATTACTTTATTCTAAAACATTAAAATTGTCGCTTGTTTTTGCACGTATCATTGTCTCTAATCGTTTGGTCTTATTGCATCAACACATTAACACATCTGTTGAAACTCAAAAGTCTGTAAATTTTGAGTAAGTGTGTTTCCCTTTTGTTATATAAAATGAACAACACGCTGTGAAAATATCTAGTAGAGTATAAAGGTTTGCACAATAGTTCAATAGTACTTGTCTAAACTCTTATATTGGTAAGTAGTTTTGTAAAGTATGTTACAGTGTGCATGCAAGCTACTCACAAGCAAGATGTTACAGCCAAACGACTCAAAAAAATATATAACACGTCTCAATCGTCTTAAACTAATTGCTACTTGACTGATAAGTTACAGTATATAATTTGGTACTCCAATACCGAACTTACAAAAACATTTTTATGCTACGGACAATGAAGGCTTTTATTTTTTTGTTTGTTGGCCTTTTATACAAGAGCGGAGGTAAAATCGTTGAATAACAAAAACTATCACATTTTTCAAACGTTTTGTTATTAATGTGTATCTCTTTTGAAATTATTTTCTGTCATCGAAATTACATGTATCATTAACGACCGCCTTTCCATTTGCAGATTCTTACAAGACTTTACAGTGTGTAGAAAAAAACAAGGGGCCACCAAATATTGCTTTTTATGTCTATATGTCACGCACATTTAAGGCTCTTTCGATAGGGCAACCGTTCCTTTTCGATGCTGTGGAAACTAGCATTGGAAATGGATACGACAGAAAAACTGGAATTTTTACCGCCCCATCCAAAGGTGTGTATGCATTTTCGTGGACCATACACGCCGCGGGCTCGCACCATGCCGGATCCAGAGGTCAGTATGGAGAGATGGCGGCAGTACTGACACAAAATGGCGTTGTAAAAGGGTCTATTTATGCTGATACTGAAAAAGCATCTGACGACGCCTCGGCTACTGGATTTGTAATATTGGCTTCAGAGAAGGGAGAGAAGTTCCAAATTATTTGTCCCATGGCAGGCCAAGGCGCGTTTTATAGCACCCGACTCAATGGGAAAACATCTTTTACGGGATATCGTATTGCATAACTTTTATAGAATATGTGAGAATATTACCTAGAAAGACTGTTTCTGATGTTTTAATAAAAAAAATATCATATACAGTAGAACCGTTTAGTGTTTTGATAACAAATCTTTTAGTTACAACGCAATTAAGGTAGAAAAGAATATTCAGAACAACATTTTTGTCGCGTTGACAGACTACAATATGTACCGTACAAGCAAAAGAAAACTTAGCAAAGGTTGCTTGTTTTCATTCCTTAAAGGGGTATGGCCACGATTTTAGTCAAGATGTATCTTTACTTTTTTATTTGCAAGGTATTTCTAATAATCAATTAAAAATTGAGCGTCAGACGTCGAGTTTTGAGTGAGATATAGAGCTTACTATTATTTGTAATGTAAACAAAGCTTTTGAATGCTGAAGTGAAAATTCCAGTTTTAGACCTAAAATGAATGTGTTAAACGTTAGGAACTGTTTATTTATGCTTAAAATGAATAAGAAGAGAGACAAATAAGTATCATAACGGAAATTCTATAGAAATTGGTTAAAGTACATGCGTTAGATAGATAGCGTATGTTTATTTATGTTCATGGAGAAATGTGTATTTAAGTCCAGCGATGAGCCTGTCGACGCCGGGTAAGAAATCTATATAAAATGCTTCTACTGACCACGGTGCGTCAGATCATTAGTATGCACTTGATCGCATTTACTTATTAGGAGGAGAATGTTATAGCGCAGTGTCCGTGCGTATAAAATGGGGGTGCGGGAAACACAGCTCTCCAGTAGTCACCTGGAAGCTGTCTTTCTGCCTCCTCTTTTATACAGGTAAGATGAATGATAACACTTGCGCGCATTCTCAAAAGTAAAGTTAATAGATTCAGAGGGTTCAACTAATATTTTATTTTCAGAGATTTTTGTAATAAATATTAATGTTGATAAATTTCATTGTAATTAATATAATTGATATTTATTGTTAAAATGTCATATTAAATTAATAAAAGGGTTGTCATCTGGAGGCGGTCTTTCCACCTCCTCTTTTATACAGACTTGGACACGGGCTACTCCCCATGTAGAGGAGGGGACACTCCGGAAACACCTTGGCTAGGGCACCCGCCAGGTGGGCATGTTGGAACAAAGATCTCGAGGATCTAAATAAATTAAATATCATAACACTCCATATAACCCCTAGTGGACTCTTATAAAATAGTACTGGAGGAGTTATGATATAGTGGTTGACCTTATGATATAAGCTTGAAAGTAATTTTACTGGTATATTGAACTTATGTAAACAAGAACACAGGGCACGAGCCTTGTTTACATGACCATTAATTGTGAACCTTGTATTTTGCTTTTAACTCTACGGCTTATTCTCAAATTTCATTTGATCATTAGAAATGCATTTCTTAAACATTGTGGATAATAAGAATCGAGAAATAGAGTTTGATCAAAATCGTGTGCCCCTTTAATTTCTCAACATCTCTTAGATAATCTCAGATACCCTCATCATCATCGGAAAAATGGGTATTACTAGTATACCTATGTCATGTGGTCATGAACATGTATAGGTGTAAACAACAAATCGCTTCACCTTACTGCAATAGTATGTATATTTTATTGATAATATGTATTATGTATATAGATTTTACAGTACAACCAACCAGATCTGACATACATGTACATTTTAAATACAACCCACACATGTAGATTCATCATTTACCTTTACACACCTGTTCATGTATATACCCCCCCCCCCCCCCACACACACATACACACCTCCAGGGGCAGTGACTAGGTAAACAACTGTACGTGTGCATGAGCTGAATTGGACAGATCTCTGTGAAGCTTGTTTTGATTTGGTTATTTTAGTTAGGATATTTTACCGCCAAGTTTGGTCAATCATTGATTGGTTATCTAGAGGCTAGCATGTGTATGACATGACCTATACAAAATACAGTTTTAGAGCAGACTATTTTTCTTTTTAATATACTTGTATATAATATAATAGCAGATCTTTTCCCATTATATTTATATTACCAATAGAAAGTACGCAATGGCCAGTACGTAACTTTGTCAGTGTCCGCAATAATTTTAATGATTAAACCCTCTATTCCTATTTAACACCTAAGTAAAACCTGTTACAAATTGGCGTCCACGTTGGAACACAGTGACAAAAGGGAGCTAGAGACAACGCCAGCTGAAGCAGAATTGTAAATGTCCGCGGAGACGGCCTGTAAGATGTTGGATCCGCCCCGATCAGTAGTGAATTCGATTTTTGTGTTCTGTGAGTATGCCATTGACTAAGGCTCGCACTCGATTCGCGTATCGATACGACAATACCAGTGATTCAAGTCCATGAAATCAAAATGAAATACAAAATACCCTCGAGTGAATCAGCTGACTTGGACAATACTTACAGTTTTGGTGAGTTGATGAGCCACTAAAGGCATGATTGCATATTGATTTACTTGTAACTTGCAGTTTCGATAAGTTGGGAAGCTTTGAATGTTAAATTTGTTGTCTGGTGTATATTGCATGCACAATTTCTGATTTTATTATTTACTTAAGCACAATGATTACTTTATTATTTTCGATATAGTTTACATGAATTTTTTTTTTACAATTTTTTTTTGTTTGATAATTTTTATAACGAGGAGAATGTTATGTGCTAGAACTAACTACTAATGCAATTCTATATATCTTTTTATCCTTATAAGGTACTAATTATCTAAGATTTGATTTCTTTTAATAATACCTATTGACGTTTGATCGTTACTGACAGGACTTAGTTTTGTGTAAAATCAGGTTTTACCTTGTGTCGTCAGAGATTTTTCATACTACTTAGTATTATCTTACTTCGCAGTTGTCAGTGAATTAGATGGTACTTGTATTTGTTTTTATTACCTTATCAAAGGGTTTTCTTGTTTTATTACAGATTAAATATTTTCGTCTATTTTATATGTGTATACAGGTTTGAAAGTGATCTATTGAACTGCCGGTCAATAGACTGTGATCTATTGGACCGCCGGTCAATAGACTGCGATCTATTGGACCGGCAACGTATTTTAGGAAAAAAAAATAATTGCTACAGGATTAAAAGATAACTTTATTATGTTTATTTTACTATTGTTCTTAAAATTTATCTTTTAGGTCATCTTGGTATTGATTATCAATGACCTGAATGCATAATGGTATGAAAGCCTGTAATTTATAAATGTGAACACAAAATACTAAAAACGGAATTAGGTAATAAAACAATTATTTAATGCTTGAACAGTCAATAGACCCGATTTTTTTCCCTTGGTGCAGGGAACAGCTAAGTATGATCTATTGCCCGAAGTCAACGCAATAGATCATACTGAGCTGTTCCCTGCACCTCGGGAAAAATATTCGGGTCTATTGACTGCTCAAGCATTAAATGATTGTATATTGTTGTATGTTTGTTTACTCTCAGTAGTACAGTAATTTCACTCGTCATACAGCACACACAAAACCACAGTTTCATACATATTTATTAGCCAATATAAGCGTCCCACTCTAAATACTACAGCAAAGTTAAGTCTCGTTTTCTTATTTTCATTTCAGCTTTTTTATAGGTTTTGTTTAGTATTAGAACCATTTTAACAAGGCCTTTGACTTTCACTAAGATGTAACTATCTATTTCTTACGTCAAAACAAGTTCAAAATGTCAGATGTTGGTTTCAAGCGAAATATAAACCGATTGCGTAGTCTTATCTCAAAAGCCAGACAAATTTTGTTGATTTCAAAGAGCCATGGCTGAGTGGCCAGCAATGAATTAGACAGGCCTACGTTACATTGCTGTTTGACACAACTTCCCAAAGTCCAAACTCTTAACTCTTGTTTAAGTGGTTCTAATCAATCTGTAACAGCCACCCCCCCCCCCCCCCCCCCCCCATCCGAATCAGGATTTTCATGGTTTTGGGAACTTTTCATTTGTTTTTTCTTGCTGGTCAAGAATTTTTGAATGAGTCTGCTCCCCCCAATTTCAAAAACGGCGTATACATGCCTGTATATCTGTACAACTAAATGAAATGCTTTATTGTTTGCATGAATATCAAATACCAGTTTAGCTACGATTGCGTGATAAAAGGTGTAACAACGTATCATTTACCATTTAAACATCAGGTACATGTGTGCCATTCCTTAATTGTTTTGACTGTTTAAAACAGATATTTTCAAAATATCAATAAGTACTTTTAAAGTACTTTTAAAGATATTTTATGTGAAATGTACGCGTGAGGTTTGCCGCCGCATACCAGTGACGTAATCCAAACCAGCTGCATTTCTTCAGAAGGAACATGGTCGAAATACTTCATTTACAATGTTATAATTATTTTTTTCATTGAACCATTAAGGCTAGCTTTTACATACATGAAACGTCAACGTTAACAAATGAAAATTTCTAACTTCTTTTTTTTTTTAAAAACACAGCCAATTCTTCTGAAATTTAAAATTTATGCCCCCCCCCCCTTCAGGGGCCCTAGAAGCAGGGCCAAAATGCCAAATCACCGTTTTTTAATCAATTTTGGTCCTGCCTCTAGGGTCCATTGGATTCATGGAAGAAGATGTTGCAGAAAGGCTGGATTTTCCCCTAAACGTATGAAGGACCTTTAAAATACATGTATACAGGTAGACTCGGCTACGCAGACGACTGTATTAACATTCCGGGTATGCCCTGCATGAAAACAAAATACACAACAATTTTTGCGCATTTTTTATTGAGCAAGTCAATCTTTAATGGATTACTATATTTTTTTGTATTTTGATATCAGCATAAACTATTTTAATTCTAATTGTCAGTATGCATACAATTTGATATCATTCTTTGGAGCTACATGAATAAATCTGATTCTGCCTATTCATAAACGTTAGTTTGCTCTTGATTGTGGTTTTCAATATCATCAAGATAAAAACTTAGACTACATGTAGATTAACACGTATAATAAACTTATCCGTACAAATTAAATTGCTTGATGTTTTGTATTACTACCTGTAAAATATTGTATCTTTATATATGTTAAAAGGCATGTTTTATATAACAACATACAGCAATTTTATTGATTGATGCATTCATAGTTTTGAAATCCCTCGTTCAGTAGAAGATGTTTACTATTCATTTTTATTGCGCGGACTTCACATATTAATTAACGTTAAACGAAATAATTACACGTGTAAATATACAGTATATTACATTGTTAAGCGGGTTTTTTAAAAACTTTATTCTGAAATTAATAATTTTTACAATTTGATATATCGGCATTATTTTTTTATGTCAATTAAAAAAACCCGATTAGCAGCCATTCCGGGGTTCGAACGTAAACTAAAAAATCAGTCGATATAAGCATGGTCAACCTACGTAACCAAAGCAGACACGTTTACAGGAGAGGAAAAGCACACTGTTCTTAAATTTTGAAGGTATTCATGTTATTTCTCCAAAAAGTTAGATTTTTAAAAATATGCCTCCTTGAAACAAAAATCGGGAGTGGCAGTTTTTATCATAAATGAGGATTCTCCTTACAAAAAAAAGCATGTAATCTGCCATATTTTTCTGTGTAATTATTCTAAAGTTTATTTCATATTCTAATAAAAGTTGCTATAGGGTTTCTAGATTTAACTCTATATTGTACATTGTATTACGTGTATGGATAACATTGCAAAAAAGACTTCTAACGAATCCTCTGACTTTAATTGTTCCTACTAATCTGCAACATCTTTAGGGAAATAAGCATAAGAACTTGCAACACCAAAAGAAAAATTGAAACTATAATTATAAAGTTCAGGGAGTTCTCTACCAAGTTGTAAATTCTATGTCCCTCGGTGTAGGATTTTTGACTTTGGGGCCAAAATGATCATAAAGTGTTAATGTTTAACATGTTTAAAAATCTTCGTTTGCTTTTATGGATTCTAAATTGAAACTGGCTGCCTATTTAGAAAGGACTCAAAGCCCTCTACCAAAATTTCACGACCCCCAGCCCTAGGGCTGAGCTAAAATGGTCATGTAGTGTAATTGTGTATTATGTCTAAAAAAAATCTTCTCTACGTTTGCTAGCGCTTATAAATCTTGTTATTTTGTTCTTTGTTGAAATTGAGTAAATTCCCTAAGATATGCTGACATAAGAATGAATTCAAATTAAGTGAGATAATATCCACTCTTTTCACAAGTTTTTCACAAACATTAAAGATTTCATAGTCCTTGTTGCAAGATTTTAGGTAGGAGAGGGGATAGGTCATAACCCTTTTTTAGAATGTACTCCAGAAAGAAGCTTAATTAAATGCATATGAAATTCTTTTGAGTCTGTGTATGAGCTACGATACTCTGGTGACCCAATGGTCTGTTGGCTTCTTGTTATATTTTTATCTTTTATTTTTTGATAATGATATAGTATGCAAAAAACATTTTTCACGACCGGCGACATTTGACTGAATAGGATTAGCGATAATCGCTGTTTCACATTGAATAACTCACAAACATATGAGTACAACATATTTTTATCAGAAATCTGCAGATCTGTATAAAAACTACATATATCTTTTATATACATTAATTTAATATCTAATTTAATTATATAACACTGATGGGATTTTAAACGCGTATTTGCATGGAAATCTTTTGAAAAGTATATGTACTGTGCAAAAAAATATAAATGATTTAAGTCGCAATTCTCTTGTTTGCAATTTACAAAAAACATGTTCAAATAAGAATTGCTTTTATTTACTGGTACATATGTACGTTTATTCAAAAATCGCAAAATGATTCAATCACAAAAAATAGTGTTTATCACCTATTCTGCATTTAAAATTGAAATAAAAATATTTGGTCAAACCTGCTGGTTCAAATTCGAATGTAATAATTTGCTGACGCTTTATGATAATTACACCCAGCACGCGACGGCAACCTTGTGTATAGAGTGTCTGTACCTATAGTATATATATATATTCTATATGCATTCAATACGAAAATGCGTAGTTTGTAATCACTACTTTAAGAGAATGAAGAGTATCATTATTTTTGCTGTTTTTGTCCTGCTCTTTCAAAGCATAGGTAAGATCATTTTTTGAAAGCAATTCATTTTATATTTTATCCCTCTATATCAAGTTTGGTAATTTGGTTTTTTTTTTTAAATTTTCTCTTTCTAAACATGCCAATAATTTTTATTTTTATATCAATTAATAATGTTTGATTTCTAATAAATCCTACTACTTTATAAGTGAAACTTTTATTTGCAAGAGGACTATTTGGTCGTTGCCATTATCAAGTATCATCAGAACAATCGAGAATAACTCAATGGCATATGAAATGAAATCAAAAATTTAAAAAACAAAAATGCAGATCTTTTTACTTTTTCGGGATGTCTTTTATTATAAGAAAAAACAAATTAAGTGGCTTTGCAAATACTTACAAACGTGTACAAATAGCAGTAGCAATGGTAATACGAAACCTATACTTGCTATGATAAATTTGTTATAGCCTTCGATTGCTGTACATAAGCATTCGAGCCGTCCTTTCTCTTTCATTTGGTCATTGCTTTTATTAATTTTGGTAATATATAAATTGGTTTATTTTGGTATTTTTATTTTTAGGAGAACTTGGCTCTTTGTCATTGACTCTTGATTCAACAACAAAAATGTTATTTTCATCTGGTTACAAATAATTGTCACTTCATTGGCATATTTGCTCTTTCTAAATCCGGTGCAATTATTATTGAATCATGTGAAGCAGTAGAATATATTTATCGAAAGACACAACGTTAACAAAGAAAATGAACATCATAGTAATTAAAAATGAAGCATGCGATAAATAGTACATAGCAACAAGAGAATTGCAATGCTATTTAGTTCCAAACTGTTCAGCTATTAACTCCATTAGAGTATTTTGATAATATGTATATGATTTGTATTTTTATGCTTCTAAATATTCCATATTCCATCAAATTACAGATTCTTACAAGACCTTCGAATGTGTACAAAAAGACGAGGCGCCATCCGTTATTCCAGTCGCCTTTTACGCCTACATTTCCCGCACGTTTAAAGCCCTTTCGGTATATAAACCTTTTATATTTGATGCTGTGGAAACAAATCTTGGAAATGGATACGACAGACGTACTGGCATTTTCACCGCCCCATCCAGTGGTGTGTTTGCATTTTCTTGGACCATTCACGCCGCGGGTACACATCATGCTGGTTCCAGTGGTCAGTATGGAGAAATGGGGGCGGTGTTGACACAAAACGGAGTCGCAAAAGGGTCGGTTTATGCAGATACAGAAAAACAATATGATGACGCTTCAGCCACAGGGTTTGTGATTTTGGCTGCCTCGAAGGGAGACAAGTTTCAAATCATATGTCCAATGGCAGGGCAGGGTGCTTTTTACAGCACCAAAATCAATGGGAGGACATCTTTTTCAGGATATCGCATTGCGTAACATTTGAAAAATAATGGAATATGCTACAAATTATGTCGCATATTGAATAAAAGATAAAACAAGGGTCGATTTTATTATTTATTTTTAATTTATTTTTTTATTTATTTACAAATGAAAATGATATATTTCGAAGAGAATAGAGTAAGTTCTCACATAAATTTCCAAGCAAGAGTCCAATTGGCGACATCTTTCACATTTGTTTTTATGTTGATTTAAAAAACACGGCTTGTTTGTGAAGGGGGTATGAAAAATGTTACTTATACCCGTATTGTAGCAGAAAATTGCTGAATCGCTCCGGAACGATTTTGGAGAAAGTTAATGAAGTTGCCTTGAAAATAACAGTCAAATTCATCACAACAAACCTTTTTGAGACTGCATATACCTTTCAACTAAAATTTTTAATCCATAGACCCATTTCTCGGTATTAAAGACCAAAAATTCGAATCTATTATTTTAATATAGTGGTATAGATTTCTGGGATTAAATTTCGTAAATTGTCAATATTTTAGATTTTTTGGGGATAAGCGAATAAACTACATGTAAAATGATGTTTGAATAAATACATTTACTGCGTTTTGATCATTCGTTAGGGATTTATTTAATGGGAGGACAGGAAATAAATCAACAAAAATTGAACTATCCGATAGTTTAACGATTCTGACGAATTATACGATATAATGTAAATGTAAAGTATATTTTTTCTTTAAATATCTTTAAAAAAAGTTTCTTTGTCGGGAAGATGCATTTAATTGCATTTTATACAAAAACGTATAAAAGACATAAATGAAGATCTCTATTACAAAGATGGCACTGTATCACAGTTTATTTTTCTACCTCCAAATAATCTAGTATTTCCTCAAAGAAATCGACGTCCTTGCGATACGGTTATGAATACAGTATGACAGATTTTTTTAGTAAAAAGAAAGGTAAATAAAATCCAGTTGCAACGGTTGGTTTTATTGCTATCTTTTAAGGGGGGATTATTAACGTTTAAAAAAATTACGCTTGTCAAAAAATACTGCGAACTAAGTTACTCTTTTTGTCCTCCCTTCGTGCCGATGACTGTTTGATATGTATGGTTGCTTTCAGTCCCCCGGGTCTTCTCTTGATTCACATAAGACTGCGTTTTTGGTTGTTATATCATGATGTCCCAATTTCTGGCCTTTGGAAAGCAAGTTTTTTCTCTAGAAAATTGTACTATGGTTATTTGGTTATTTCATTCTTTTTTTCTGATAAGAAAGAGGGAGGAGGGAATCTACTCGTCAGCAATGTTCTCTTTGAATATGTAACCTGTTTCATAAGAAACAGTGTAATTTTTCGCAACTTCTTTTGAATCTATCCGATTCTATTGAGTCCTGGTTCAGCGATTTTGCTTCGTTGTCGGTTTACATCACTGTCTTTGGTGTATAAGAACATAATGATATCTGACTATACACTGTGAGAGATTATGACGCTTAGACGCATGATAATACAGAGCATTGTAATTATTTTCGTACGTGTCCGTAGTAAAATCTTCAGAAATCTTGTAGGCAAAATTCAGACACTAGTATACTAAGATCATCAAACAGAAAACATGATCTAAGCACACATTGATAGCGATTGTGTGAATCTGAACAATTCTGAATTCAGAAATACGATACTCGAAAAGAAGTACAAAATAAATTTGCATATACATTATAACGTTAAACATGTAGGATTTGAAGGGCGCAATTGAATGACATTCTTCTATAAAATTCTTTAAAGTAATGTGTGTTAGTTGAGTTGCAAGATGTACTTAAGTAGTAAAAATCTGCATCCTTTTTTCAGACTCATTAATATGCAGCAATTCTGAATAACGGAACACGTGAATTTTTCCTACGCCAATATTCCGCCAAAAATATAGTCCTTGTTAGATTCTAAACATTGATTACCTTTTCTATGCTTGTTGTTTGATAGTAAAAAAGAAAGAAAAATATACTTTTTTAATTTCCTTTCATCTTGATTTAATGAACAATTAATCAAATTAATTTTACGTGTGAAAAGTCGAAAACCAGAAAAGACCCCTTCCTTAAACAAATGACCTTACATGTGCATTGACAGAGCAGGACAAAATCAGCAAGAATAATGATTCTCTTCATGATCTTAAACTTATGATTACATGCTACACGTTCATTGTAACACATATATATATTTCGAATACTTATTCATGTATTCTAGAGGTACAGACACACAATACAAAATGTCACTTTCGTGTGCTGAATGTAATTATTATGAAAAGTTTGCATCAACAAATTTTTTTCATTCGTATTTTAACCTATGTTTAATCAACTATTTTGATGTAAATTTTGAGTGTAAAATATGTAATAAATATCATATTTAAGCGATATGATTTTTTTTTTTGAAATAGTAAACATGTCCAATAAAGTAGATAGTGACTGTTTTTATCTGAACATATGCTTTTGTTCAATTCAAAATAGCTCTTCTGTCAATTTATATCTTTATTTCAAGTCTTCATAATACATAAAAATCAGAAATATTGGAAGCATAAACAAATAATCAAAATTTCTTCAAAATTTAAGAAATTAGAGGAAATGTGGACTAGCAATATCAATTTTAGTATAAATATTTTTTCCAATTAAGTAGTATATGCTGATAGATATTCTGATATTCTATCATTTCATTGAAGAATGGAATCTTCAAATCTTAAACAGATGTCTACCTATAACGCAAAGAGCTACATTTATTTTTATCATCCTTTAAGTTGAGGAAAATGATAGTGACCTTGACCTGACCTTTATGCGAAAACAAAAAGATCAATTATGATTAAACCGATAGAATCATTTGGTAATATGATATGTTTGACTGTGTCAAAATTTCATGAATTTTTTTTTTTAAAGTTTGTTTGATAACGAGAAGACTCCTTCCTTAAGGCAATTTCTTTATCTCCTTATTTCGTAAATATTTGTAATTCCTTTTGTTTGTAATTTTGGGGGTTATTTTCAATTTTTCTTTTTGTATACATATAAACTATATATCTTCATATTGATGAATGATGTTTGATTTTTTATTTTGATACACCTGTATTTACTTTATAATACATCATATCTATTACTTCTACGAGGACAGTTTGGTAGTTGTAATTAAAGTAAGTTGAATTTTGAAAGAATTGAGAGTAAGGTAAATTTGAACTTAAAGGGAAAGGTCAGGCAAAAGTAAAGAAAATAAAGAAAAGTTGAAATTTTTATATTTACCATAAAAATAATGTCAACCACTAAATTCTTCTTAACATGATCATAATTCAGCTACAATCACTGATTGAATATCAAAGTTTGACAAAGTCATGTGAGCTGCCATTTTGATGCTCTCCACTGTTTAGAGTTAAATATGTTGTGGCTTGTAATCGGGTTTTATCGCAGCATCCCGATAACTTCCAAATGTTCTGTGATGTCAGCATACCCCATTCAAGTTCTTAACAGTTCACATGTGTGGTCAGTGTCTAAGGAAGTTACACATCCTTGTTGTTTCTTAAACATCATAAATTGAATAACAGTAATGGAAAGAACATCTGGATTAAGAATTAGAAGATCTAATTGGTCAGGGTCAGTTATACAACCTATCTCTCCGATATTTTCTATTGTATAATCGCAGTGTTTACAACACATGCATTCCTCGACAGTGGGTATGACTTCAAACTGTCTACAGGAACACCATTCCTCTAATGTTGGAATAATTGGACTTAATGATTTATTATCGGCAGGGAGATTTTCAACTTCTTCAGAATATTCAGGTTTAAATGCATAAGGTACTATCCCAAATACATTTTCTTGCGCGATTCTTGCAGAGTTATGCTATACAATAAGTGGGTCAGTTTATCGAAGTGTAATTCTGACGTCACAGAGGTGCTATCATGGCAGCCCCTATGCGCTTGCAGGAGATTTAACACTGACCAAATAATTAAACCAAGTTTGATGGCTTAAGATGAGATCATGAGATAAAGTATATGGTGGATGTTTTAAACAAACTTTTGTTTATCTATTTCACTAAAGATGTGTTATACCTGACCTTTCCCTTTAGCGTAATATGAATTAAAATCAATAATGTTAGAAAATGCAAATACTTCTTACTGTGTCAGGATGTCCTTTGAGTTAAAGGAAGTACATGTAAATTGAGTGACTTTGCAGATGATGGCATATGTTCAATGTGAATGATTGTTTTATTAAATTACTTTCTTTTTCTCTATTTTTTTTTTCATTTTTTTTGGATATATAGTAGTTTCTTTACATGACTTAGTGAAATATTTTATTCACTCCCCGTGATAAGCATATCGTCGGCAAACAAAATGTACACTTTGTCTGTTTGCAGATATTTTCTATTTTGATCTTATCTACACTTTTTAAATCTTGTAAAATTCTAAGTGAATATGTAAAGCAGTTTACCATGTTCATCAAATGACAAATTTGACCAAGAAATAAAGCATCGAAGTAATAAATTAATAAATAAATGAAGATGAAATGACCATGCTATTATAATATCAATTGCGTTAAAAATGTTTAATTAATTCATGGCACTAATTTTACAGAGGTATTTTTATAATTCTATCTGTGATATATAATTAAATGCTTCCTAATTCCATATTCTATCATATTACAGATTCCTACTAGATCGTCGAATGTGTACAAAAAGACGAGGTGCGATTCGTAGTACCAGTAGCGTTTTTACGCGCACGTTTAAAGCACTTTCTGCACGTAAACATTTTATATTCGATGCCAGTGTTGAAACAAATTTTCCTAATGGATACAACAGAAAAACTGGCATTGTCACCGCCCATCAAAAAGTGTGTATTTATTTTTTTTGGACCATTCACGCCGCGGGAGTTCCTATCACGCTGGTTCCAGTGGTGCATACAAATAAACGGCAGCAGTGCTGACACAAAATGGGGCTGCAAAAGGGTCAATATATGCAGATACAGAAATCTAAAATGATGAAGATTCTGCCACGAGTTTTGTGATTTTGGCTGCTTCAAAGATATATAAATTTCAAATCATTTGTCCAGTGACAGGCCAAATCCCCACGCCTCTTGGAAAACATCTCTTCTGGGTATCGGAATGCTAAGCTGATTTTTGAAAGCATATGCTACACTTTATGTCGAAAATTAAATAAACAATTTAACAAATTTATTTTACTAAAATTAATCATTTATTTACTATGACTATATAAAAGTGCAAAAGGGCCAGAGTCAACGCTACGCTCGCAAGCCTATTTACAACTAAGTCGTCCATCGGCCTCATCGTTCGCATGACTGAATGAGTCTGGAACAAGTATTTGCAAAAAGAAATACATATAATATGATAAGCACGGGTAGATAGATAAAGACTCTTACTGGTCCAAAAAGAACTACATGTGGTAAAAATGCAATAGTAACTTCATAATTTTTTGACTTTTCATATTAATATTGATGAGATATACAATTGAAAGCCATCATAAATGTGTTTTGTATATATAAATGTGGTTAAGTCCTTTTACCTTTCAAATAAAATTTTTATACATATTCCTTATAAAAACTGTTTTTTTTGGTAACCGTTGCAATATCCGTCTAAACAAATGAGAATGATAACATCTCGAAAAGAATTGACGTTTCAGGTCTTCTGATTATATATAATTAGAAAATTTTTTATAGATACATAAAAACAGGGAATATTTAAAAGTAAACAAACCATATCACTTGGGACCTACCTCTTACTTAACTTTAATGGTATGCTACAGAACCTATACATACACACAAATGTATCTTTGCGTTTCCGTGATCGTGTAACGAAAATGTCAGTGTTTAAAGTACATGCTATTTCCTTGTATTTAACTGAGGTGATCTCGTGTTCCTCGTATAAGGGAGATCCTTAACTTAGTTGTACATCATTATTGAAAACAAATGTAAAATGTACTAGCACAAATATGTTTAGTTAGGTTGTTTTTCTCCAAAAATTAAGGTATATGCTATCTATTTTAAAAAAAAAATGCCCTGACAAGGGAAAAAGTTTTTTTTTTTAAAGGCATTTTAAAAGAAAAAACTTTTTTTAACTTGACGAAAATAACTAAATATGGTACACACTGATATTTATTACTTAACCCTAATATATAAGGTTTTATGTTACCTAGAAAAGATGATTATATTAGGTTTCTATAACCTTTGAAACTACATTTGACTTTTATTCTTGTTAAGAGTCGCTGCGTTGGTATTTTTCAGCTGAAATGCTGGGGCAACATTAAAAGCATGTATGATAAAAATAAATCCTTGAACGACTAGCTAGCCTAACAAACTTATTACTTAATATTAACGCAAACCAAGATATCATTAAAATCCCATTTAGCAGCACACCAGATTTTGAATAAATACCAAGATATTGTATTTGACATTAAAAACTGATGTTGGTAACACTCTTATGCCTCCGGTCTGCCGCCCACAGCATCTAATTAGGTCAGTAAAGGTGTATTTTATAACCAATAAAACACAATATGGTTAATATGAATTTTCCAACACTGAATTTAAAAAAATTAAACCCTAAAAAAAGTTATTACTTTTCAAATTATTGTCGGCATTGTATTATTGTCATACCACCGTACAATACTGCTGAAACGCAACACTATGACAAATCATTTTAAGCAGCAATGTACTAATTGTATTGGTGATGGGACTAAAAGAGATGATTTTTGAAGCTTCTAAAACACTCTTTTACAATTGTATATAATTTTAATTACTGTGGGGTCAATAATATTGTCATTGGGTGTAGTGTTGAAATAATGAGATCCAGTGGCGTAGCTAGAGCTAGAATGAAGCATAGGCCTGCACCAAATAAGGCGAGGGGTCTGGGTCCAGGGCAGCGCCCAAGTAGGGGGTTCAGAGGGCGAAGCGAAAACACATTGTTTTTTACATTAATTACAATTACAAAAGCAGGCTTTGACTTTTCGGCGAGAAAAGTTTTAATTTGCACGTGTCGCTCTGCGTGGCCACGAGGAGATACTGAATAATATCAACATGTAAATACAAAAAGATTAACACGTGAAAAAATGGGGCGCAAATAGTACAAATGTACTTTTACCCTAAATGATTTGATGGGATAGAAAAACAACACGGATTTGTTTTGGCTGTTCCGTCTATATAACCTTCTGACATGTAGTTCTATCATTTTAACAAGAGCTTGGACTTTGGGTAGTTGTGTCAAACAGCAATGTGACCTAGGCCTGTCTATTTCATTGCTGAGCAATAAGCCATGGCTCTTTGAAATCAACAAGACTTGTCTGGCTTTTGAGCTAAGACTACGCAATCGGTGCATATTTCGCTTGGAACCGCGTCATTTTAACTTGTTTTGACGCAAGAAATAGATGGTAATGTCCTACTGGAAGTGCAAGGTCTGGTTAAAATGGTTCTATAGTCCAATCCACACTTTGTAAAAGTTGTTCCCCTTTGCGGGGTCAACCAAAAGGTCAAAGGGGAAAAACACAACTTTTCCTTTCTTTATGCAACCAAATATTTGGGCGCCCTGTGAAGAAATCTCTCTGAATTTAATTTATTCCTTCGATGTGCCCCAACTTGGGGCAATCAAAATATCTATAACGCCGTTTTAATGATTTTCGAAATGGCAAGGCATGAATGAACTTTACACTTAGTAGGCGAATCATACTTCCGGCTAATATTTTTACGCATATGTGAAAAAAAAACGTGATTTGAATCATTATGTATGTAACCCTATAAATGTTTTATTTTCAGGGTAAAATGATAAGAGTAACGTTTATAGTAATCTACGTCTAATTATAGATTTAAATAAGGTTGTTATTGTATAGTAAATAAAATAGTGCAAGGCGCAATGCGTGCGCAAATAGTTAAATTTGCCGGATGCCTAATATGGACACAACTGTGATCGGCCGTAGCCGATCACAAAAATGAACAAGCATTCTGAGAGTATTGCATAAGCAATACACGTCCCCTACCGGTTTGTATTATTCTATGAAAGCTTCCAAGCACACAACTATTTCAGAGCTTTTGTAAACGAGTTGTCATGCTTTAATCAGAGATAAAGAACAGAGGAAATTAAAACTATATAGCTGATATAGAAATTATATACAAAATAGGTAAAATAATACTCTTTATTTCATCTCCTGTAATTTCGCCAAGTCTATTCTGTATTCGCTGGTAAAAATTTGTGAAAACAATGCACTGTTATGCACAATATCATTTCTTACCGTCTTCTGTACCCCGAATCAAACCAAACAGTTAAACAGCCCAACCCGACAACGAACCCGATTGTAATAATACAAAAAAAATCCCCTGTCGATTAAATTTACAACACAATGTTTGACACTATTTTACAGAATTTATTTGTTTGTTAGAAATGATAAAAGGAATGGTACAAGTAACGCACGATATTATTACTGACTACATACTGGCCTCGTTTATTCAGTACACACCGAACCCGATAACGAACCCGAACATTAAAAAATTGGAATATGAAAAATTTATTTTCTCGAAAATATGTCAATCAGACGCTACAAAAGTGTAAACTTGAACTGTAGTTTGACATTTTGAAGCTGTTCAGCAAGTTTCATATTATTCCTCAAATGTATTAAGAAAAAAAGTGTGGAAAACTGAAGTGGGACAGACAGACGGACGGACGGACAGACGGACAGACGGACTGACGGACGCAGAGGAAAGCTAAAGTCCCCTCCGGTGAAACCGGTAGGGGACTAATAAGCAAGATGTTTTGTAGACACTACGCGGTTCGGTTTTACAGATTCGGACGACCGACGAACTCATACCCCCAGCATCCTCTACATGTGGGGGATAATTCAGTTTTGGCAAACTGGAAGATCTGCACTGCTGTGTGAAATTGACGCTGTTTCAGCGAAATATACATCCCTGTGTGAAGTCGGGCGAGTGTCATTGCGTTCAATATATTCATATCTATTAGCCATTAGTATGGCTCCGGTCAGTTTGTCGCTATATTTTCAATACTCATCTATTTTCTCATAGTATATAAAGGATTTATAGAGCGTAAGCATACTATGCCGAAAAAAGCACGGCCAATGTTTTCAACGAAAATCTTACAAGCGCCGACAGTGGGTTTCGAACTCGCGACGCTAAAATCATGCCAACTTGAAGCCCAACACGTCACCGGTACGCTATATTAGCCAATAATGAAACTGACGGTATTTATATATATATAAAACGTAGATATATACGACTGACATCAAGCAATAAAAATTATTAATCTTTCAAAAAACACTTCATTATTGACGGTAATTTTAAAGTTAAAGTTTCTGATAAACTTTTGAACAAATTGATTGAACATTTTTCAAAGAAATTCTTATGAGAATCATAAAAACCCTTTTTTTAAATTGACACTTAAAGCAGTGGCGTAGCTAGAGCTAGAATGAGGCATAGGACTGCACCAAATAAGGCGAAAGGTCTGGGGCCGCTCAAGGCCCCAAGCGGGTCTAGGGCAACGCCCTTGTAGGGGGTCAGGGGGCGAAGCGAAAAAACATTGTTTTTTACATTAATTACAATTACAAAAGCAGGCTTTGACTTTGCAGCGAGAAAAGTTTGAATTTGCACGTGTCGCTCTGCGTGGCCACGAGGAGATACTGAATAATATCAACGTGTAAATACATAACACGTGAAAAAAGGTGTGCAAATAGTACAAATGTACTTTTAGCTTAAATGATTTGATGGGATAGAAAAACAACACGGATTTGTTTTGGCTGTTCCGTCTATATAACCTTCTGACATGTAGTTCTATCATTTTAACAAGAGCTTGGACTTTGGGTAGTAGTGTCAAACAATGTGACCTAGGCCTGTCTATTTCATTGCTGAGCAATAAGCCATGGCTCTTTGAAATCAACAAGACTTGTCTGGCTTTTGAGCTAAGACTACGCAATCGGTGCATATTTCGCTTGGAACCGCGTCATTTTTAACTTGTTTTGACGCAAGAAATAGATGTAAACGGCCTACCGGAAGTGCAAGGTCTGGTTAAAATGGTTCTATAGTCCAATCCACACTTTGCAAAAGTTGTTCCCCTTTGCGGGGTCAATCAAAAGGTCAAAGGGGAAAAACAAAACTTTTCTCTTCTTTATGCAACCAAATATTTGGGCGCCCTGTGAAGAAATCTCTCGGAATTTAATTTATTCCTTTGATGTGCCCCAAATTGGGGTAATCAAAATATCTATAACGCCGTTTTAATGACTTTCGAAATGGCAAGGCATGAATGAACTTTACACTTAGAAGGCGAATCATACTTCCGGCTAATATTCTTACGCATATGTGAAAAAAAAACCCTGTGATTTGAATCATTATGTATGTAATCCTATAAATGTTTTATTTTCAGGGTAGAATGATAAGAGTAACGTTTATAGTAATCTACGACTAATTATAGATTGAAATAAGGTTGTCATTGTATAGTAAATAAAATAGTGCAAGGCGCAATGCGTGCACAAATAGTTGAATGTGCCGGATGCCTAATATGGACACAACTGTGATCGGCCGAAGCCGATCACATAATTGAATAAGCAAGATGTTTTGTAGACACTACGCGGTTCGGTTTTACAGATTCGGACGACCGACAAACTCATACCCCCAGCATCCTCTACATGTGGGGGATAATTCAGTTTTGGCGCAAAATGTCCGTGTACAAGTTCACTTTGAAGTTCAGATGGATTATGAGACAAATTAAAGCTATTAACTTTTATTTGTACAATGGCGAGCGATGGACACAGAGTCCGCTTAGTGATTCGACAGACGAATTTTTACACAGATCTGAGCCCCACTATGTCACCCAGGTCATGTACGTCAAAAGAAGTCGGAACATTTTACAAGATCGTTTCCGATTAATCATAAGAATTTTTAAGCAAGAAACTGTGCCTACTCCAGGACAAGTTTTAAGAAATTGATTTGATGTTTAATTGTGAGTACAACTTATCTTGGCTCTGTTAAATCAAATAGAGTCATGCCCTGACAATGGAAAAAGTTTATTTTTTAAAAGACATTTTAAAGAAAAAAACTTTTTTTTAACGACGAAAATAACTAAATATGGTACACACTGATATTTATTACTTAACCCTAATATATAAGGTTTTATGTTACCTAGAAAATATGATTATATTAGGTTTCTATAACCTTTGAAACTGCATTTGACTTTTATTCTTGTTAAGAGTCGCTGCGTTGGTATTTTTCAGCTGAAATGCTGGGGCAACATTAAAAGCATGTATGATGAAAATAAATCCTTGAACGACTAGCTAGCCTAACAAACTTATTACTTAATATTAACGCAAACCAAGATGTCATTAAAATCTCATTTAGCAGCACACCAGATTTTGAATAAATATCAAGATATTGTATTTGACATTAAAAACTGATGTTGGTAACACTCTTATGTCCCCGGTCTGCCGCCTACAGCATCTAATTAGGTCAGTAAAGGTGTATTTTATAACCAATAAAACACAATATGGTTGATATGAATTTTCCAACACTGAATTTAAAAAAAGTAAACCCTAAAAAAAGTTATTACTATTCAAATTGAATTATTGTCATACCACCATACAATACTGCTGAGACGCAACGCTATGACAAATCATTTTAGGCAGCAATGTACTTATTGCATTGGTTATTGGACTAAGAGATTACTTTTGAAGTTTCTAAAACACTATTTTTACAATTGTATATAATTTTAATTACCGTGTGGTCAATAATATTGTCATTGAGTGAAGTGTTGAAATAAGGAAATCAATATGCTAGGTATTGTAGATAAAACCGGTTCTGTGTCAAAAACATTATAATAACATTGCCGAACCAAGATTTTTTATGTGTAGCAATGAAGACCGATATACTCACAGTCCACATGACGAACTTGAAGTTAACGAACTGAAGCTTTTGAACTGGGCTATTCCAGGGGAAAATCAACAATAATAAAATTTGTCAGTATCAGTTGAATAATTAATAATTAAATAAATGAATTATAGTGTAACATGTCTTACAGCTCAATACTTTCAAAGTCAGGTATCAAAGTTATGGCCAAATAATCATGTGATGTACGTATGTTTTTGGTCAACTTTTATTTACATCATCCCTTTGACTTAAAGGTTTTCCTCTGACATTTGAAACGGAAACACGCCTGCTAGCCTACATACACACCGTATCCGATGAAATATAAATATGAAATCCACTATAAAACCGCAATGTATGTTATATGAACAAGGGTGTATATCTTTTAAACTTTTTTGTAACATTCAAAATGGAAGAAATGTTTTTATTTTTAAAAAAAGTGTAACGCAAAAAGATATTTAAAGAGAGATAAACTAAGTGTTAAAATTTTTGAAAGTATATCAATGTTATTTTTTAAAAAATAGTTCCCTAGTACCAAAAGAATTTAAATTAAGGCTTAGAAGAAAAGAAAGTTAGAGGAAAAATGGGTATAACAGTTGTGAAAAAGTCTTTCGTTCTTTATTTAAATTGACTGCAAGAAATAATGCAACTTTGTGTCTAGGACAAGAAGTAAAAAAAACAACTTACTAAATAAATCCGACTCGACTTATTTGCTGATTGTTTTACACGAATTAAGATTTTACCATCTTATATTGAAGCTAAAACTTCATTTTTTGGTAGTGGTCGAAATCAAAGCAATGAACTCATTTTATTTTAACAATCGAGGCTTCTCAATGCAGCACTTCCCTCTAGGTGATCTGTCACAGTCAAAACTATCTATGTTTGGAGATAAACTCTGAACTTCTGCAGCTTCTTTCAAATCAAAGGTGGAATTTATAATTATAATACTGTAATGCATAAATTTAATAAAATAAAAAAATACTTTTTATCACAAATCTACCTCATAAACACCCGAATGCGAGTTTTGATTTGAATTACATGCAGATGCATGTATTAATGCCATTCAGGCATGGTCAAATTTTTTACAAAACCACCTGCTACATGTCTGTCTTGCACTGTAGTACGTAACATATAGAGGGGTAAAAATCTTGCGTGCTGTTCTCAACAACACAGTTCTTTCTTGCGAAACTACGCCATTTTGATGATTTCTTTTCTACAGGACATATTGAAACCTTCAAAAAATACATGTCGCTTTAAACACACCTATTTGTAGATACAAACAAGTAATACGATTTTTCTGTTATCGACTTAATTACCTCTTAAATATAACCTTAATTGCAGCTATATCATTACATTAACCCTGTTAAAAATTATTCATTCGTACAATGGCGAACGACAAACACTGTGGTTTGACTGACGATTATTTATCCACACCCGAACGCCACTAAGTATGTCAACGTAGGAACGTCTTGCAAGCCTCGTTTCTCATTTAAACAAAAGAATTTTTTTCAAAATGAGCTTACACTAGGAAAAGTTAATAGGGTTTAAATTTGCATTATAGTGACAAAAATATTCAAGGCATGATACAATCATTTACCGAACTATCTGCTCCTTTTATTGTCTGTACTGCGGGTATAAAACATACGTGGCATACAAAACCACAACTTGCATTCTCATATGCCACGTCATTATGAGGATCCCATGTTTTCTACATGACTTTTTAAAACATGTATAGGCTACAAAGTCTACTATCTTGAAGTGTTAGGATACATACTAACTATGTTATATTAGTTTTGTTTTCGGCAACAATGCCCTAAGAATATACCTTTGCAACACTCATACTCTGTTGCAAAATACTGTAACACTCATCAAAAACACGTACTTTAAATTACTAACTAAATGGAATAAATATAATATATATTTCAATGCGCTAGTGTCTAGAATCATATTCAAATCTATATTCAAATTAATTGCAAAATTAACGTAAATGGATGCCATTAATAACAATTAAAATAATCTATAACTATTTTGTAACCTAATGAAATACTATTCTACAATAACGAACTAAATATAAATCTAACTACATATAGAATACTAACTAAATACAATATATAAATGAAATCTTTAATATATCATGTAAAACACGCGAAGCCAACAAACGAAGCCAACAAAACAAAGCGTGCAAAACAATTTTAAAAGTGGAAAAAGCTGCACGGATACAGATAATTGTTAAACCATCATTTTCATAGAAGTGAATACATGATCTGAAAAATAAATAAATAAGATGTTTTGTAGACACTACGCAGTTCGGTTTTCAAGATTCGGGCGACCGACGGACTCCTACCCCGGGCAATTTCTACATATAAGGGATACTAGTAATTCAGTCTTGGCGCAAAATGTCTGTGTATGTTCACTTTGAATAAACGTTGATTTGTACAATGGCGAGCGATGGACGCAGAGTCCGCTTAGTGATTCGACAGACGAATTTTTACACAGACGTGAGCCCCACAATGTCACCCAGGTCATGTACGTCAAAAGAAGTCGGAACAATTTACAAGCCTCGTTTCCGATTACTCATAAGAATTTTTTAAGCACGGAAGTGTGCCTACACTAGGAAAAGTTTTAGGAATTTGATTTGATGTTTAATTGTAAGCACAACTTGTCTTGGTTCTATTAAATCAAATAGAGTACTACTTGCATGTACTACATATATGAACCTTTTTTTAGTCTGCAACGTAGAAATCAAACATACATATCGTGGTCCCGCGATCACCGCGATGACAATACCGCGACGGTGTATCGCGGAAAGGATTAAAACACCATCACGGTGTCGGGAGAAAATACGTGATCCGCGTTGGCCGTAGTGTAAGCGTCGTTACTATTTTTTTTTTCAGATATGCACAACACCTTAAGTATCTCCTTTATTCTGACTTGTCAAAACAATTCAAAATACAGATAACTTTCAATACTAGCTTGCGAACTAGCTGAAATACGGTTTTTCTGTTGTCGGCAATTTTACCCCTGGTTATAAAATATACCTTTGCAACAATATACTTACATCGACTCTGTTGCAAAATAATGTAACATTCATCAGAACGATGTACCTTAAAATGAATAGTTACACGGAATTCAAAGCTACTACAATGTGATTCATGTCACAAATTTAAAAGTTCTAGAATCTTATTCAAATATATATTCAAACTTAATGCAAACATAACGTAAATAGTTGCAAATAATAACAATTAAAATAATCTATATCTATTTTGTAACCTAACGAAATACTATTCTACAATTACGAACTAAATATAGAACTAACTACATATGAAATACCAACTAAATACAATCTACAAATGAAATCTCTTAGAATATCATGTAAAACATGCGAAGCATATAAAACAAAGCATGCAAAACATTTTTTTTTCAACTGTCAAACCATCATATTCATAGAAGTGAATTATATATAACCTGAAAAATGAATAAGACGGATGTTTTATAGACACTACGCGATTCGGTTTTACAGATTCGGACGACCGATAGACCCCCGGCATATTCTACATGTAAGGGATAATTCAGTCTTAGCGCATAATTCCCGTGTACATTGAAGTACAGAGGGATTATGAGACAACACTAGTCTAGAGACTATAAACTTTAATTTGTACAATGACGAGCGATGAACACAGTCCGCTGAGTGTTTCGACAAACGAATTTTTACACAGATCTGAATGTCCCTATGTAACGCAGGTCATGTACGCCAAAGTAAATCAGTACAAGCCTCGTTTCCGATTAAACAATGTCAAAAGAATATTTTTAAAGCACGGAAGTGTGTCCACACTAGGAAAAATTTTAAGAATTTGTCAATGATTTGATGTTAAATTGTAAGCACAACTTGTCTTGGCTCAATAAATTCAAATAGAGTACTACTTACATGTACTACATATATGTACCTTTTGTAGTCTGCAACGAAGAAATCAAACATACATAGGCGTCGTTCTAAAAAATATTCTTTTTCTGATATGCACGACACCTTAAGTATCTCCTTTATTCTGACTTGTCAAAGCATTTCAAAATACAGATAACTTTCAATACTAGCTTACGAACTAGCTAAAATACGGGTTTTCTGTTGTCGGCATATTTACCCCTGATTATAAAATATACCTTTGCAACAATATCCTTACATCGACTTTGTTGCAAAATAATGTAACATTCATCAAAACGATGTACCTAAAAATAAATAGCTAAACGGAATTCAAAGTTAGTACAATGTGATTCATGACACAAGTTTAAACGGTTTTAGAATCTTATTCAAATATATATTCAAACTTAATGCAAAAATAACGTAAATGGTTGCAAATAATAACCATTAAAATATTCTATATCTATTTTGTAACCTAATGAAATACTGTTCTAAAATAACGAACTAAATACATGTATAGACCTAACTACATATGAAATACTAACTAAATACAATATACGACTGAAATCTCTTAAAATATCGTGTAAATCATGCGAAGCAAACAAAAAAACAAAGCGTGCAAAACAATTTTTAAAAAGCAAAAAGCTGCACGGATACAGATGAAGTGAATACATGGTCTGAAATTGAATAAGGCTGATGTTTTATAGACACTACGCGGTTCGGTTTTCAAGATTCGGACGACCGATGGACTCCTACCCCAGGCAATTTCTTCATGTGAGGGATAATTCAGTCTTGATGCATAATTCCTGTGTACGTTCACTTTGAAGTACAGAGGGATTATGAGACAACACTAGTCTTGAGACTATAAACTTTGATTTGTACAATGGCGAGCGGTGGACATACAGTCCGCTGAGTAATTTGATAGACAACTATTTAACAGATCTGAGCTCCACTGTGTCACGCATGTCATGTACGTCAAAAGAAGTGAGAACATTTTAAGAATTAGATTTGAATCGTAATGAGTGTAACCATAGCTTTTCTGAGCTCTATTAATTCAAATACAGTACTATACGTACTTTTTATATGTACCCTTTTTTTAGTCTGCAACGTAGAAACAAAACTTACATAGGCGACGTTCTAAATATGAATAATTTTTTTATACGCCATAATGACTTCTTAGTATCTCTTATATTCCGACTTGTCAAAACATTTCAAAAAACATGTACAGATAACTTTCAATACTGGCTTACAAACTAGCGAAATACGTTTTTTTTTGTTGCCGGCATATTTCAAAAAACAGATAAATTTCAATACTAGCTTACAAACTAGCGAAATACGGTTTTTCTGTTGTCGGCATATTTAAAAAAAAACAGATAACTTTCAATACTAGCTTACAAACTAGCGAAATACGGTTTTTCTGTTGTCAGCATATAAAAAAAAAACCCAGATAACTTTCAATGTTGTCGGCATATTTACCCCTGATTATAAAATATACCTTTGCAACAATATCCTTACATCGACTTTGTTGCAAAATAATGTAACATTCATCAGAACGATGTACCTTAAAATGAATAGCTAAACGGAATTTAAAGTTAGTACAATGTGATTCATGACACAAATTTAAACGGTTCTAGAATCGTATTCAAATCTACATTCAAATTAAATGCAAAATAAACGTAAATAGTTGCTAATTTGTAACTTAATACACTACCTTTCTACGGTAACGAACTAAATACAAACCTTACGATACGTTATACCGATGAAATCTTTGAGATATCATGTAAAACATGCAAAGTAAAAACAAAACAAAGCGTGCAAAAATATTTTTAAAAAGCAAAAAGCTGCACGGATACAGAGAACTGTCAAACCTTCATATTCATAGAAGTGAATACATAATCTGAAAAAGAAATAAAACGGACGTTAGTAGACACTACGCGGTTCGGTTTTACAGATTCGGACGACCGACGGACCCACGACATATTCTACATGTAAGGGATAATTCAGTCTTGGCGCATAATTCCCGTGTGCGTTCGCTTTGAAGTACAGAGGGATTATGAGATAAAACTATAGCTATAAACTTTGATTTGTACAATGGCGAGCGATGGACACAGAGTCCGCTGAATAAGTCGACAGACAACTATTCATGCTGATCTGAGTGACTGTCCTCATTTCTTACGCAGTAATTCAGTCTTGGCGCATAATTCCCGTGTACGTTCACTTTGAAGTACAGGGGGATTATGGGACAAAACTAGAGACTATAACTTTTCGATCATACAATGGCGAGCGATGGACACATGGTCCGCCGAGTGATTCGACAGACGGCTATTTATACAGATATGGGAGCTACATGTACGTACGTCACGCCGCGTGCGCCAAAGAAACATTTACAAGCTTTGCTTCCGGTTTAAACAAAAGAACACTATTTTATTTTTAGATAGCGAAATCTTGCTTGCAATAAGAAATAATCTACTTAAATGTAGCTTGTAAATATTGGCGAATTATCTTCCCTTTTTTCTCAATCGTGCTCGCAATAAGAAGTAATTTATGTAATTGGCGAATTATCTTGCCTTTTTAAACAAACAGTATGCTATGACAGTTATCAAAATCTTTCAAACTTATTCATACTGAGTATTCACAGTATATGCAATAGCAAGGTAGCATAAAGATAATTTTAAAAATGATAACAGCCCATTGAAGATTGTTTTATGGTTTCAAGTACAATATTAACCCCCTCTATAAGAGTTGATCGAACGATGATTACAAGCTGAACCAGTATCAAATGGGCATAATTGTTTATTATGAATAATCTTTTTAACTTTTACATTTTAATATAATACTTTAAAACTTGGTCATGTCCTATGTGTATAATGTTTAAAATTTTCTTAAAAGCCTTAACTTGTTGTATGTTATAACAGCCTACATGCATTTTCAGTATCATACATTACTCAGAGTAGCTAGCATATATTTACATCTACCAAGAAATATTCCCTCTATGTCTTACGAAAACTTATAGTTCATTCATAGCGCTATACAAAACGGCCAGATTGAAATCTACACGCCCCGTGCATCGATTGGTCGAAATCTACAGCGGCTGAAAGTGAGAAGAAATTGACATGTCTGAAATTGACACGCCCTGTTTATCGATTGGTCAAAACCTACAGCGACCTACAAAACATCACGGACTGCACGAAATAATCATGGCGATGTCAAACTCAAAGTCTCACAGGAGACGATTTGGCTGTTTCTTTTAGCTAACGTAATGTCCTTTCTGATATCTTTCATTTTATCAAATGAAATATACAACATGACTACTTAATAAAATATACAGCATGACTAAGTAGTCATGTTGTATATTTTATTTGATAAAATGAAAGATATCAGAAAGGAGAGTACTTGTGTACTTTAACAGTAATTTAGTGAATTTTACTTACTTTTCATAATCAGTTTATTAATTAGTTAAAAGAAAGATGTTTATATAAACAATAAAGGCTTTCTTTGATGATTCATGTGGGTTATGAAGGCAGCGATCATTGTAGAAAAAATTTACATAACCCATTAACGCGGGTTCATATAATCGTCTTCATATCCCAAATGAATCACCAAAGAAAGCATTTTATTGTTTAAATGACTTTGGTTAAGTTATATGATGAGAGAGAGAGAGAGAGAGAGGGTTCTTAATAGTTTTGTGCATGTACTTATACATTGGAGATAGATTTCTCGAGACTGATAACATCCTAAGGTCCATAGTGAAAGAAACAGAGTTATATATTAAGTATGTCACTGTGCCAGATAAGTATGCCAGTGCCAATGCGGCATTTTTTGCAAATGTTCAATGTGCATTTTCGGAAAATGTCAAATATGCCATATAAAAAAAACATCACCTAAGTAGTTTTATAACCATTTTTGTTATTCGTGTAAATTATTTGTCGGGTGAAGCAATAAAATCCAACGGGAAAATAAAACACTGAAAATGTACCTCAGTATGTGTATATTGCGGGTAAGGATAAAAGTTTTGTTGATTAGTGTTTTAAAGAGGCAATATTTCTACAGCACTGCTATATCTTACATTGTTTATACGTGTACATGTTGGGAAACTTGATTTTACAGTTACAGATCAAAAGATTTTTTTTTCATTTTGTTTTTCCTGTAAATGACAACTTTTCACTCATTCTTTGTCTGATACTACATGCAGAAAAACATGACAGGCGGAAAATGTTTTTAAGACAAAAGAGATAAAGATTTTTGACATATCCGACATGTTTCTAATTTTGCACATAACGACTTTCCTATATTTGGCTAGATACATTATCCGACGATGACGTAGTTCTGTAACATTTGCATAAAAGACGGCTCGTTCAGATATCTTGCGGACATCGTGTCCCTCCATTCTAGGAGCCATCACGATACACTATGGCTGGGTGTCGAGTACTCCCGCAACGTTGCTGAAGATAGAAAAATTCTTCTCTAAAGGTACCGATGGGTTGGTTGTTAACAAATTTTCTTTGAATCAATAAAGAAAATGTAGATTTAGAGTAACGTGTCAATAATAACTATATAATATAAACCGTGCTAATTTATTAGTCCCCTACCGGTTTTCACCGGAGGGGACTAAAGCTTTCCTCTGCGTCCGTCAGTCCGTCCATCAGTCCGTCCGTCTGTCTGTCTCACTTCAGTTTTCCACACTTTTTTCTTTATGCGTTTGAGGAATAATATGAAAAAATGCTTCAAAATGTCAATCTACAGATCAAGTAAACTTGGTAGCGTCTGGTTGACATATTATCGAGAAAAATATTTTTTTGTATTCCATTTTTTTAATGTTCGGGTTCGATATTTTGCATAACAGTGCATTGTTTTCACAATTTCAACAAACCGGTAGGGGACGTGTATTGCTTATGCAATACTCTCAGAATGCTTGTTTATGGTAGAGTTTGATCATTTTGAAATGCAGATCTCTACAATGTAGCTTTTCGGGAAAAATCGGGTTAAAGACCATTTTTCCTGTAGAGCTACAGGTATGCATCAATATATACCTAACTAAGGTTTAATTTGTTTTGACTTGCTGAATATTTTATCGTGTTGTAAATTTTGAATTTACCGGGTGACAGTAAATACAAACTTTATAACATGTATTGGATTCGAATCTAACAACTAAAACAAAACAAAATTAAAGTGTTGAGCAAACCCTTATTAAAAACCGTTTAACCGAGAGTATGCTTGTATAGTGTTGACATGCGTTATTCTAATTTTGAAGCGTTGTGTACCTGAAATTTCGGCTTAATTATGGTTTTCTTGTCAAAAGTAAAATCCGAACCGATGCAGTATGCATTGCAAATGATAAAACTCGCGTATTTATATATGCAACATCTATTCTAATAAATCGTTTCAATGACTTGTTGGTAAAACAGGTACTAAATTGTTAGATGAAGACAACTTGGAGAAAATAATCGTAACATAAATATTGCATTTATTTAAAGGGCAATTATTGAGTTGATACTTTAATTGTGTTAAACTAAATATGGGCGGCGGAAAGAGTCAAAAAGACGTTAATGCAAAAGGAACAACTAATTTTTAAAATCGTACTGAAATTCGAAACAGACCAGCTTAAAACAAAATCCACATACATAAATCAGCAGACACCGATACAAAATAAACGGTCATTCACTGAATTAACGCTAGATGGAGTGCAAATGGTACCAGGTAAAATAGTGCCCTGTAGAAAACGTGCCTTTGACTGAGGGGAGGTTTTCATGCGCGGATCCAGAATTTTTCCGGGGTGGGGGGGGTGGGGCGGGGGTCCAAAGGATATTTAGGTTTGCTAGTGGTGGGGGTGGGGTTGGGGTTGCCGAGTGTGCAGGCGGTGTGTTCCCTTTTTGCATATATTCGATAATAAAGTACAGAACAATCGATGTGAATAATGTTTACAAGTTAGACAATAATTATGCATGTAGTCTGTTTTTCACCTGAGATTTCATCGCATTTTTCAAATGCATTTAATAATCATGCAAAAGTACGTAAAAGTTATGACGACCTCACTTGAGTATCATATGCCAGGAATGTTATGTACATGTGTCTTAATTGGACACATTTTATCATCTGAAATATCTATCATAATTCTTTCATCTGAAATTTTTGAAATTCATTTTGATGATACAATAATATTGTTATATTCAACCACTACATACTTTATATGAATTTTATTAAGAATGTTACAATTCATGAGAAAAATACGGCAAGATTCACCAAAATCATTATCAAATTATTAAGCTATACAATCTCACGAAGTTGTGTATAGGAATTATAACAAAAAGACATGCAAAGTGATAGATCATACGCTATTTAGCTTAATTTATTTGAAAAACTGTTGCATTCGTTTTGATGAACACATGTGAAATTTGGGAGGCAGTTATCACTGAGTGCATTCTATTTCATATATTCTTAATCTTTTAAGTTATTTGAAGCATTAGAACATTTTTATATTTATTTCAATTCTTAATGATTTAATCTTTTATGATTTACCTTTACGCCACGTAGGCCTGTCTATTTAATTAATTGCTAGTCATTCAGGCATAGCTCTCTGATATCAATTAACAAGATTTATTTAATCTGGCTTTTGAGCTAAGACCACGCAATCTGTGTATACATGTATTTCGCTTGGACTAGTGTCATTTTTAACGTTTTTTTATTTTTTTTTATTTTTTTACAAGAAATAGATAGTTACGTCCTATGGAAAGTCCAAAGCCTTTTTAAAATGGTTGTATTTACAATTAAGATATTTTCTAAGCACCCCTTTTAATGCTAAACATGTTTTGTGGGGGTTTTTTTCAAGGGGGAAAGATTAAGATGTTAAATTTTCAAAAAAAAAATTCTTATAGCGAACTACATAAAAGATTTTACTAGGCGATATCAACGTAATGTTTTGACTGACCGTTGTCCAATCAAATGTTAATCGTAGTAAGGCGGAGTTAAGGCAGGAGAGAACATTAATGGAAGTCTTTATATTGCATGAATATCCTATATTAGTTATATTAATTATATTTCAAAAAAATTTGTAAGTATTTTTCGAACTTCATCACACTCTTTAAATATTGAAAAAGGTTGACACAACAAGGTGCCAAGAAATGAAAGATTTTGCAATCATTGTAATAAAAAAGATTAAGAAGATGAGTTCCACTTTATACTCATATGTCCTTTTTACGCTGAATTACGAAAGAAATATATAAAGAGTTTTTATTACAAAAAACCAAGTGTTTTAAGCTAGCTAAACTTTTAAGTGTTAACAATACAAAGGAATTTTTACTCAATAATCTAGGAAAATATTTGTCTAGTGCTTTTAAAATGAGAGCGCAGCATTGTAATAATACTATAGTTTAAGCTACTTATCATACATTTATGTCCATTCATATTTTAAGATATGTACATGATTAAATTGTCTTAATATGTCCACTCACTTACTGAACATTGCACATTTGTATATGATTTTATATGTATTTAATTTGTATTCCGTATTTTGTATATCAAAAAAAATATTGACCGATTAATATTTTTTGGACGAGCTAATATTGCAATTATTGACTATTTGTCTACATAGAGTGATAAAGGGAGAATATACTACTGAATATAACAATGTAAACTATTCAATTCCCTAGAACAATTTTATAATTTCGTGAATACTGTGTTCGTTGTTGTTGGTGGTGTTCTTGTTGTCGTTGTTGTGGTAATTGTAATTGTTGTTGTTGTCGTCGTCGTCGTTGTTGTAATTGTTGTTGTTATTGTCGTCGTTGTTGTTGTTGTGGTCGTCGTTGTTGTAATTGTTGTTGTGGTTGTCGTTGTTGTAATTGTTGTTGTTATGGTCGTCGTTGTTGTAATTGTTGTCGTCGTCGTTGTTGTTGTGGTCGTCGTTGTTGTAATTGTTGTTGTTGTTGTGGTCGTCGTCTTTGTTGTAATTGTTATTGGTGTTGTTGTCATTGTTGTTGTGGTCGTCGCTGTTGTAATTGTTGTCGTCGTTGTGGTCGTCGTTGTTGTAATTGTTGTCGTCGTTGTTGTTGTTGTGGTCGTCGTTGTTGTAATTGTTGTCGTCGTTGTTGTTGTGGTCGTCGTTGTTGTCGTTGTTGTTGTTGTGGTCGTCGCTGTTGTTGTGGTTATGGTTGTTGTTGGTGGTAATGGTGGTCTTAACTTATTTTGTCTTGTTTACAAAAAAATCACCCTATCTTTGGATGTACGATACTTCATTTTAGATAACGTATTTCATTTTAGGTATCATATATATATCATAATAGATACTAGTATATCAGATATCACGGTTCTTCGACATTTAATTCCCTGGAAATGCGGCGTTGATGAACTGATAGCTGCAATGCGCAATCAAAGAATATACCGGTATTTTATGCAATTAGCTCTCATATTAGGGATGTTAACGAAGACTCGAGTACTCGACTGGGTCACAACAATCATCGACTAAAATTCTATTAGTCGATTACTCGTTATAAAGTGAAGAGAATTTTGAATATCTTATTTATTCATTAAGATGTTTGTTTTCATAATCATTAATATTTTTTAAACTGTTCGTAAGGAACGAGGCAATGCCTTATCATGGATCAAGATACCTTTGAGTTGCATTTGATAACTTTGATGATACAATCAGGTAGGTAGCTCAGCTATATTCTATGTATCGGCGTCACAAGAAAAACGAAACGACAGCCGAGGACATTCGCAATATAATAGAAGGAAACGTGCAGATAGATGATGTGTACTTTTAATGCAAAGGGGCATAACCTGTCCTATATTTAGTGTCTTATATATATATATGTCTTTTGAGGCCGTGTGCCAATATTTTATGGATTGTATCTATGTGAAAATTTACCTGTAATATTGGCATGTTACACTTAGTTACTTACTTACTTTCTAACTTATTTACTTACTTACTCACCATCGGAAATAGATCTTAAATAATTTTTAATTCATTTTAAATTCAAATTCATTTATTACATTTAACAATAAGTTTTAGATTTTTTTTTTAATTTAAAAACACGTGACGTATGTGTGACAGTAGCACTATTTGATTCTGAAAAGGACGCACAAAATCCACCAGTACAGCAAAACTCGTTATTGTGAAGTCAAGGGGACCAATAAATTGTCTTTGTTATATTCGTAATTTTTTATATCCATCAAACGAATTCGACAATCCCTCGATTGAAGCTCCCGATCAATCGACTAGTCCCTCCGAGTAAATTTGACATCCATAGCTCACATACATGTATCGGCAGGTTTAAAGTTTGCTAATTTTAGTAGTATAATACATGCATAAGGAAAACTGTTGTATAGTGCCACATTTCCGTAACCCTTCTTTAACAACGCATTTATACGCACCCAAGAAAAAAAACCCCACAAAAAGCAAGTGCTATTGCAATTTACATTTAATTAACATTTTTAAATATGTTGTTAAGGACAAAGTCGACAAAATAAGATAGTCAATAGTTCAAAATGTTTAAATAAAAACATGCATGCCAAGAGGAATGTTTATTATCTTTTTAATATCATGCAGTAATCATAGATAGAACAGTGCGTATATTATGATTTGAGAGTCGTGGTTTTTATATAATTCTCAACCAATGGTCAGATTATACATTTATGAATACCTTGATAAACAGAACCATACAGTTGGTAAATATCAATACAAAATAGGGCAAAACTTAGAATACAAAGGTAACATGTTGTAGGATATGTAATATAGGAGACAGAATTTGAAGAACATTTTGGTTTAGTCTGGGTTATCCTGAAATGTAAGAAAAGATCTTTGTATAAGCTAAATTTGTCTGCATCGATATGCGTATCAAAGTTTTTCTAAATATCGAGCAGCGTGATTTTAATGTTTTGTCGTGGTTGTAAGATACGTCAGCTTTGAATACTGTAGATTCCTTATTAAACGCAAAGAATTAATATCCGCGTAAAATCGTGAAAAGCAGTCCTCGCGGATTTTGAAATCTCGCTTTCATTTTTTTTTTCAGACAGTTTTAAACTATATAGAACTATAATAAAATATTGGTGCTTGCTTTTTTGAAATCTTGCGATTTGATTCTACACAGCGGAATCACGGAATTAAGTATGATCCGCGTAAAATAAGGAATTTACAGTATATTAACATGAGGTTACAGATGTTGGACCGTTTCATTGTTCAGATTGAACTATAAGAGCTAAGTTAACGTACTTCATAGAGGTGGACCGTGTGGGTGCAGTGTTGACTGTCAGTGGTCAGATGAAGAGCTGTAGAGAGAGACAATATTTTAATACATGTGTACAATATAGAAAATAAAAAAATGTATTTAAAAAAAATGATACAGTCAAAATAAAATACCCCTTTTCTATTTTATACTTTTTTTTTACCTGTATTGTCTGCGCATCTCAGGATCAAACACATAATCCCCGGAATGTCTGCATTTAAATGAGATTAGGGTGTTAATTTTTAAAATCATCGGTGTTAAATGACGAAGATAAATATCTTTAACGAGTAATAAAAACAAAAAGTAAGACTTGAAGGTGTGTTTCCATTACTACTTATGGTTAAGATCTAGTAAATGAAAGGTAGCTACATGTTAATAAAAATCAAGACATAAATTCTTTTAATGATGCTTCTTAATAATAACTTTGTTTGATATGTTGTATCAGGGCTTAAGTTTTGGGGAAACAAAAATGAAAAATCATGTTTTCCACTGTCTTTTTCAGTGGAATATAAGAGATTCTGAAATAAGAAACAAATCTTTTCTTTTCTATTCTATTTTGATAAATGAAATATATTTAAAATGCCTACAATTTCCTCAAAAACGGTATTAAACAAGCTCTTGGCTTCCACGTTAACTTGGTGTCAAATTGAATACTAGTATAGGTATCGGGATTACTTTTCCCATAATTTAATATAGAATGTCTAGAATTTGTTTCATTTTCTGCATAATTCCTTAAAAGCCGTAAAATACGGGGAAATGATTAATCAAATAATGATGTCATAATGGTTCTAGCACCAAAAAGACACACACTCTGGAATTATTTACTAGATCTTAACCTCAATACTTGGAATGGCTAATTTTGTTGATTTTACCCATGAGATTTAGATCTAGATGGGTCATTTTGTTGCTGCTGGTGCTGTTGTTGCTGCTGCGGTGGCTGTGCTTGATGATGTTGCTGCTGGTGTTGTTGTTGCTGATGCTGCTGGTGTTGATGCTGCGGTGGCTGTGCTTGATGCTGTTGCTGCTGGTGTTGTTGTTGCTGATGCTGCTGGTGTTGATGCTGCTGGGCATGTGGTTGATGCTGTTGCTGCTGGTGTTGTTGTTGCTGATGCTGCTGGTGTTGATGCTGCTGTGCGTGTGGTTGATGCTGTTGTCGCTGCTGTCGTTGCTGTTGGTTGTGTTGCTGCTGCTGTTGATGTTGTGGTTGTTGTTGTTGGTGTTGTTGTTGCTGGTGATGTTGCTGTTGCTGGTGATGTTGCGGTTGTTGTTGCTGATTTTGCTGGTGTTGATGTTGTTGGTGATGTTGTTGTTGCTGGTGATGTTGTTGTTGCTGGTGATGTTGTTGTTGCTGGTGATGTTGTTGTTGCTGGTGATGTTGTTGTTGCTGGTGATGTTGCTGTTGCTGGTGATGTTGTTGCGGCTGGTGATGTTGTTGCGGCTGGTGGTGTTGCTGTTGCTGTTGATGTTGCGGTTGTTCCTGCTCAGAGGCGCTATCACTTTCTACACTTGCCTTTCTACCTTTACCTTTACCTTTGAAAAAACTAGATAAAAAAATCATATTTACTAAACGGTATGACGAACATCATCGTGATAGAAAAAAAATGATATTTAAAGTTAGAAAAAGAGAGAAATTTACGCCATATTGAGGCTCAGTTGATATTGTGTTTGATATATACCTGTTTGGTTTTTGAATATATTTGGCTTTTATTTTAAGTAAGACAATAAACATCCTGTCACATGACAAGTTGTTTGTACAAGAATTATCTATAAATAGAGAGAATCTTTTATTTGTATCCTGATAAATGACCAGGGGACTGTATTTCAGAGGACGCCAGAAAAATATGGTGGAAAGCCAATGAATTTTCCTTGAAAATACGAGACCACTGCTGTAACTCGTATAAAAATTAAGAATTATTGACGGCATTTTAATTATATCAAATTGCACGACTGAAGTACATCATCATTTAAAGCAAAAATACAATACATTTTTTTGCGTTTTGAAAAAAAAAACCGTTATTTCCGATTCCTCTAAAAAGAGTCATTTTTTCCAAGAATTATATTTGCTACGGTAAGTGATTTAAATGGTAAGAAATGATAACAAAAACTCTAGAACAGTGAAAATTACAAAGAGATTAGTAGATGCATGCACAACTTGAAATCACAGCCATTTTAATTTATCTCAATTACAAGGTGCTAGAATTTATATAAAAGCTTTGTTTTTATTGCACGAGTGAAAATCGTTCATATACTTACATAGTTTCTCTGGGGGTTTCTTTTAATTTTGATTGTATTGCGTTTTCTACAATCTCGACCATTCATTCCATATGAGGATATAGACGAGTAATGTTTGTAAAGTATAGGGGCAGTTTTATTTTTTCATATTATTATGTTTTCCTTACATGTAGATTTTTGAAATCTTTTAAGCTTTTAAATTAATATAACCATATGTTACAAACAAATCTTAAAACACCCGAAGTAATTATGTCGATTGTTTGTTCGTATTGTACAGAATTTAAAATTAGCAAGGCCATAAATTATGCTTAGGAAATTATCCTTTAGTATACTGTAAATTCCTTATATTACGCGAGTATTTAATTCCGCGATCTCGCTGGTTTGTATCAAATCGCGAAGTGTGAAATCGCCAACGCGGAACTTTTATCCTTTTTTCTTATTGTTCTCAACTCTCAAAAAATAATGGCGAGATTTTAAAATTCGTGAAGGGTGTTTCTCGCGATTTTACGCGGATATTAATTCCTCGCGTTTAATTAGGAATATACAGTAGTATAATCGTTGCCGATTCTTAATTACAAATTTGCATCTAGATATACGTGAAAAAAAATATATATAAAATGTATGTGTATATTCGAGCTCTCGTCTTCTGACATCTGCATGAAACCTTAGTAACTTTCTGGAGATTCGTTGAAGGATAAAGCGGGGGAAGGCGTCAGTCCATATATAAAGCCGAGCTAGCCGAATCTCAGGTGAACACGTCAAAAAAAAATAATCTCCTACGTTTTAATTACTTGTTTCAAAACATTGAATTTTATTGCTTATATTAACAAACAATTTTTTTTAAATTCCTAATCATTGAACGTTTTATTTTTTTTTCAACTTTAATGGCATATTTATTGTGCAATCCATTCAAAACGCATATACACCATAACAAACAAAAGTCAGTTCTGGATAGTAGAAAAGGTGAATTGAAATCTCTCTCTCGGTGTCTTGTTAATATAATGCAGCGGTGAACAACTTTATTTCTTATTACAAATTTTAATATGTATGCGCAAAATGGGCACTTTTTTCAAGTCTTCACATAAGGTATACTTTTCGGGCTCAAAAGTCCTTAGTTCCATCTTGTATCTATAAAATGAATAAGTTCATTTTTAATATCATAACTTTTGGTAAAAATACATTTAGAACCATTTTAACAAGACCTTGGACTTTCGGTAGGACGTAGCTTTCTCTGTCTTTCGTCAAAACAAGTTTAAAATGACGCTGGATTCAAGCGAAATATGCACCGATTGCGTAGTCTTAGCTCAAAGCCAGACAAATCGTGTTGATTTCGAAGAGCCATGGCTGGGTGGCCAACAATGAAATAGACAGGCCTACGTCACAATGCTGCTTGATACAACTATCTAAAGTCCAAGCTCTTGTTAAAATGGTTCTTTCCCTGTGTTCAGAAATTGCAATGGAGACAGTATGAACATAACATTTTCCTGGCTCTTTGTCTTTTCAAAATTGTATAGTCAACAATATATATACCGGAATTAACCTTCTGTATAAGGCACATATTGCTAGTTCCAGTAAGCAGCTATAGACGTTGGACAGGAGAAGGAAGATTCCGCTAATGAATCTTTGTTTGTATTGTTATAGCAAGGCGTCTCAGCAATAGTCCTCATCTTTATCAAGCGCATGTACATTTAGGGTTAATAAAAACGTTTACTTTATTAAAGTTACATGAGCTGCAATTTCAAAGCCCATTATTTTATGGTAAAAATAGAGTTTCATTAATTTGTGACTACATTTAGAGCAATGTAAGCTTCGATTTTTATGCCGATATATTTTTTTAATGTGAAGTTATTAACATTTGATAAGTTTATTGAATTGTTTATAAACGTCCTTTAGTCCAATTGTGTGGGAAAGGCTATCTAGAGTCCCTGGATGAAGCAAAATTACATTCAATTACATTTATTTAATTCATTGTTAAACAGTGTCTTTTTTATTCTTTGACTAAGTTTCTTTCCTAATATACTTACTAAAATTCGGATTTATTAAAAACTGCTAACATTGAATTTCGTTAGATTTACGGTAGGAATTACGTATACTCGGTAACAAAATATTTATAAAAATTAGTCTATAGTAAAAAAAAAAAACCCCAAACCAGTGACAAATTAAACACACATGAACAATGTAGACTGAATCACCAAGCCCCCCCCCCCCCCCCCCAAAATAAAAACAACAACAACAAAAACAACCTTCCATATTTTAATTACTTGTTTCAAAACAGTTTATTAAATACTTATACCAAACAAATTAAATTCTTAAACATTGAACGTCTTTTTTTGGGGGGGGGGGGGGGGGGGGTTCATTCTTTAATGGCAAACTTACACACTATTACATCATACGTATATATAACCGTCACACAATTCAATTCAATTTATTGTCCTTGACGTTTACAACTCATCAGAATGCAAAGTATAATACATATAAAATTACAAACATTGTATACAAATTTGCAATGTTCAGTATGTGAGTGAACATAAAAAAAATAATGCACCCTACATGAAATATAAATTGAGATATAGCTTAGACCGGAGTATCATTACAATCATGAATGCTGCGCTCTCATTCTTGGCCATTATAATATATGCAGCTTTCGGTCATATGCTACCAACTCTTCTACTTGTACACCTATACAGGTACGTGTAAGCTGTCGGTATGGAGAAAAATTGTCAGACATGCAACTTTTCTCTCTTTAGATTGAACATTTTTAAGATTATACTTATTATCTCAATACAGGCACGTGTATAGGAAATATTAAAAGCTCTCCATAAGGAGAAAAATTATTACTTTTCATTAAACATTCTCACTTTTATCTTATTAAAGTATATAAATGAATACGTTGTTACAAGTATTAACAACTATAGTATTGTTAATTTTTTTTTCAGAATTGATATTTAGAATCACATTGTTTTGACATTAATTACAAATTTACAATTACAAAAGCAGGCTTTGACTTTTCGGTGATTACAATTTTAATTTGCACGTGTCGCTCTGTGTGGCCACAAGGAGATACAGACTGTATAATATCAACATGTGAATACGTAACACGTGAAAAGGGGTGCGCAAATAGTACAAATGTACTTTTAGCTGTTGATCTGATGGGATAAAAAACAACACGGATTTGTTTTGGCTGTTCCGTCTATATAACCTTCTGACTTTATTGTAGAACCATTTTAACAAGAGCTTGGACTTAGGTACATTGTAATTGTGTCAAACAGCAATGTGACCTAGGCCTAGCTGTCTATTTCATTGCTGACCACTCAGCCATGGCTCTTTGAAATCAACAAGATTTGTCTGGCTTTTGAGCTAAGACTACGCAATTGGTGCATATTTCGCCTGGAATCGCGTCATTTTTAACCTGTTTTGACGCAAGAAATAGATGGTAACGTTATACCGGAAGTCCAAGGTCTTGTTAAAATGGTTCTATTCAGTACTTTTAAGTACTTTTAGTACTTTAAAAAAATACATGAAAATTCTAAGGTATAGACGAAAGATATTTATACAAACATTGTTATAATGTGCTCTCTTTAGGGGTTTATAAAGGAAGCGACCGTTGCAAAAAATGACCAGAAACATTTGACGAGATAATGTATTTCTTTCTTCTTTTTTTTGGAGGGGGGGGGGCAATCTTTAATGGCAAACTTACACACTATTACATCATACGTATATATAACTGTCACACAATTCAATTCAATTTATTGTCCTTAACCTTTACAACTCATCAGAATGCAAAGTATAATACATATAAAATTACAAACATTGTATACAAATTTGCAATGTTCAGTAGGTGAAACATATAAGACATAAGAAAAAATAATGCACCCTACATAAAATATAAATTGAGATATAGCTTAGACCGGAGTATCATTACAATCATGAATGCTGCGCTCTCATTCTTGGCCATTATAATATATGCAGCTTTCGGTCATATGCTACCAACTTTTCTACTTGTACACCTATACAGGTACGTGTAAGCTGTCGGTATGGAGAAAAATTGTCAGACAACTTTTCTCTCTTTAGATTGAACATTTTTAAGATTATACTTATTATCTCTATACAGGCACGTGTATAGGGAATTAAAAGCTCTCCATAAGGAGGGAAAATTATCACCTTTTAATTTATTAAACATTCTCAAGATTATACTTCTATATTATTAAAGTATATAAATGAATACGTTGATACAAGTATTAACAACTATAGTATTGTTAATTTAAGTTTTTTAGAATTGATCTTTAGATTTAATTACACGTGTGATTATAATTTCAAAGGCAGACTTTGACTTTTCGGTGAATAAAATTTTAATTTGCACGTGTCGCTCTGCGTGGCCACGAGGAGATACAGACTGTAATATATCAACATGTTTACAAATACGTAACACGTGAAAAAAGGTGCGCAAATAGTACAAAATAATGTACTTTTAGCTTATGATCTGATGGGATAGAAAAACAACACGGATTTGGTTTGGCTGTTCCGTCTATATAACCTTCTGACATGTAGTTCTATCATTTTAACAAGAGCTTGGACTTTGGGTAGTTGTGTCAAACAGCAATTATTATTAATTGACGTATATAGACCTGTCTATTTCATTGCTGACCACTCAGCCATGTCTCTTTGAAATCAATAAGATTTGTCTGGCTTTTGAGCTAAAGGCCCTGTCACACCAAGCTGCGTCCCCACGGCGTGTTCACGGCGTTGTAAAACTCATGGAATCGCCGTAGGATCGCAAGGAAAATTCAGAAAAAAATACAGTTTTATTTGAAAATTTTACAAGTGGAGATGTCACGGCGTCCCGACGGCGACCGAGGCGTTCTTACGGAGCTCCCACGGCGTGTAACTGCGTTTCCACGGAGTTCTACTTGGCGATTAACTGCGCTCTCGCTGAGTCTCCGCCGAGCGCTCATGACGTGCTAGGAGTTTTTACCGCGCGTCCACGGCGTGCTCTGCGCGCTGACTGCGCTTACAAGACGTTCTTTACTTCTTGGTAGGTTAATATTAATTTGTACAATTGTATGGGAAACAAATAAGAATTTACAACTAGTAAATAAATGATTATAAACTAGTTTTGATTTTATGAAAATGTACATTGTAATTGAAACATAGTTACTTGTACTTCTAAACAATTTGTGAATGACTAGGATTAAATTCTTAGTAGTCAGCTCTACAAAAAAGATCCGTTATTAGTTGTTAGAAAACATAGAAAAGATGTGAAAACATCAGAACCAAATGGCATGAATTCCATCTACGTTCATTGATATGTCTTGGAATAATAGCAAATGCTACTTTTTACATAGTCATCTACAGTAAACCTATGAATCGTATGGTTCTTGGTAATAAACAATACAATACAGTTTGATAATTATTACATCGCTTGCTATTGTACCACAGCCATTTTTCGAGTTTTCGTGGTCTTGATGACAACGCACTAGAAACGCCGTGGGAACGCGGTATAAACGAAGAAGAAACGTCACGAGAGCGCGTGTTTATCAGAACGCCGAGCCACGGCGCGTAGGCATACTTGGTGCATATTTAAAGTACGCGCCGTCGCAAGGCAATCCCACCGCGACGGAGGAAGATGCCGTTGCGTTGTTACGGCGCTGTATGAGACTCTACTGCGTTTACCTTGGCGTTTTACATTATTTAAGGACGCAGTGGGATCGCCGTGAGGACGCAGCTCCGGTGTGACCGGGGTTTAAGACTACGCAATCGGTGCATAGGCCTATTTCGTTTGGAACCGCGTCATTTTTAACTTGTTTTGACGCATGAAATAGATGGTAACGTCCCACCGGAAGTCCAAGGTCTTGTTAAAATGGTTCTATTCAGTACTTTTAGTACTTAAAAAAAAAATTTACATGAAAATTCTAACGTATAGAAGAAAGATATTTATACAAACATTTTTATAATGTGTTCTCTTTATGGGTTTATAAAGGAAGCGACCGTTGCAAAAAATGACCAGAAACATTTGATGAGATAATGTATTTCTTTCTTTTTACTATTTTATAGGGAACCTTTTATTCAAAATAATTACATATAGAATATTATATAATTTTTGTCGTTATCTGACAGGGTAAAACTTTTTTGTAGAAGTCGGCGTTTTATTCTTATTTTATTATTATTTATTTTTTTGGAAGTTATTTTATCTTTTATCTTTAAAGTAAAATGTTTTTTAGTTATTTATTTTATTTTTATTTATTAATTATTTTTTAAGGGTTGACTTCATGTGCATGTTACATGTATGTACACATAATGTCACACAAAAATAGCGCTAGCACGGATATGAAATCATGTCGGTATGTTTAGAAAATAAACTAATAAACAAAGAAGATAACTATATAAATGTGTATTTGTCAGTGTGTCAGAGAATGTAGCTCTATATCATAAAGTTACATGTACTGGTGCATACTTTCAAATGAACAAAGTTTGTCAAACGTTGGACGCTCTACGTTACGGAAAATCGATATGTGTAGTTGAGCTTTGCCATGCACTGCACAATCCGTTTAAATCCGGTCAAAGCAATTTGAAGCCGGAAGTAGCTACATGAAAACAAAATTGTTTCAATATGGCGACGACTGGTCAACCACAGCGCCAAAACAAAGGTAAAATTCGGATATCTTAATGACTATCAATTAATATAAGATTTTGTCTCTATAACTATAAAGGAAATAATGCAAATTTAAAGATTCAATCTTGTTTACTAAGGAAATATAGTTGATTTAACGTAAATTTACTGGCATTGCTTTACTTTCATGTAAAAACTTGAATGCAGGTAAAAACATTACACCCTGTAACTGATCTCAGTATGAAATTTGAATTCTTTATTCGTTTTTATTATTTATGTTGATTTATTTTTCAGGCAGAGTACAAGTTGTGGTATCCTTTTTAGTTAATCTTTGCATACCGTGCTTCTAGTGAAAAAAAACCACGGCTGAAAGTTGGGGGGGGGGGGGGGCTAGTTATTAAAAAACAAACAAACAAACAAAAAACATGAAGACAGCATGAATTGGAAACTCATTGTTTAAAAATTATTAAACTGACATTTTATACATCATTGTAAGTGATGCAACTGTTATTATGACGATCACAGCATTAAAGTTTAGTATCGACAGCACTGTTTTGATTTTTCATGTTTTATTAACCATGGTAACTACCGGTAAGAACTGAATATTTCATTCATCATGTGTAGTCAATAAAGTGATGACCTCCAGGCATGCAATAAACGAAAACAAAAAAAAATTACTGTTGAGAAGTGCGACAAGTCAGCAATGCATTTAATTTATATAAATATGTTAAGGCTATAAGTTAAGCACATGTGTTTTTTAAACAGTGCTATTATTTACTATTAACAATAACAAACTGTTGATAATACATAAAACTGGGTAACATTGCCAGTCATAATTAATGTCTGGAAATTTTCCACTTGTCAAAATCTTTATTCATTTTTTTTTTTTAGTTTCAATACTGATTCATGTAGTGTCATGATTTTATGATGCAAGTTCAAAAGGAATCAGTTTACTTTTTAACAAAAGATATTTCCTTAATTAAATGATAGAGATCCTCTTTGCCATATCAAGTCCTCCTCTACCTTAATGGATGGTACTTTGCATTCTTTTTCTTGTGTGAAATTCTCATCTATGTGTACAAAAGTGAGTATGTCTTTTATTTTTACATTCCTTTATTGGTAAAATCCCTAAAAGTTAAAATTTTTAAAAAAATTTTTGAGAGAACAAACATTTCAGTGGAAAATAATGTTTAGAAGTATACATGTATTGTATATTTTGTTGAAGTTATGTGATAATTCAATGACAATAAATAAAAGAAAATGTGTGTTAATCATGAGCTTTGAATAAATGTGAAATAAAAAATGAATTACAAATTCAGTAAAATAGAATAATTTCCCCGAGTCTGCTGTTACTTCTAAATTTATTGATGAACTTGTAGATGAAACCCTTCCCTATGCTGACAACGTTCTCCCAGCAGAAGTCATACTGGTGTTCATTTTAGCAGGCATAGAAGCTTTACGGTTATTTTTCGGTAAGTACATTAAAGGTAGAAATGCAGAAAAGGTTGGTTTGTTTGAATTTTATCTTAAACAATGTTAAATGCTCTTGAAAAATGTATGAGAATTCATCAAGTTTTATATTTACATTCAGTGTACATTTCCTCTTATGCTTGCATTGTTAATCTGCGATATTCAATTTTCTATGGATACACTTTGCTAATCCATGCGCCATGAGCACAAATATAAACGTCTCCACATGTTTTGAGTATATTTATTTTTGTAAGATTGAAGGAAACTTTGAATCTTACATAACCAATTTGATATGTACTTTTGAAAAACAATCATTAATTTATATCTACTTAATAAAAAAGATTTTTCTCCACAAAGTTTCTGGCACTATATTTTTTGTCGTGAAAGCTATCTAAATAACATGTTGATATGGCTGTTCCATGTATGTTTCATATCCCTGACTAAGAGCGGAAATAATTGGCTTTATAGGGGCTATACATAATATTTCATACAAACAGACATCGATCAGTATGAAAATATAAATATAAGCATTGAATGCTTATTTTTGGATGTCGTTGGTCCTATGACACACAAAGCGGTGCAGACAAATTATCATACCGCCATTAGCATGGTATTCAATTTGTCCGCACAGCTTGGTGTGTCATAGGACTGACGACATCCAAAAATAAGCATTCAATGCTTAAATAAACTGGTCTTTGTTTTTAAGCAGTTCTTATACCCTCTTAATAAATATACCATATTTACGTAGAATATAAAATTAGAAATGGAAAATCTTGAAAATAAATATTATATTTTATCTAACATATACGTACATATTATGATTGCTGTAAGTCTAATTTAGTAAAACGAAAAGATCTGAATTCGTGAGAGGTAGCAATGGGTTCAGATATTGAACATCTCATTTCATTTAGATTTCTTATATTAAAAATCATCTTTTTACATAACTGTACGCTTTCTTTTTCAGCACAAAAGGGGAACCTGACGGAGCGGATAGTGGGGGTAGTGATATCGATATTGCTGAGTATTCCTGCGGTCCTAGGGGCCCTTTATCTCATTTTATGGCAGACCTATGTGTTACGAGTGGATGTCATTCTTGCTGCCATACAGGCAGCTTTCATAGGACTGGAACTTGTTTTTGGAATTGTCAGCATGATCAATTTTGCAAGGTAAAAACCTTTTATTTCGTATATACCAAGTATTATTTGTTCCTTAATATATCATTATGTTGCTGTATTAAAAAAATTACTTAAGAGATTAATTGGAGTTTAATCTTACTAATTTTAAGGGATGAACTAACTTTAAAACATTAAAGATTGAAGGTTGAAAAGTCAAAATATTGTCTGTGGAATCTATTTTGTCTAATATATTTATAAAATAAATAAATCTAAAATTTAAAAAATCTAAAAAAAATTCTGTGGATTCATATTTTCTTTCATTTTCTAAATATCAATGTTTGTTTTCTTTTTTAAAGAAAAGGCTGTATATGATGTATAACTACTTTTATTATTAAGCTATGTATGAATTTATTTTTAATTTTTTTTTTCAGAGCCACGCCATACTAATTGATATCAGTGCTGTCTTAGAAAGTGGGTCTTTCCTCTTCAGAGTTTCTAGCTAAAAGAATGACGAGACATTCAAACAAATTTATTTGAAGTTCACTTGTACCTGATCTGATTTTTGTGATAGCCAATTTAAATGGCAAATTTTTAAAATTACTGATATACATGTATTTAAGTAAACTGTACTGCTAACAATGCATGACTTAGTGTGGCAAAACCTGTCTTTTTACCTGTATCTTTACTTGTATAGTGGTATTGATTGTGGTTTACTACCCATGGGGTCGCACATACATGCAATTGTAGTTAAAAAATCCAATTTACCCTCTGGGTTGTTGTGTACAGTATACTGTGAAATTTCATTTAAAATCAGTTGGGCTAACTTTTCCTGGATTTTCAATTTTTCATAAGAGGTTCTTGGTGTCTGATGTAAATTCATAGATCCACTTGTGTATATCATAAACAAAGACTGTTTTGTCTTTACATGGGGGACATTAATACTCGGGTAAGGGATAGCCACCTAATCCATGAAATTTGAGCCCCTACAAATAGGGAATGATTCCACAGTAGTGTGAATGTGCATGCTCTCATACAAAAAGTGCCAGTGGTTGTGAATTATTTCCATTAAGATATTCTTAATGAGAAATATTTTGTATAATTTTAGAGATTAAATGAGAGAAAATAGATTTTTTTAGTTCTTAATTTATCATTTGTTTAAGTAGGAATTTCAACAATAAAACAAAACAAAAGAAGTTCAACTTCCAAATGGTTTATTTTTACGATTGCATGATTTTTTTTTTCAACTAAAGTTCGATAATGGTGATCTTTCTTCTTAAGTGATCTTAAGAAATATGAAAAACTAAATAAATTGTAAAGACTCGACAACCTTTACTTTCAATCTCTGTTATTAGCAAATGCCCTCTACAGTAAAAAATGCAAAGGTGACACAACTCTTGCAAAAAAAAAATGTCTGAAAACAACAAAAAGTACCAACAACAAGAGTGGTCTTTTTTGAGTTTTACAGATGGCCACTGGAGATCTTTATTTTGGCTAGCAGAGGAGTTGTACACAATCTATAAACTGTCGCAGAACACAAGGACATCAGGTATGTATCTAATCGAGGTAGATGCACATCAGGTGGATTCCAACCCAGCACCGTTCCCATTGCAGACCAGTGAAATGTTGGCGATCTTCTTTTTAACAGTCTCCTTGTCTATACAGTCCGTTTCCATCTGAACCGTCACACAGTCTTCACAAGTTTGTTCACTTTTTGATACACAGTGATTTTTCACTTTCGAGTCCCAACCACAGGTGAAGAGATTATCGTTTCCTTGCCAACTTAGACTGCTAACAAAGTCTGTATGGGAAGTGTCTTTGAAGCTGAAAAATAAAGATTTAAAAAAAATTAAAACAAACTTTCATAAAGTTATTCATTGGTCAGCCAACTGAAAATAAGGAGATTGAGGAACTATATTTATTTATGATTCTTTAAATTTTAAATTAGGGAATTATATTTATTTGGAATTCTTAAAAAAATAATTTTTTTTTACAATAAACTTAAAAGACTATTTAACGACTAAATATTCCAGGTAAATTAAACTATGAGCCAAAATAATTTCTAACATCTCTGAAGCACCTTATTATACATTAAAATCAACTCAAAATACCTCAGCATTACCAAAAAATTGATACCCTTACCATCACTACCCTACTATTGAGTGGAGTCCATCTTGTGATATACCGGTACATATAAGTTTGTAAAAAAACACAAATTACCCGACTTTACTCTCGGAGTACATGTGTACTTACATCTGGCGGCCTGCATCCTTGTCCACAGACATGACAACGGCTGTACAGTCCTCGGACGCTGAGGCCAACAGGCGGGGACTACAACAGAAAGACAAAGAAACTAGATCAAAAATGGAAGACTGAGCAAAACTATAGATTCCTTCTTTTACACCAGTGGTTAATTCCACATATTTTCATCATAATTTCTGCTAGAATAATTATTAGATTTTAAAATTTGCTAGGGACACTTCTAACAATTTTACACGGATATCAATTCCTCAGTCCTCATGTTTAATAATGACCTACAATTCTCTTTTCAATCATGAATGTACATACATTTTAAATAAATCAACATTTGTCTCAGAGGGAAAGAAGAAAAGTTAAGTTTGTTAAATGGATTAGTTCCCCTCCATAGCCTTATATCTTTCTTACTTTTCTTGACAAAATGATAACTTTGTGACTGCCCGGGAATGGCAGCTGAAAGACAATGTAGCTCCTACAGCCTTCCTGGTATCCTTGACGACGACCTGTCCACACTCTCCTCCGACAGCAAAATTGTGTGTTCCTGGTTGCCACACAACTTGTTTTGGGGAATGTAGAAGAGGGGATGTGTCTGAAAAATGAAATTACAAGTATAGACTTGGACATGTATATACAGAAGTATAAACATTAAGCAAAGGGACTGCAAATCAGTACAGTGTAAAGTCATGATTTTTGTCCAAAAACTGACTTAGTTGTTGAAAAAAAATGTAATATATTAACAAACCATGAATAGAAAGTTTGCATAAAAGACAACATAAGATTTCAAAAAATGTTGGGTAGTGTACAAAAACAAAATACCTGGTTAATAAAACAAGTGCTAACTTAAGAATTAAAAAAAAAAATGCTGCAGCTTTCAAAAACCATTTTGAATCAAAATCGAGTCACGTTTTCAAAAATAGTGTAAAAAATCCAACAAAATGTGCTTGCTAGTGGATTAAGGCTTGCAGTCAAATCCTTTAACACTAGTTCCTACCCACCTACTGTGACTATGGGGACAATGGGGGGAGGAAACCCACCTAGAACGGTCACCGGACGAGACTTCCGTGTGTCCCACAGGAAAACTCTACCATCCTGTTAAACAATAATTCATGCGCCATATAAAGTAGTTCTTAATCAGAGAATATCAAGCAAGTTTACATGAAATTAAAAATTTAGGCAGATACTGTATCATCAACTGTTAATACCTGAGCATATTTTTGAGTCAGAGAAATCAATTTTTATTTGTAACAGGTAATTGTGCTTTTTTTTTTCAAATTATTTTGAAATGTTATAAATACACTTAGAAAATTTCTACTAACTGCTGAACAAGACAAAAATAAGGCTGGCTCTGTTGGATGACAGCTGATACACTCCACGACATCGTGATGGGCTGAAACACAATCCAAAGCAAATCGGGAATATAGAATTTTATAAAACCTCAATGGTTAACCAAGGATGTTAAATTTCAATTAGAATACACTGAAAGGACTAAACAATGATGATATATTTCTTCATCTTAATTCCATTTTATATCAAGAAAGTGTTACATTTCTTACCTCTGTATGTATTTGTTGAATGCATATTTTCCAAATCCCACACTTTAACACTGAAATATTTTTAATACATACTTTAATAGGAAAAATTGTTTTGAATATTCAAAAACAATGAAAAAAAAATTCTTTTAAAATTTTATGGTACTAATTTAGATTGTTTTCTTTTTCCGCATTTCTTGTCCCCCCCCCCCCCCCCCCCCCCTTTTTTGGGGGGTTGCATTTCTTGGCCCTAATTCTATCTATCTATTTTTTTTCATCTCTTGGCCCCTAATTTAGATTTTTTTCCCCCAGCCTTGGGCTCTCACTTACCAGCGGTCGGCTCCACACGAGACAGCTGACTTTCCTCCACTGACCACACCCACTGATGTCACAAGGTCATCATGCTCCACGACCCCACTCACATGGACAAAGGTGTGGAAATTATCCACCAAGTCCCATAACGCTATGCCACCTATAAAAACATGAATATTCATCAAAAATTAAATAATTTAAAATTTTTTTTCTTTTTTTTTTTTTTTGGGGGGGGGGGGGGGGGGGCAGGCAATATGGCTCATAAACCTGTGCAATTTCTACTCAGTGACTTACTCGAAATTTCCGATATGCACCTGTACAAATTTATGATAAGTTTTAGAAGAAAAACAAAAACCTGAAGAAGAAGAAGAAAAAAGAGCATGTGTGAGATGCTGCCAGTGTTTGTTATGTCTAATGAATTACACTGAGCAGAGATTGGGATCAGCCAAGAGATAAAGTGACATCCAGGAATAACACACAGATCAAACTCTCTCTTTGTTTTGTCTGACAACATTCCTCTATTTAATAAGCTGTGCTTTATGTGCACGGTTTCGTAATGTTAGGGCTCTGTGCCATTTCCTTCTTGTCGCATTGCATGCACAGATTATATACCGGTAATCTTTTTCCTACAATTTATTAAAACAAGTTCAAAATTTTATTTTGAAATATTTTTGATTAAGCAGAGAGACGTCTCCTCAAATTAAATTCAACTTCCTGATACACTGACATACTGTGTTGCATTTCAACTTAAATTTTTTTTTTTGTTTTGTGAATGATTGTCTGAAGTTAAATAAAATTACTATTCTTTACTTGTTTATATGTTTGTCATATTAATAATTCAGAATTTCACTCAGTTAGGAATACATTTTAATTGTTGATATACTATGCAAATTATACAATGTAGGTTAAATTCAATACACATGCATTAATTATCAATTAATTGATTTAGATGGGAATGCACATTACTATAGCTGCAAATATTAATTTTTCTAGGTCAATGAAGAGAGGAAAATGTAACTCTTCCTTTTCTTTGCATAATATTAACTAGCATAATGGCCCAAAACATTACCTTTGACCCAAACATCAAAGGTAAAATTTGAGATCTGCATAATGTCCCCTTAAGATTATGTGGTTCAACTTCCTCCCTTAAATTTCACTGGGATAATTATATCATACAAGAATATGTTAACTACCGGTACTGTCTGTTTATTATAATAAAAATTTTAAAGGTCTTGGGCTTTACAGGACAAAATTACGCCCAAGGGAATATAGGACACAATCAGATGTGAGAAATCCTTGATCCTCAGATTAAAGGTACCTCCAGTCTACCTTTATAGCCAGAATCATCTGTCTGAATCTAATCTAGAGCTTATAAATTTACGGCATATATCTCTCTGGCTGGAATACATCAAAAATAGCAGGGATCCAGCTATATGTCCAACTGCTATAATTAATAATGCCAACTATTAACACAGGGACACCTGGCCACATGCATTTTCCTTCCCTCTCCCTCACTTTCTCTGTTTCTCTCAGTGTGCCGGCCCATTCATTAAGGCCTCTGGCACCCACCCAGAACTGTCACTGTACTAAACAACTGTAACCTGTTTCACACCTATTATACCTGCTGCCCCATACAAATACACTAAATCTAGGTATTTTGGTTGCTCTCAATACAACTCCTCCCTTTCAATTTTAAATGGACCTAATCTGATTTTTTTCCCCTAAACTTGCTTTTGTTATTGTGCTTGTGCATGGTTTTTTTTTTTTCGCAACATTTAAAAAAAAGAAGGTACAATCTACCTCAGGATCTCAGTAGAAGGGCCTTAGAACTACATACATATACTTTACAGGGGACAATTCACTGTCTGAACAGAGTCACTCAGCAGTATTTGCAGTGGTCTAACTTACTCCTGACAATAAACAAGACAAAATCATTAAACAAACATGTACATGATTTTAACTCCCTTTGGTTGCCCAGAGAGTATTAGATTAAAGGTCTGTGGACCCTTTTTAAATCCATATATTCTGTACATGTACCAAATGCTGAAAATAGCAATTAGGAGTGCAAACTAAAAACAGGGGATATTATCAAATTTGGTAAATATTAGATGTAAAGGGAAAAAAATCAAAACAAAAATGATAACTTAATTGTGATTGAAACATAATTGCACAGATACTTGTACTGTCTATAGGGTATCTCATGGTAAACTGTGATATGTCAGAAGTCAGAACTTATTCTGAGGCTAAGTGTCGAGATAACAGATTTGGCAATGGTGGAAATCGAAATGTTAAGTGATCCTCTTGAAGAATATCATAGCCCTACTTATAGCACATTACTTCCGTAAGAAACTCTCATAAGATACTTAAAATACACACATACCTTAAACAAACAACACCTTTGCCAATATTTTTATACAGTAACAATCAAAAAGTTACAGTTACTGACAGGCAAAAGTATTACATACTGCTTTAAAATGACCACACATTACCTCAAACAACAGTGATAAGCTTATAAAGACATGGGTATTGGTGGCTATGTCTACTATACTTAGAGTCTGACAATCAAATGTAAAGTTTTTATTACAATGAAAACACAGAGAGTAGTTCTTTATGGCCTTGAGAGAGATCCGGATTACAGAGACATATATCCGTATTGGTTCGGAGCATTACCAGACATATTTCTGTATCGGTTCGGAGCATTACCTGTGTCTAATCCCACCAGGACCTTTGTGTCGTCAAGCCACACTGCCTCCTGAAATCCAGCCTCCAGCTGTACTCCAGCCGTACACTTTTCCACATCTGGAGCAGCATCCGGATTGGCGTAGTACCACAGGGATCCCAGCCAGTATCTCCCGGTCAGTCCGGAGGCTCCGAGTAGAATCCCACCATCTACAAGAAACAGTTAAACCATAGGTCAAATCTCCGATTTAAAAAAAACAACAAATTTCCATCTTACTTCACAAACTGTAAACTTAGGTTAACATGGTTAAAACTTTTGTAAACTTCTTGTACTACATGTACAGTCAGTATAAATATTTGATTTTATCTTTTTTACAGTTAATTATCATGAATGAGCATTACTGTAACAAAATTTTATTCTTCAAGTTTATACCAGGCTTTTGACATGCAAACAGCATCAAGGGCTCACCATAGTCAAAAACAAAAAAACTCTATGTTCTGCCCAGTCCCTATGCACTGTTTTGTTTGCAAGTACAGTACCACAGTAAAATTGAAATCCTTTACTGTTTAAGTTACTCGGATCTTCTTTTACTTATCAAAATACCTATGATTTTTTTTTAACTTCATAGTAAAAGAGATGGTTTTTTGTGTGCACGAACCTTTAATATTGTACAACTATGATAAAATTCTTAATTAAACCTTCTTTTTTTTAATTGACAAGGAGAACACAGAATATCCCCTGTGAAATCTGTAGCCATTCAATAAATACATATACATGTGAAATAGACTATGAAATACACACATACAGCCCTCAGGCTTCCTTTCTAGTACGATCTAAACAGCCAAATTGAGGTCCGCAAGGAATTTCACATCAATAATAACTAAAGGAATGTGAATTTTAAAGATATTTTTAAAAAAGACACATGCGGGCGTGCAATATGAAACAACTGAACAAAGGTTATTACCAACTTAATCTTCATACATCATATCAAGACCGACTTCAAATTCACCCTAGTTTTTTTTTAGTACTGGTAAGTTAACAGATAAAGCACACATTTGAAATAAAACAAATAATAAATAGAAGATAATTTTGAAAAATGTTAAGTCTCTCTTTTATTTTTTAAAAATATAAAAACTAAATAAAAACTACATAAAAACTAGCCTCTGTACAAAGAAATTGAAAATGGGGGCTCTGGAACTTGTAAATCTAAAGACATAGTGAAAATAGCTCAAAAATTTGTCTCTTACAGGAGCTAGCAATATGGCTGGCTATCATAGTTTTACAAGTATTCAAACTACACATAAATTTGCAGATGAGGCAACCTTCAAAAAAGTATCTCCCCTCTTCAAGACCACCTGAGAAGCCCTTTGGGCTTCACAGGATTTGATCATATGACCAACCAAGTTTATATCCTCTTGGAACTTTTTAACACTGCGGTTCATATCTTAAACGAAGCACTGAATTTGCAATAAAATGAAAGCCTCTCTTTGCAGTCTTAATGAATGGGACAATTTTCTCTGAGAGCAAAACCTCCTCCAACTGTGTTTACACATTGTTTCCCTGCACACATTATATATTTTTTTTTAAGGATATGCCTTTTTTTACTACAAAATTGCAAACAGATTCCAAAGAAATGGAGACAGAAGTGGTGGAAAGAAAAAAACCAGACAGTAGTCTGATTGATGCATCCTGTGACTTTCTGTAGCAGACTGATGCTCACAGTTAGAGAGAATGAAATTTAAAAAAATTAACACACCCCCTTTCCTCAATAAAACCCTTATTTCATAACAACCTGATTGAAATTAATTGATAATTAGGGCTTGCAAATCAGTTATCAAAAGTATGCCTCCAAATTAATATTTGTGACAGTCGATTGCATTATAATGATAAAAGGACATGAATAATGCATGTAAGTTGGAATTAATTTACATGTACATGTACCTGGCCATCCAAAAAAACATTTGAATACTATTTTTCTGAACATGATATAAAAAACCAACATTGTTGCCTGTATAAGAAGATTCTAAGAATAAGAATTCTAAGAATATAATCCATTATCTTAAACTAATACATCTGTGCAGACAGAAGCAAGTGTACAAAGTATATATTTAGCATTCAATTCCGATCTAATGAGACTTCTTTGCGAGTATTTTTAATCAGAAAACAAATTAAGACTGTACTGTTTCAATTTACCATTGCTGTGAATTCTGATTAATCTCTAGAAGAAAGTGAGCATGTTTGAATAGCAGTGATAAGAAAGCCCCTCTCTCCCTCTTAATGGAGGGCTGATAACACATGAAAGTGATGGACTAAATCCAGCTACAAAGCTAATCACTTATTGACACAAACAGTGGGCAGATACAAAGCCTGTCTCTGGTGCCATACGAGGTAGACATTCTCCAAAATGGGCCATGTTGAGAATCTTTTGGACCACCCCCACCCTCACCCACCCACCTTCCATCAAAATCTCGAACTTTTCCCATTTCCTCTCCTCTTTACAGATGGTGTAAATTTTCTTTAGTGATTTCATGACATGATTATTTTTCCTCTTTTAAAAATGAATATAATTGAATTCCATGGATGCTATGAGTAGTCATGTGGCTTAAAATTTACCATACATATGGATCACACATTTAATACTATTAAACCCACATACCCATCTACCTATAGACAGCCATATAAATATTTTCAGTGGGCAATAAATATTGCTCCTATTTTAATGAAATATAGAAAAATGTCATCTCCTGGATAATGTTAAGAAATGTTTGATTGCAATTCATGCACGAATTGTCAGTATAATGAAACTTACAACATTATGCAAACATTTATTGTATATAACCGGAGTAATTTGCTCAATTTCAATGTATGTCCATGTTGCACCCCAGAATCACTTGAGCAAAGCACACAATTTTTTTTTTCAAAGGTTAAGTAAACCATGTAAATGTAGCTTGAACAACAACACTGGTACATTGTTGGGCCTCTAATTCTCTGTGTGGTCATAAATTCCATCGGCGTATGTTCTTATACTGCACTTAATTGTTCCGCAAACTGATACATCGGTTGATCGAGTTGTACGTTGAACTCGAAACATTTTAATTGTAAATTGTTGCTCGCTACCGATCTAGAAAAATCAAAGGCATGCCATACACGACCCATATTAAAAGACTAAACTTCACATTGTTAGGAGAGGTTATTTAAAAAGATGAAGGGATTCGAGGTGCTTTTTTTCTCATGAGTGATAAAAATCTTGTCTTTTAAAGATGTTTGCGCTATTTAAATTCTATCTGGGTCAAACAATTCAAAAGATGAATTTAATAAACATCTAAAACATTTTTTTTATGTTCTGTGGAAGGATCATTATTGACACATACCACAGAAGATATATTACCCTGCATATGTCATTATTTGCCATTCTTGCATTATAAAATGTACGCATACATATTACATAAGACTTCATATATACGCAGCCCCTCCTTTTTTATTCTTTCACAGCTCTTCTCTGAATATATATATAAATTAACTTTTCTTGCAAGGTACATTTTTCATCAATCTTGCCATCAGCCTAGGTAATAAACTCATTTTTCAAACAACTTCAAGTATTGTTCTTTGAGTAAATTTTTAAAAATCAAGTAATTTGCCATTAATCCTCCAAATATATTTTGAAACAATCCTTGCCTAATGCATTGGGACCTAGCCTTCACAGATAGCATGTTAATATTAAAGACTAGTTCAATTTCTATAAAACCAACACAGGACAGCAAATGCATCAGTATATCTTATAATTCAGTTCACCAAACCACAATATCAAATACAGAATCCTGACCTGTTTGTGCAACAATTTTCTTTATCATCCTTTACATATATCTTATCTATAGGTCTATTAACTCAAATAATGAGATTTACATTATACAAAAGGGTTTGTGTATAGTAAATAATGATATCTCAACTCCTACAGTAACTCAAGCTGTTGAGCATGTTGAGTGCAATTTCTCTTCGATAAATAGTTCAGAAACACTAAGAATATCGTAATCCTCAACACTTTTATAGCCCTGGTCCTGACTTTTAGGAGTATAGAAATATGGCATTTGCTTTGAATTTTTTTTCAAATTTTTCCTAATTTTTAATGCAGATATTTTGATTATGTTTACAGCAATTCATCAGAGTCCTAAAACCAATTAGCAACATGATGATGAACTGCAAATAAAATTTAGAGAATTTATCCTTATACTATAAAAGTTCCAATCATATAGATACATAAATATGTTATTTGTTACACCACTCTTTTTTATTTAAGATCCACCACAAAAATGACCCCACAAGAAAATGGTCTTCATTACTCAAATACTCTAACAAACAAATCAAGGGCACATCATGTCTCTTAAAACCACGTGGGTAAATTTTAATAAACAACAAATTAAAAGCCGCAATTAAAATCCAGTTTTCACATTGGCATTTAATCGATGACAATCACGAATGATCGACAGGGCGACAGAGTAAATTCAGTTTGATTTTTATTTTACGAAAAATGTGCAAGATTCTGTTGGTTTCATACAAAAACAAGAAGAGTTTACCTTTATGACACTGAATCACGTCCAAGTGCCGATCCATGGCGGCCGGGATTTGATCCATCACTGCTCAACCGAAACCAGTGTGTACTTAGCAAAGAAACTTGGCTGTCAACCATGTGCAAGACTTACCGGAAATGCGCGCGAAGACAAAGAAATAAAAGCAAAATCGGGCTGTAATTTTCAATCAATTTGATTATTGTTTTTGTAAAAACACGAAAAATAAAACTGTTTGTTATATCTTAATATTCTTAAACGGTGAAATATTAAGCTTTATCGTTGTATTAGGAAAGATAAACTTGTTTTACGACTTGCCGAATGTTGTAGGTTATCGAAGTTACCCCCCTTTTCACCTCTCTCTCTCTCTCTCCCTCTCCCTCCCCCCCTCTCTCTCTCTCTCTCTCTCTCTCTCTCTCTCTCTCTCTCTCTCTCTCTCTCTCTCTCTCTGTACTCTTTAACACAGTTGACAAAATGATGATTGAAAATTGTACAATTTTGTTCCAAATTTCTTTTATCAGGTGATAACCCTAATTATTTTAAAAAAGCAAAACAAAACAAAACCAATAAACATATTAATTTCGCGAATAAGCGCACGACTGTCACTTTTTAATGCATAACTTTTGCGATGTAACAGCAAACTTTTTAAATTTAAAATATGGATATTGTCAGTTGTGACAAAAACCATTATAATGAACTATGAAAACGAAAAATAATACGATATGTCTATATTGAATTATTTTCGGTAAAATTATATATTTGGATAATGAATCAAAATGATATAATATAATCTTTATAATGTATATAAATCAAAATATGATAAAAGTTCATTAGAAAAATTTATATTCAAATTAAATTCTAGGACACCTCTTTCGTTATTTTTTCGCCAAATCTTGTGCTCGCTGAGGAATTCGTCAATTAATATCTATTTTCATATGTATTTTTTTTCTAGAATAAATACAAATTAGAAAATCTTAAAAACTTTGGTACCGATTGTACAATGAGACGTGTACAAAATTCCGTTTAAACAATCCTCCCCCTCCCACGGAAAATTCGAATTTATTAATTCAGTCACACATGCATCCCTCGGAAACACCCCCCTCCCCCGAGAAAAAATTCTGGGCGCGGCCGGAGGTCACATGTGTATTGTAATATCCTTCTCAACATTTGTTATCCGATACATGAAATTGATAAAAAAAAATTCATTGTGAAAATTGTGATTAGTACTAGTATGCAAATGTTCATTTGATAATTTGTTTTCTATAATACAGCGCTCAAGATAAGCCCGATGGATAATGATGTGACTTTACTTTTTGGTCAATCCAGTCCAGGGAAAATCGATTTTATTTCATAGATAAATAGATTTCTATTTTATTTCGGATGTACATATATATGCATAATTTGATATCATTACTGAAGGCAACTTTGCTAGCCAAAAGTTTCCGATATACTTTGCCATATATATATATTTATATATATATATATGTGTGTGTGTGTGTGTGTGTGTGTGCGTGTGTGTGTGTGTGTGTGTGTGTGTGTTAAGTTTCTTGTTATATACGTGTACCTTTTGCGTTTAATGAGTTGCGAAATTTACGCTTTTATTCGCAAAAATTTCGCTTTATATCGCGAAAGTTAAGTTAGGCCTTAATATATGAAAAGTTTGTACTTTAAACGCGAAAAATTATTATTATTATTTTTTTAGCTACAATTGAGCTGCCATTCATTCCTCTCCAAGTTTCATTTGCACATTATGGATAAAAAATATTTCTTTCTAAAAATGAAAATCACATTCTAAAAATTCTATAAAGAAAAAAGTGTTCGTGGTTTTAAAGTATATATATAACGTTAAAACACTGCTGTGATGTCATTCCTATGTTCCTGCAATCTAAGTCAAACTCTCCTGTATGAAAAAAAAAAACGGGCCTCGAATCTCTATATAAATTAATTTTCATAAAGAACCCGATATATCCATTACATATAACATTTTAGAAATTTATCGAAAATTGCTTCCTTGTATTAAACAAGTTTACTCTTATTTAAGAAAAGATAGCTATAGGCATTTGCAAAAACTTGTATATTAGTATTAGCGGATTGTAATTATTTTAACATTGTCCGCGGTAATGATCACCGTTATCTTTTTAACCACAGAAAATATGTTAATAATTTTTCTCTTTATTCATTTATAACAAATGAAATTATACATATTTCGGAATACTGAACTAAAAACGGGGTAACAAATTCAACCAGAAAGTGACGAATTCCGTAAAAAAAGTGAATGTTTTTGAAAAATCCATTACTTCGGATAGATTCGGATTTGCTAGGATTTTAATTGATTTGAACTTTTGCCTTAATTATTCAAATGCTCAAGCCAGTGGCAGATTATTTGAATCAAGGACAATAAAAAAACAACCCCTCCAAAAAAAATCCATTGTGTGTAGGCAAGTTAATTTCTCTTGGGAAAATTGTCAAAGAAACGGGATAAGTGCATCTCTCTCTAATTTAAATTCAAAATATCAATAACACTGGTAATTTTAAAAAATAATATTTTAAACTCATTCAAAACAATGTTAATTTAACATAACCATGATTATGGAACGCCAAATTAACATATATTCAAATATTTGTACCTATCTTCAAATAATTGTACCTATCTTCAATTAATTGTACCTATCTTCAAATCATTTGAAGATAGGTACAATTGAATTGAAGATAGGTGTAAATAATTATACCTATCTCTAAATAATTATACCTAGGTACAAATGAATTATACCTAGGTACAAATGAATTATACCTATCTTCAATTCAATTAAAGATAGGTTCAATTGAATTATACCTATCTCTAAGTAAAGGATATAAGCCAAAAACTGTCCATTCTGTGAGAGAAAGAACTGATCGAGGCCCGAAGGGCCGAGATCAGTTCTTTCTTTCACAGAATGGACAGTTTGAGGCTTATATCCGACTTAAAACATTCTCCTCTTTTGTTTTAAGAATGGACTTCAACAGGTACACCACAGGCACGTAGCATCGTTTTTGAAAGTGGGGGGGCCAGAACCATCCAAAAATTCTTGACAAGCAAAAAAAAAAAGGGAAACTTAAAGTTTCCAAAAATCTTCAAAATCCTAATCCGTGGGGGGGGGGGGGGGGGGGGGGTGGGGGGGGGGTAGACTCAACTATGCTTCCAAAAAAATTCTTCCCTACCAAAATTTCTTTTTCTCCAAATCATGAAATTCCTAATCCGTGGGGGGGGGGGGGGGGGTAACTTCAATTTGACTACTCGTTTCCTTATATTTTCATATCAATTTTTTACTAACTTCCAAAAAAGTGGGGGGGCCAACTCCATTATAATTCATTTTTTTATATGTAAATTTTAAAAAATTTGTTGCTGCGAGAAAAAGTGGGGGGGGGGGGGGCCAGGCCCCCCCCTGGCCCCCCCTGATGCTTCGTGCCTGCACCAGTAGACAATGAAAATAGAGCTATTTATAACCACCCCTAACAAAAATGCGGTCCTGAGTATAGAATTCTGTTTCTATTGTCTACTTAATGGACAGGTACAGGTGACTTTTTAGGTATAACTTGAACTGCATGATTTTTCATTCATTCACACAACTTGTGTTTTAGTATCGAGATGTCTTCCTCTGATGGAGAAAGCATTTTCTTAAAATAACTCAGTCAAAATGCAAGGATGATTATGAAAATCATCCAAACACGGATGGTGTTCTAAGTGACATTCTAGATATGGAGCCTGGGCCAAATTTTGATTTAATTCAGAACTGTGTCTTTTCTGATATCTCTGATGAAGATATGATTAACGCCAGTCAAGAGGTAGAGAGCAATAATAGGTTTTTAAAACCTCTGAATCAGCAGGATTTGGATGACTTAATACGGAGTGGTTTATCTAAGAAAACGGGGGCAAAGTCAAATTTGGATTTTCCTGATTCCACACATGTATACCACTGCATTTGGATTATTTTCCACTCATGTACCAGTGCATTTGAATTATTTTACAGAGTTGTGTCAATTCATTTGGATTATTATATTTCAAAGCATGCATAATTAAATTTCATTTTGTTCTCAGATGTATGGCTTTGCATGGTATTTGTTTTATTACACGTCACCTGTACCTGTCCATTACTATCCATTATTTTTTACTGGGCAGATTTCATTGTCCATTCTTTAAAATAATGGACAGTTTTTTAAACTTATTGGACACTTACAGGTAATTTTATGGATTTGTTTTCAAATCTACAAGTACTTTATGCTATATAATAGTTTAAAATAACAAAGGATTGCATAACAACAATGTTTTAATTCATTTGAAGATAGGTAAAATTCATTTAAAGATAGGTACAATTGATTTGCAGATAGGTTCAATTCAGACATATCTACAAAGGATTTGAAGATAGGTACAATTCAATTATACCTAGGTTCAATTCGTTTTGTGTATTGTTGAAAATAATGAACGCTCCCTTGAAGACATTTCAACATGGAGGGAAACGGGGGAAGCACCAACAACGAAGATGAAAGAAGATTCACGATAATATATATATATATATATATATATATATATATATATATATATATATATATATATATATATATATATATATATATATATATATATATAGGTACAATTGAATTGAAGATAGTTACAATTATTTGAAGATAGGTACAAATATTTGAATATATGTTAATTTGGCGTTCCATACATGATAGCGTCGAATTTTAACCTTTGAATATGTTCAATACTTAGAATATGTTTATTTAAACTAGCGAATGCGTATCGAAACCTCCAAATTGTATCATATTTTAGAACTTCAATGCATTTTCTAATATAGAATGGGTCTGTGCTCTATATTTTTTGCCATAGTCTAAATTTGGTCTGATGGAAAACAAAACAATATTCAGTCAACAAAAACGTGGAGATATGACCCACATACAATATATTAGAAATATCATTTTGTATCCCAACAATTGAACTTTTTATAAAAACAAGTCCGTAAATTCGTGGCCAAAGAAAAAATCGTATGTCTAATTTTATAAGAGTTTTTGATGGATGATGTCTGTGGTTTTAACATCGTCGGTGACCCACGGGTGATTCCCATCGATTCTCTCTTTTGAGGAAACTTGTGGACTCAAAACCGTGGTTTGCGACTATGTGGTTTTAAGGGCCTGCCAAAACTATCAGTACTTCGATTTACAAATAGCCCCTTCATCCATATTTATAGAATTGTGACGTCACATCACTTTGGGAAACACCTTTTGTGACGCAAATGTACGTTTCATTCGCAAAAGATCACAACTTCTATGAGTGTATCGCATGAGGATTTATAATCATCAGTGGTGATATTTTTACTCAGATTTGTTTAATGTTTCCACTGCTTACGTAAGGGAGGCGTTAACTAACCCTTTCATCGGTTAAATTAATTCAAACATGGCGGATGTCGATGATGCAGAAGATATCAACGCAGTTCTCAATGATGACAATTTGTCATCGCCTTCTCATAATGAGCCGGGGACGGACGCACGTGAAAATATGTACTTTCATGATTTACCGGATGCATTGATTGTCACTAATATAGATGAATGTATATTCGACGATGTGAAGTGTAAGGTAAGACACGTGGTTTTGTTTTGCAACATGCTCACAAACGTCAGAAAACAATGTCTTTCAAATAACGTTAGTGCGAAGTTAATCGGGTTTATCCTTGTCGTTGTTAGTGCCACGGACACCACAACAGGACGTGTTTCTTGTTTACATTACAACATTGAGGTTAGGTGCAGCTGCTGCTATATAAATATGTTATTTCTGTTTAATTGTAAATGTGGAAATGATACTTTTTTATAAAAAAAAAAATGGCTTTGACAGATGAAAGCCAAATTCCTACCTGAATGGATTATCAGAAATTATTGCCATGCATACATGTACATGCAGTTTTCACTTCACATGGACATTGCAATTAGGGATTTGACACAATGTGTGCCCCGAAAAAATTACAGTACATATCTGTGGTGACTTTGTAAAGAGTATTTTGGGGACAGAGACTGAGTTAAAACAAAAGACCCAGATCATTTAATGACTGTTTTAGCAAGTTATAGAGTACAGTCTTCTAACCAGATGGCTGCATTGCTGGCACAATTTTGCTTTGATTTTGAATTAAGATAATTAACCTAATGAGGCTGGAAATAAGCATGATGCAATCTTACATCAATGTGCAGCAATGTTGATTGCAGGTATAATTGTTGTTAATAATACCAAATTAATGTGATCACTTTAATTTGATATGGAACCCATAATGACAGTATGAATTTGACTTTTCAGGTAGAATTTGAGTCATTATTTAGGAAGTACGACGAGACTGCATCTTTTCTATACCTCAGATCTTTTCGGCGAGCTCGTGTCAATTTTTCCACTCCAGAAATGGCAGCAACAGCGAGAATTCATCTCCATGAACTTGAATTATATGGAAAAAGAGTCAAATGTTATTTTGCACAGGTATGCTACCATAAAGAAATTAAACAGTTAAGTTTATATACCATGTCAATTTCTCAGATCTGTAATTACTTCCATCAGTTTACTATTTATATATATATTTTTTTTAATGTAAAGTGTTTTGATTTAAAAAAAAATTAATTAATTTTATTGATCACTAAATATACATGTATAATACAGTGTAACAATATATTTTGGAGGTGCTGAAAGTACATGTTGATTATTGTCAATTTATCTAATTAGCAATGTGAGTCTGATCTGGTCATGCTAAAAGGACATCTTTGGCAATGTCAAAGATTGAAGTACATGCATGCATGCTTTAATCTAATTCCAAATAAAGCTAATTCCATGAGACTGTTGTATTCTAAGCCAGGCAAGCTAGGCCTCAATGTGCACAACATTTATTTGCCCATTAATTAAACCACATTGACTGAGTACATGTACACATGTATACAGTATAATTTAGAACTCTCTTTTAGTGGAGAAGACCAAACATTGCTAAACTGCATACTGGTAGCTAGATTTACTAGTCATCAACATTTACATATGCTTCTAATTTATAATTTCGAGTAGTTTTAAAAAAAAAAAAAGTGGGTGAAATTGAACTGAATATGAAGAATACTACATTCATAAAGTCATATTGTTACACAAAGTGTACCAGGTCATGAGGTGTGCATGCAATATTTTGTATACTTTCATTCTTTTCTAGCCCAAGGATGAGGAAAGTGAAAATAAGGACCCACACCTACACCCCCCTCCCCTGGAGAAACAGTTCCTGATCTCTCCCCCTGCCTCACCCCCCGTGGGATGGGAACAGACCCACGAGGCAGAACCCATTATCAATTATGATCTTATATCAGCAGTCGCAAATCTTGCACCAGGTGAGGAAGGTTTTTTAAAAAGGAAATTATGTATGAATTCTAAAAGTTTTCAATTATACAGAAGTGATTTTTTTATGGTTTCAATGTTTTAATGGTTATCAACACATTATTGAATCGGATTTGCTTGTGATGTACATGCAGAGAGTAAGTTCTAAGTTAAAAAAATTTTATTTTTTCAAAAGTTTTGAGATAGAATATTCTCTCTCTCTCTCTCTCTCTCTCTCTCTCTCTCTCTCTCTCTCTCTCTCTCTCTCTCTCTCTCTCTCTCTTCTCCTCCTGGTATGTGACTCATTTCCTTGACTGTGGTTACACTAGAATTATTTTTTCAAAGTACAGTGTATTAAAAAGTTATTTAAAACACAAAAAATGAAAATAAATGATGTTATCTATCAACTGTTACATTATGAAGTTTCTTCACGTCAAGCACGGTGTTCGTGTAGATGTAAATGAGAGAGTGGTAATTGTATGATCAGCTCTAGAATCTCGTGATGTATGGCTAGAAAACACACTCAGTGCCGGTGTATCTAGTCTCAGTAGCATGTTCTGTCGGTGAAGCGCAGGCACCCACTGTCGTCATAAATGTCCCGAACCAAGGTGAATATAATCAGTGGTGACTTCTGTAACCTTCTGAAAACAATAGCAAGGTAGCCGTATCCTTTACCAGGGCCTTGCTTATATTCCAAGATAATGATCCTAAAGCAATTGACCTCTAGAATAACCCCTGTACTGACAATAGAGACAAGGGTTCATTAATTCATGGTGTTAAAAAGTCTATTCTTGTGGAGGAAAAACAATATGGAGTCAGCTGAGTGACTGCATGCCTGCTTTCAGGGTTCATACCCTCATTATACTATTTATATAAAACTGGTCAACACTGAGATCTAAGGGAACTTTAGACCCCAAAGACTTCCTCTTTAGTAGAGCGGTCATGTGGGTATTGATCAAGATTTGGTGAGGGTTAAGGGTATTTCTTTGTTGCTCTTGACCTCATGACTTCATGCACGTGTGAGTATAGTATACCCACAAAAAGTTACATGTGTGACATTGTGTATGTGCATGTGGTGGGTGTGTGTGTGGGAGGGGGAGGGGGAGGGGGAGAGGGGATATGGCTCGTTTGCTTCAAATTCTATATTTGAATGTCAGTTGTCAAATGTATGATACATGTACCTTAAGTTTTGTCATATCTGCAGATTTCTGTAAGCTTTCTTTTAAAGACTGGTACTGTATTAAATAAAATATTCTCAGTACACTGTAATACATGTATTACATTTAAATAGTTGTTATTAAAGTACATTCATATACCAAGGCAGGAGATGGTACAAGAAAATACTCTACCTTAGTCACAACAGTGTGTGAGATATGAATACCGGTATATCATTGTGAGTTTATCGGACTTGAATATCACATGAAAAGGATGAAAATAATCGAAATCTACATGATCTAATTAAATATTCAATAAAATTACCCATGTCTAGCAACCACTAGTTTCCAGAAATCTTTAAGATTATGCAATTCAAGGCCAATGGAAATAATCTTTAAAAAAAAAATATACATAGATTACATGCATGCAGACATGTTGTATTTGATAAATTACTTTATAAATCAGAATTTTAATATTTACATAATTTTTTTCCAAACATCATGCAAAAATCAATAACTTTTTTTTTTATCAGTGTCAGTAAAAACTTAAATTGCATGTTCAATGTAAGTTTGTGGTGGATATATTCTTCAATAAAAAAGTAAATTTTAGATTTCATTTAAACTTTAAAAAATATCATGAATATATAAAAATTAGATGTATGCAATGAAGGTTACATGTATAATAAATGATAAATTATGTGTAATTTAAGAGAAAAGATCTTTTATCATGTTAAACTGTATATATAATGAATATGATTTTAGATTATATTGATAGATGGTAAAATTGTTTAACTTGCAAAAAAATAGAAGCATTTTAAAAATAAATTGAACTTTATAAAATTTTGATGAGATATTTCAGCTACTAAGTACATTTAATTGTTTATAGTTACAAAGAGGGGGAAAAACTGTTATTTGTAATTGAATGACCAAATAACCTAGTTAAACATGCTTAAGTCTGCAAAATATTTTCTACTTGATATATAGTCTTGTAATAGTACATTGGTATTTTATGAACTAAATTTATCTTTTCGCGTACAATGTGTACTTTCAAACACCTTTGATCTGGTCCTAAATAATCTGTCGGCATTTCAGAAATACCTGTTCAAACAAATTCAATTAAATTCTCGTCATCACACATTTGATATCCGTGTTGACATATCCGTATAGATACACTATATACCCAGGGTACATTGTGTGTAGGAGGGCACTATTGGTTGGTCTACAAGTTTTTGATGATATAGATCAAATTACTTATCTTAGACAAACTGTTATCATTTTAGAAATTTTCAATAGAGTCACTAACTATTGGCTTAAATCATGCAGAAATTTAAATGTGGGTGGTATGTGGGTAGATTTTATTGTGAGATTCCTAGAACAATTATTATTAATATCTGTATACTAATATTAGGTTAATTGATTAAAACTGAGCTTGCATGACGATCATCCCAAAAGCTACGGAGAAGTATGTTGTAACATTACTAACCTAGAATATTGTAAATCAACTTTTATTCGTGACAACTTTATTTTGCGATTTTCCGGAGATAAACTGGTTAGCAACGACTATTTTTCGCAACCACGCTTTATCCACACTTGTTTTGACATAACTTCTATATGTTTGCGGCGAGGAATATATTCGCGATGAAGAAGCTCTTGTGAATCTTGCGAATATTTCTCGCACATGAATAAAAGCTGGTTTACATCACTGTATATAAGAATTTTCTCTTTCTGTTGTCTGTTAATCTTTGCTTAAATTCCCTTCAAATGTTATAATGGATGTTTAGAAGGATTTTCAGTGTACAGTGAAACTTCTCTAAACCGGCAGGCTGCCGGACCGGACAAAATGGCCGGTTTACAGGGGGTGCTGGTTTACTGAGGTTTAGTTAAAACCAGCCATTGTCAAGGAAATTACGTCTCTGTTTGATCCATTTATATAAACACAATACATGTAAAGATATATACAGGTATAATGCTTTTTGTAACTTAAAGACAATAATAAGATTTGAATTTTATTTTATATTTAATGTAAAAATGAATTATGCATATTAACATAATTACAATTACAGTTGATATGTAAAAGCATTGCGCAAACATGATCTCAAAGATCGAACACCAACTTTGTACATGTACACAAAGTCATGTGTCAAATTTCCTTTGAAAGGCCGCTTATATCATGTTGCGTTTACACTGAAACTGTGATAAAATATTTTAGTTTTTGGAAACATCTGAAATGAAATTAAAATATTTTTTGTGTAAATGTAGAAAATAAAATCACAGTAGATAAAACAATTCAAAAAGTCTTATCAAGAATTTGATAATTAAACAGTTTTGCTGCTTGTATCATTGACTCGACTTATCTTTACTCAGTGTAGTATAAAATAGAATACAATATTAACGAAATACGAATCGAATTGATGAATTAGAAAATAAAATATAAATAAACAAAAAAACACCCCACGATTTCTCAGTCATTTAATATAACAACATTAATTAAACAACCCGCTATAGAACCATATTCAGCACTATCACACTGACACTCTGTCGAGTCGGTGTACCTGCTGTTTTCACACCTTCTGTCAATTATACGGGTTTCTCTGTCCTCTGGCTATGTGCCGGTTTTGTGAGGGTATATTTCACACGTTTGTTAAAGACCGGCCGACAAAAAACGGCCGGTGTCCGGTATTCGGGGGTGCCGGTTTTCTAAGGGTTTATATATAAGAATTAAAGAGAGAACTGGCCGGGACTTTTTAAATCAGCCGATATTGAGGGGGTGCTGGTTTTCAGGGGTGCCGGTTTTGAGAAGTTTCACTGTATATTGCTTTAATTGTTAACTTATATATTGGTTAACGAGTTTTGAAAAGACTGCTTTGTATCTATACGTTTTTCCTGTTTTGTACATGACCAGGTGTATTTTTACAGGTGATGCATATTTTATTTCTCCTTTTTTCTAAATAAAAATGTACATCATGTACATGCATGCGCTAGTATTGGAAATTTAAAGAGATATAATTCAGAGTTTCTTGAGCCCTAACTATATTATATACCGGTTAAAAAGAAGCCAAATTCTTGGACAGTTGGTTGTACACCTAGTTACCTTAGAATATGACGATATTTATATTCATAAGATAAGTCTGCAGGAGGTAAAATTTTTGTTTCAAAATAACCTGGAATTCATAAACATAATAAATCCTGGTCCAAGTTCTTTGTTTGTGAGCTTCTTCTGAAGTTTCCTGATGTAATTTCAGTCTGGCCCATATATTTAGAGAGTTATTTGCTATGCTATATTTTTAGACAAATCAATAGACTTGAGGTGCTATAAATTTATTTAAATGTTTCCCCTCTAAGAGACTATCAATGAAAGAACTGACGTAAACACATCCCACAAAAAATATTTCTCTTGCACTGCTCCTCTTATATAACATTCTTATGATGTACGTAGACCGCGATTCATATCAAGGAAATATGTTTAAAAGTTTTTTAAAGTTCACCCTCTTCCCCCTTTGGTTTTGCTTGCATGGAGAACTTTCTCTCTGGTTTTCACCCATTCATGGTGCCCTTTGTCATTGTTCGTGTTGGTACATCTGACAATCTTTCAGGCTAGATATCTCCCCTCACACCCGACACACACGACACAAATGACGTCAAACCCACAGTAGATAATATCTACCTGGGGGGGCTCCCCTCTGGAGGTAATATTAGTGTACACGCACAAACAGCACAAACACTTGTTGATTTCTTCACAATTACAATTCATAAAGAAATTTGAGGTAGAGACTCTCTCTCTCTCTCTTTTAGAAATTTCATTTATGGTTTACATGTAGTGAGTATTGATTAAGGTATATGCATCAAAATCCGACTTTCATGAATGTCCTGCAGCTAGGCTCCCAAGAATAGGAGATGATATATTGACTTTATAGTCACAATGAAGGAATCTTGCACATCATGGTACCTGCAGTATCCATTCATTTTTTACTCATTAATGCACATGGACTAGTATCAGCTATATATGCAATGTATTTCTAAGAGGATTTTATGCCTGAAGATAGCTGCTCTGAAAATTGAGAAATGAAATTACAGCTAGATCTACATCATGTCTTCCGCTTAGTATACTTTAAGTCTATGGAAGGGACAGTTTACACGTTATACTTTAAGTCTATGGAAGGGACAGTTTACAGGGTTTTTTCTTGCTTATAAATGTACACTGTACTTGCAATATATTTTTACAGGTTTACTGTAATTTCTCTTTTTCTCAAAATACCAAAAGATATAATTTACATGCAGTCACAAAACGGAACTTTATTACCAGTATCTTTTTAAAACCTTACTGTAACATCTCCCTATATCTCCCTATATTACCATTTTTTATTTACATCATTACTGTAAATGTTCTCCATCATATATCTAGCTCATATCCAGTAATTTTTTTGGGATGAAAAGAATGTTGTTTAATTTCATGCTTTTGACTCATGTTTACATCCATGTTGACCATTTACAGGTATGTCACATGAGATCCACCCCCCATCGGATAAACACCCTGCCATTGTTGTTCACATATGTGAGGATCCTCCCCTCAGGTGCAACGGAGAAAAACCCAAAATTATCCAGACGCGGAGACCGGATGTCAGTGAAAGGGGAACGTAATGATTGCGCAATGTCACAGACTGTATCGTCATGCATCATCGCTTTGTCATCTCTATTACTGTGGTTTCATTAATATTCGTTGAATACCAATTTTCATGGATTTTGTTGTTAAGTTGATCCAGTTCATCAAATTGCAGTTTCTATTAGGATTTTGTATTCATTTGATCAGTGGCCACAAATTTACGTATCCTTGAAACGTTGATTTTCACTTTTTCCACGAAAATTGATACCCCATGAATATTAATGAAACCACAGTATCTTAAATCATTGTCATTTTATATCCATATTTATCTATATGAACATACACAGTGTATGGTTGGATGTGGTTGTCTCTTTTACATTTTACATCATGTTCAATTTTTGTTCTTTTTTCCTTTTTGTTTTCATTAAACAAATATTCAAGACTGAGTTCTCATTCATTACTCTGTAAGGTCCAGAAATGGAAATGTATACCCAGTATATATTCTGTGATGGAGAATTGATACATCACATAGTCGTAATAAATAGGAAGGTTGTTTGTTTACACAAAATTAGAAGTCATACAAAGGTTTATTGCTACCTTATTCCATATGTTACCTGAGCTATCGGCTACAAGACCACTGAAGAATATAATATGATTAAATTGATCATGTTATAAGCTTACTCAGCCCTCGGAGTCATTCCATTACAAATCAAGTTTTATGGCTATGTGATTTGTTTTCAATCTAGACAAATGTCCTCAAAAGCTATTTTACAGTCTCTCATCGAGTGCTTTTATTGACCAAGATGACATTGACTCTAAAATGATTTCTTATTCTGACCATGTATGAACTTCATGAGTTCAAAATGAATTAAGAATTAACATTCATGTTGGGATCATTTGAAAAAAATACTAATCTATTGATCGAGATAGTTATGCTGCCTTTAGTGCCTTATGCTTTTGGTAAATCAGATTGTAGAGTTACTACTTTGTCGGTAATAATTTTCTGTTGGTATAAACAAAATTTGGTATAACATATTAAGTAGGACCCATTTTTGGGAGTTGATTTTAATCAACTCTCCTATGCAGTTACTCTGGCAAACCGAAAGTGAAACAGTGTTTGGACCTATGCACAAATCATCACTGCTGACAAGACTAAGTTCTTGAAAATAATAGAAAAAAATTCGATGTAATGTATGCTGAAGCATTGTTTTTCAAGGAAACTTATCTATAAACACTTTGAAAATAGTCAAATTTCATATACTACAAACAATTAAGATATTTTTGTAGTCTCATGTATTCCTACGCCAGAGTTAATATAGTCTTGTTCAACCAGACGCTCGACTGTCTCCGTAAATCTGCGACAAGCAGAGAGGGGGCTCTCTTGCTTGTCGGATATTAGCGGAGACAGCCGAGCATCTAGTTAAACGAGACTAGAGTTCGATATCAATAGTGCTTGGATCCATACAATTTTTGGAATTGTTTCGATAACTAATACATACTAGTAGTTGAAATCTATCTTTAAATATTACACAACATGATTCATATGGGGTTTCTCGAAATTCTTGTCGGAAAAGTCTAAAAATTCATATTTTAAAAAAATGCGTAATTCAAATAAAAACTATAGAAACTAATTGCCATGCAAGATAAATTGATTTTAAAATAAATGATAATCAATAAAATCAACTCCCATCAGTGCTTCAGTACTTTGATTCTATTTTGTTAGTTGTTTTTCATGATGGACCAACCCAAATTTTCCAGAATTTGGAAAAAAATATATAAACATAGGTAAAAAGTTTTGTGTGGAGTCAGGTAAACAAATTAACCCAAACCATCTTGATCACTTGAAAAACCAATTTCAACTAATTTAAAATGAGATTTGAACAAGTTTTAAAAGAGGGAAATTTACTATGTTTTCAATCTTTTTGGGTTTTGGATAGAAAAGGGCGATATACTATATTAATACCGTACATTTATAAATTTGTCTTCATTTAAAATGTCTTCATTTTGACTTATGGAACTAATTTTTAAGTGGAAAATCTGGAAAAACAACTCATAAACAAGAAAAAAAGCTGTCAATGCGACAGCAAACTGCAGGATTTTCTTTTGGATGAACAGTATCCATAATCCATTTGTCAACTTAGCTGAATTAATAAACACTATCTATCCAGAGGAATGGGGTATGTGGGGAAAAAACTTTCAACAATTCAAGAAAACACTCAAGGCAAAACAAAATTCATCTTAAAGGTTGTGTGAGAGTATGCCAAACTTAAAGTGTCAAAACTGCAACATAAAAAAAATATGAAATCTCAAAAGGTCAATGATAGCAATTTGAAAACTCAAGAAACAGAATTTTAGATTTTTTTTTTTCAATTTATTCAATCATGGTTTTTATCATTATGGTATAAATTAATTACATGTATAACTTGCACACCCAATGTATCACAGTTGAAAAAAAAAAAAACCCAACAAGCTAAACGTACTTCACATCAGCAGAATGTTGGCATATTCACATAATGTCAAGCACATCAACATGAAATATAGCTCACATAACAATTTGTGTAGTAATGTGTCTTGCACACATGTACATGTTTTAGAAATTTTATACACATTTATGTATCTGCACACACATCAACAATGCAAGCTTAGGTACATAATCTTTTGTGTATTTGCACATTTACATACAACTGACAAATATGAATGCATGTATACATAAACATTAGCACAAAAAGCATTCAAATCGTTCCCTGTTATAGCAGTAAAAATATCTTTCAATCCAAAAATGTTTCTAACCTGCATGCACCATCATACAATGTACATTCTGACTGAGGTTTGCACCAAATTCTTATCCAAAAAAAAAATATTAAAAAAATATTAAATACAAGGTGGGTGGGGAAAATTTTTGTCACTTCCTATATGTACACAATGTATTTTCAAATAAAAAAAAATCATCACTCTAACACAAAAGCCATTTTTAGACATTTCACTTTGTCTCTCACGATTCTACCATGTAAAAAAAAATTCAATTTCACAGAATGCGGATGCATACTAGTATAAATAAATGTACCATGTTTAAAGAAAGTAGAATTATCTAACAATGTATGTGTTTTGCGTCAATTTCTTGTTTGTAAGTTGTGTCAAAGATTTGTTCTTCTTGTTTCATCGATGAGAAAAAGAATATTTGTGCTCTAATACTACTGTTTTTCTTCTATCATATCTTAACTTCTGCCAACCACCAGCATTGCAAAAACTTCTTCCCATAATTTATTTTTGTAAGAATGAGCAAATATATACCTCTGTTATCCAATACACTGAAGAAAACACTAATTAAAAGCATAACAAGGAGAGAGCTTGAATAGCCAATCTGAAAACATACTACTAAAATGAAAAATATAACTTACGAGGTTCTACCTGAACGCATAAAAAAAAAAATTAATAGATTAAAGCCATCAGTACCAATATTTGAATGTTAATTGGTTTAAGAATATATCAAGGAATAAGAAATATCAAGTTTTTATCAATCCTGAAAATGTCAGTAGACAGATTTAACAGAAACAAAGCACATTGTCATAGATTAATAAGATAAAATGTGAACATGTACATGTTTATAACAGAAAAATAGAAACCTTTTAAACCACTGATACAACAAAAGGTAAATGAAATTGTCTGCACTATCAAAGAGAAAGAGCACTACCAACTTTTATATAAACATACATTTTCCCATGTTTACCAAAAAAAAAAAAAAAATCAGCATGAAATAAAATTGCATTCATTTCACAAGAAAATGGTGTAAATTGACCACAGGTACAGGCGATACATGATAAAAAACAAATCTATACATTATTACTCACAAAAATACAACATTCTGTCCCCCCCAAAACAATATCATTGGTCCACATACAAGTCCACATACATGTATGCAATCACTCCTTGTAGCCAGCCCACAGTCAGCAATTGTTCAGGCACGTTCTCGCAAAAATCACTATTCATGCAATTTCAACATGGTTGAACTTACATGTATTAATATCTATTACTAAACTTGGTCAACATATTCACCAATATAAATAGGACCTAACAGAGGAGTCTAACCTAAGTTCAAACAAATATAAAACAATGGAAATAATCAAATTAACATCTCTGTAAACAGTTTTCCTTTTATTTTTACTAAAGGGAGTTAACTCTTTTAATTAGTGGAATTTTTTTTTCATGTTTCTGTGATTTCTGTCTGTCTAATTTAACATATATGAAATTTAATTTACACCCAGAGAGCTTCATAGAAGAATTTTACTCCTTTCCTTACTTGCTGTACATGTACATTATTACCAATCAAGCATCACACTCCTTCACTCAAGATCAAGTCTTTCAATACAACTGCAATATCATCTACTCTCTATTCCAACTTGCTATCTACTTTCAGATCAAGCTCAAATTAAAATAAAACAACAAAAACTACCAGTAATCAAGATAATGGATTCATTAAATATGGATACGATGGTTCATTTTGTAATCAAACGCACTTTGACTAAAAAAAAAACATCCTGTATAACGCCATCCAAAAAAAAATATATGAAAAATAAGGTTTTGCCCAAACTTGGTCAAATCATGCCTCTATCACAAGTCCAATACAATGGAAGATTCACTTAGTAAAGATTTAACACACACTAAAAAATAGAATTTTTTCCCAGGATTCTAAGAGCTGTGTGGTATCTTTACTGGGTTGCATGCTTTCCGTACGGTCCAAACCAGCACTCTTGTTAAAACGGAATCAGTTGAAGAAGTTGTTGACCCCTACTTCTCCATTCTCCGCCAGAATTTCTATACTGCTGTCGTCGGGCGTATTGCCAGTGGTTCCCGACCCAGAATTAGGAGTGTGAAGTCCGTTCTCTTTCAGATTTAGATCTAAATGCGGCGACCTCTCTCGGGACGCCACGAAACCAGAATCACTAGGAGAAACCACATCTAGTCCGATTATTTCTGCTACCGGAGCAGGTAATTTTTTACTGTCTTTCAGTTGTATATAAATGCCTTCCGCCTTTTTGAGTGTGTCTTCTAGATGGATCGCACCACTCATATCATTGATGTGCTTGGGAAAAAAGAAGAAAATTAAAGAATCCAGTGTTAAAATGTTTTTTTTTTAATATGCAAACAGAAACAAACTTTTTGCTGGTCTTTACTATCCAAAAATTTTTAATATAATCTACGACATACATATAATTTATAGTCCATTAAATGAAGAAACGTTTTTTTTTTATTCATTAATAAATACGCACTAAAAGTTGAAGAAAAAAATAAATCACCATTTTTCAATGAAAATCTTACTTTGAGTATTTCTGTAAAGCCAAATTTGTTTTCCATCAGTGTGGATTTCTCCGTGTCTAGTACAGCTAAACAGATCAACAGGTGGAAATTCTTACACGGCCTGTCCGTCCACAACACCTAGTTAACACAGAAATCAACATAATTTCATACTAAAGTTGGTCAGATAAATGTTTGATTTTACAGCCATACATGTACAAATATACCGGTAGATGTATTGTCATTGGATGACCACATCTTAACAACAAAATCTTGATCTTTATACATGTACATGTACTTTGGTGATTGAGAGTAATTCTATGAATTTCATTTATCATTTTACAGTAACTGTTATATAATTACAAGATTGATATATATTTTCAATCACACATGCAGTTATTATTAAATTCAATTTAAAAAATATACTGAAGACAGTAAATATGTAATGGAAAACCATGTAAATAATTATACCGCTTCTTGCTACATGTACATCTACAGGTACATGTAATTGAATACCACTCCTACAATATTATCTATACTTTTTTTTGCATTTTGGATAAAGTACCGGTATGTATCACCATGTTGGTAATTTCTTACCTCCCAAAACCTCATCACATCATTAAAGGAAAATTCTCGCTTGAATAAAATCAACAGCCATCGGAAGCAGAAATAGAAATTTCCAGAATCGTGACTCTCTGAAAGGATATTTAACAAACACTTTCAAATCAGATATTGTTTTCATAATACACTGTAATCAATGCAGTAGTTCACTGAAAACCAGATACAGATCATTATTAAGCTATCCCTGGGTATAAGGTACATCTACGATGATGTACACTTACTATGGAGTCTTAAATACAACAAACCTACCTAGATAACTACACAACTCCGGGTCCACAAACTGCATCAGTTTATGGATCTGAGACAACTGGGTTTTCATCCCGGCCTGATCCATCTCAAAGTTATCACACTGCGGAGAAATAATTTCATCTTGTAACAAAAATATTGCTTCTACACGAGAACAATAAAACATTTTAAATTCAATCATGTCTTGTGAAGGTTTTACTTAACAACAAGAGATTGTGCATATTCTGACTGTTATAAAAGTTTTGTCACTTTAAAAGAAATTGTAGTGTACATGTAAAAACATTTTTACAAAATATATTTATTTGCTTTAAAAAAAAATGTATAGAGAACACTTCACTAATTACAAAAAATAGTTTTTGTCTTCAAAAATACCACCACTGCAAGAGAGGCACATTATCCTTCTCACAGCCTATGGGTAACCTGTAAATGCTAATAAAACTTTCCCCAGTAGGCTATCACCCCCTACTGCAAGATTAAAAAAGTTCCCATGATGGAACTCCCCTCATTGAAATTTCAGTGTTTGATTAATTAATTCCTCCTGGCCAGCATTTAAGAATCAGCTACTATAAAAGACCTCCATATACTCACGACTCTCTCCATCAGCCCGGCGAAGCACCAGAAGGCGTCCACCTCGTTCTCCATGACAACCAGTACAGGAGACAGCAGGTCACTCATTCCCTGGACGTAACCTACACATGTACAAAACAAGGCCAAGATTAATTTATGTTTAGTTTCAGAGGCACCACTGCATAAGGTTGAGTATTGATTCATTTTGTTGCCATATCATATTGAAAAGGGGAATAACTCAATTTTTACATGCAATTTTTCAAGAAAATTTATGGTAATTCCATTAATTTGTGCATCTCAAGTTTTAATATCTTGGTTCATTTTTAACGTAGGGAATATGTCATTATTTTCTCAAGAGAAGTATTCAAAGACATCAAAATTCTTATGAACAGAAATCTGCTTTGCTTTATAGCACATAAATGGGAGGAAACAAGCCTATATGAAATCACCAGTAATTTGCAATCCTGCATTGAGAACTGGACTTACCCAGATCAAAGTTATACATGCAGTAGGTCATCAGACAGTCATTTAACACCTGGAGGTTTGGATTACACTCCCCCTCAAAGAACTTGTGGGTTCTGTCTGTCCGTGTCACATCCTTCTCTACAAACAAAAGGATTTTTTCAAATACATGTATATATATAAAATGTTTACTAAAATAGAAATCTTTGTCTGGACTACACTGTTGAATCATTAAAATGTGTGACAGCTCAATTTTTAAGAATTTCATTTGACTATATCCTTCATCAATACTGTAAAATCAATGAAAGTTGTCCCCAAATGAATATTATGCTCTCTCTCATGTTTTCTTTTTAACTTTAAGTATTTAAAATACCTTTCAAAAGCCTTCCAAACAAATGTGTTTCCTTGTATATTAGCATCATATGTATATAGAAATTAAAGCATGTACCGATACATATCATATGTAGAGCATCATGTTGTTGTACATATCATATGTAGAGCATCATGTTGTTGTACATATCATATATAGAACATCATTTTGTTGTACATATCATATGTAGAGCATCATGTTGTTGTACATATCTTATGTAGAGCATCGTGTTGTTGTACATATCATATGTAGAGCATCGTGTTGTTGTACATATCATATGTAGAGCATCATGTTGTTGTACATATCATATGTAGAGCATCATGTTGTTGTACATATCATATATAGAGCATCATGTTGTTGTATATATCGTATATAGAGCATCATGTTGTTGTACATATCATATATGGAGCATCATGTTGTTACTACAGGTATCAAATCATGAATTCATGTGATACACAATTCTGGTACAATGTAAGCAATTACAATCAGACATGGACTAACCAATCAGACATTTTCTTTCTTTCAGCAGAGAAAACCTTCTCTCCTGGGCCTCACTAATGGTCTTCCACTGTAGCTTCATTCTGAAGTAGTCATCCCTAGAAACAGGAAAAAATAAGTTGTATCATAACTTGGATGATGACAATCTAGTAATTAAGGTTTAGGTACTTTGAATTTAATTCATATGAAATTTAGAACTGTAGTTGTGCAATCATAATAGAATCAAATAATTGCAAGCATTAATCAAATCACGTACACTTTCCGCTTTCTCTCATCAGTCCTGGTTTTGTAGGTTGACTGCCAATCATGGTATCCAAGGAGAAACTTCCACACCTCTATCCGAATACTGGGCTCAATACCCTATAACAATGTCAGTCCATTATATCAATGATTCAATATCCTAAATGAATGACTTTCAATTTTAAAAAAAGGAAAATATATTGTAATCAACATCTAAAGACTATGAAATTAATGGCAACTTTGGAATTACATTACATTACATGTCAGTACATACCCCTCTGAACATGACGTCTTTGAGGTGTTCCACATTCTTGATCCTCCCGTCAGCGTCCATGTGTTTGGACCACTGCTGGGCCGTCAGGGGGGCACTCCTCTTCACCTCCGGCCGCGAGGGAAGCTTGGTCTGTAAAGGTCAAGGTCACTTTATATTGCAAATAATGGTGCAGTAATTTTATCAAAGCTATGCAAAATAAAATTATACTATTCATTTAAAACAGTTATTCCATGCACTAAAGCAAATATGGACATCATAAACAATAGAATGTGAAAAAACCCTTTCATTATGAACATGTTGAAGAGAAAGTATCTGATTCCTCTTCAACTTTCCCATCCCCTTCTTGAATAATTTCAGAACAAACAAAACTATTGCAAGCAAAATCAAAATTGTTACTAGATTCCTAAAATTCTTTTCAACATATTTGTTGAAGATTATCTACATACGCTTGCTTGAAAAAATAAGTAGCCACAAACCAGTTACAACCTTGTTAATCGCAATGTAAAGCTGCAAGGAACAAAAGTCGCTTTTACAGCACAAGACTTGGTTTTTTACAAGTACATTACATCGGTTACCTTGGTGACAAACTCGAACCCCGCCTCCTGTTGGCTGATCTCCATGCCCGGGATTTCCTGATCGGCCTGCAGGATTTCCGCCACCTCCTTTGGGCGGTGTGTGACTGGCTCCTGGGTGAACATGGTGTCTCTCAGAAAGTTGGTCACCTTGGAGAAGCCGCCCAGGGTGGTGGTGTAGGGGTCCTTGATGAATTTCTAAAATTCAAAAATACTTGATGTGTACATAACCTGAAATGTGTTCTATAACTGTTACAACAGTTAAAAGTAATTTTGTATTATGTTTGTCTCCATGTTTTATTTTTTAAAAGAATCACTTTAATAAGTCTTTGCTTTCTATAAGCAAGACCCTTCCCCCCCCCCCCCCCCCCCCCCACCAAAAGTTAAATATCATAAAGAAAAACATGTCAACATCAAAGCCATTGACACTTTCTTGCTTTACTTGTTGTTAGTAGTACTTTGTTAATCTTTAAATGTCATTAATTGGAAGGATAAACACCCTGTATATTTACTGGTACATGTAACACAATCTAATCACAAGCTGTAGAAACAAACTTAGGTAAAACAATACATAAATTCCATTATCAACAACATTTATCTTGCATTTAGTTTGTGTATGATATCCCTATGGCATGAATGTATTACATTAAATTCACAAGCAACATATTAATCATAATTTCATTGTAAATGTAGCAGTATATCATAATTGGGATTAGATCATACTATTTTAACAATATTATACTGCTTTCTAGGCGAGACTAGTTTAACTTCTGCAATCCAAATTTTTTTACCTAATGTGGGCACTTTGTCACATATACAAAAAAAATATTGAACTTAATTTTAGCATAACTTTGACAAAACACAATATCGATCATTGCATTTCTCATGTTTCTAATCACATATTCATTATGGCATCTTCTAAGGAACACCCAAAAAACTGTATTGATTTCACACAGGTTGTTCATATATCAAGCTAAACGTAATGAATTCAGTATACATAAAATATTACATTAAAACATGTTACATTCATAAATGGAAATAAAATATGGTAAATACAAAGTATCACATTAATCACTGAATTATTGAGATAAAATTGTTACTAACCCTTTTATGCTTCATCACTTACTTAAACACCATGGGCCGATATATTTAAAACCAGAAAATTTGAAAGATTTTTCCAAACTACTTACGTTTTCTTAACCCAAGTTATCGACTCTGAAGGGTATACAATGGGAGCAGAGGGGTTTTATTTATCAATGTAATTCAAACACAATAGCTCTGACTAAGGACATCATTAATTTGTGAATAAACATATTCCACATGCTCCTTGGGGGGAAAAGTATGCTGATGCACTTAAGGTAGCTTATACACTTCAGGATATATTTCCCGGATATACTTCAACAAAGGATATTTTCTATTGTTGTTTTGACGGCTGGGTTGTGACTGGACTGTTGGATACAGCGGTTATATTGTGCTGGGAAAGTTTACTTCAAGACTTACAAGTGGTGTGCCATTCACTTAATGGTACAAGTCAATAGGAATTTCAAGCTACACTTTATAATAACAATATGATTATACTATAGCAGTTTAATTACTTTGGTGTTACAGTTTTCTTTGTTTGTTTGGATAAATGCTGGTCTGAATTGAATGTGTGAGTAAATCAGTTTTTACAAAATTGGTACAGAAGTGTAGAAAATTCACCCAAATGTTTGAATTACAGAATCTTTTAAGAAAAGCTTTGGACAGGAAATTTATCTTATGAAACTTCCAAATGATTTAAGATTCATATTTACAAAATTTAGAACCTGTAATCATAAATTACCTGTTGAAGCTGGAAGATGGAATAACATAGAAAGATATGACATAGAATTTCTTCATTATGTACGGTAATAAAAACACTTTGGGTGACGAATACCACTATGTTATGGAATGCCAGGCATTTTCTTTATTCCGCAACAAATTAATTGAAGAAAAATATTCAACAAATGTTAATACTTATAAATTTGGGAACCTTATGAATACCAATGACATTGATTCATTAAAAAAATTGTCCATATTTGTTAAAAAAAATATTAGCTTGATTTATTTAACACTGTACTCTTCCTAACTTGACCCTGCATTTGTACATTTGTAAATATTTTTGTTTTTTGTACCTCATGTACCATTGATATGGTTTGAGAGAAATAAACATTCATATAGTAATACTTAGTAGCTGGTAAGAGAGATTTTATTTTGATCTTGTATCCTAAACTCTCTTAGAGTCTGTAAAACAAAATCCTTAATCTAACTTTAGCAATTGTAGTTTTAAAAAAATCCTACAAGATAAACGTCTAGCGGCAAAATTTTAGCACTACAAGAGAATTTGAGTTGAAAGACCATATAGTGCCACAATTCTATAAACAGAAAAAAAAACATGCATTTTTTTAAGATAAATGTGTGTACGATTAGGACTTAATTCATTTTTTTTCCTTAAATACCCAATTGAAACCAAAGTTTCTGGAAAAAAATTGAATTTTCTTTTAATCACGCCCACCAACTCAGTATTATCTACAAGGCAGTGAGTGGGTCTGAGTTTACAGGTATGAATAAATGGAGGAACAATCAACAATCTCTTGATTTCGCACACTTTAGTTTCTATTTCGTACTTGACTTTGATAAAAAAAAATATCATATATATGCTCGATGTTTACCCATCAACATAAAAATTGCTTTTATTAAAAGGGAATTTTAAAAATTCCAGATTTGTTGACTGCAATTTTTAAATCAATTTTTAAATCAAAAGAGAAAAGTTAACCTTGTGAATCAATGCAAATCATATAATTTACTCTAATTAGAAATACTTTTTTTTACTTTGCTTCAAAAGAAAAATTTGATTTTAATATTTTCTGTATTAAATTTTCCATCAAATCTTTAGGCATTTGTGCAATCAAATTCCTTATATGATATCATACAGTCTGATAAAAAAAATATGTACACTGTCAAATGTTTTTAAAAGCACTGAATTTTTGAAATGTATACATGGTATGTGCAGGGTCAATACTCAATAATGTACAGGTTGGAGACACTTCATGTTAATTGCAATAGCAAAGATTGTTAATATATTAAACTCTGGTTTTCATTAAAATGTTTATAAAGCATGCATATACTGGTATAATCTTTGAACAGGTGCTTTGTGTGGTCCATTGCAAGTATCACTACCCAACAGTGTGTACATCTCTCTCTCTCTCTCTCTCTCTCTCTCTCTCTCTCTCTCTCTCTCTCTCTCTCTCTCTCTCTCTCTCCTGTAGTTTTATCTGTTGGATTTTTATGAATATAATCAAAACACTAAAAACCATGATGGAAAATTGATATCATTTCAATACCAAAGTATATCTTTTATCTCTATACACAAGATACAGACAAACAAAAAGAAATCTCCAATATGCAACAATTTGATAGTGGCACGAAAGCAGTGGATGCTGTCAGTTAAAGGTCTTACCTGTGTCATTGACTAAAAAAACACAAGCATGCACATTACATCATACAGGTGAGAGGTTTCCCCATATTAATAATTTAAATCATGATGCAATACATGTACTCAATCTGTGCCAGTGCATTGTTTACATATATAAATAAAACACCACTCTAAAAACTTATAATTATATCAACAAGAATGCAAGCACATAGAGAAATAAAATAAATGCTCTAATAGTGTGTAGTATGATTATTAAAGAATTGAATACAATGTAATAATGTTCACCCTCTGGTATGCAAACTATGAGTATAAGTGACTATTTGTTAAATAGAAAAAATTAAGAAACACCACTGAAAAATACAAAGAAAAAATCTGATTAAATTGAATATGATGAAATACTTACGGATACAAGATCGCCTGAAGAATCCGCAAATAAATGGAGCTCGTCGAAAGACTTGGACAACATGTCTGGATCGTGTTCTTGGACGATGAATAAACGGTTGTCGTTTGGAGATCTGTAGTAAAAATTGTAGGGGTAATTTATCTTGACTAGCCCTAATACCTATGTGGTATGTGTACTTTTTACACACTCAGTATACTTATGAATACTAGTACCTTTTTATGTGAATGTATTTCCCAAACTGTTGCAGTAAAGCTTTGCTCCCTCCATTGTGGAAGTGCAGTGCTGGGAAGGTGGTGCCATCCTTCAGAATAAATATGATGTAAGCCCAGCCATGATTTGGGGCGCTCCGTTTAAAACTCTTCAGATCCAAGATGTCAAAGCAGATGTTATATTTCTTCCGTAATTCTGCTTTCATATTTACTATTGAATAAAAAGAAAATCCAAATTTATCATGTTGATTGAACATATTCTATAACAGTTTATTATTTTCACACCTCTGTGACTTTATAAATGGTTCATAATATCCTGAAAATTACATGGATTTAAACCATATTAAGGACTTCAATTCTTCCTCATAGGTCACTTAATTGCCAGTCTATTTGATATCTCCATGCATTTTCTCATTTCAATTGAATTCAAAACCTGGATCTCAATACATGAATCAAAGTTCCTAAACCTTTTTATCTTTGCAATGGAAAATACATTAAATGGAGAACTTAGAAAAACTAAATCATAGATGCTCACAAGCATCCGAGTCCCTGTCCGGTTTGTAGCCGACCGAGAGGGAGGATCCAATCACGGCCCACTCCTGATCAGCATTATTCTGTCCGTCCAACATCAACACTTCTTCAGCCCTCCACTCAATATATATCCCATCAGGCTGTTGACAAATAGATATAGATGAACAAGAAGTTTCTTTCATTCCATAAACAATAAAATTACAGAAATTGACAAATGCCTTAAAATCAGAAGAAACTGAATTGTCCATGAAGTCGCATTGCATATGAAATGAGATATCAACAGAATTCCTCATTAGTGTCTTGCTTTGTTGAAATCATTGGTTTTATCAAGGGGACAAAATTTTCTATAATTGTTTTTAAATGATGTGTGACAGCTGGACCGGATTGATCAGTTAACTTAGTAGAGTACCTGACTAGAGATTCAAGGGGGGGGGGGGGGGGGGGGTTTGATTCCTAATTTGGTCTATCATGATTTTTCCTATCCTGTTACAGATGCCATGTTTTGACCTCCAAAGTAACAATTTCAGAGAGGCATGTGAATGAATTTACTAATTTGATTATATACCTTTTTCATGAGGTAAACTTTGCCTGGAATGTGAGCATCTTTATCTGTAGTGTTGGAGTTCACATTCACCTGAATATAAACTCCATCCTTTTCAAATAGCACCTAAAAACAAACGCAAATATTTTCTCATAAAAATCGTGATGACATTTCATATCACCTTTTGTAAAACAATCTCTATGCCTAATATACAAATGTTTCAGTGTTAACAAAACGTATATAATTTAAAAACATGGATAGGAACTTCTGGAAGGTGGTATTTAAATTGTAATGGCCGAACACCATATTTTTATATATTAACAAATTGTTTATTAGGAAACGACACTGGAAGGCATGTAAAATAAGAACTAATTAAACATCATATAGTTGCGTGGGAAAATTTTCTTACCTGTGATCGCAGTGCCATGTTTATACAGATTAGTTAAATGTTGTCATTTAGAAATGACGTCAAGTTAACTTGCATGCCCCTTACATCTGCAACAAATCAATTTTGATTCAGGAAAATTGACGATTATTTTTCTAAGAATTTCTCACAGAGATAGGATATTTTATAATTTAGAATAATATTAGTTTTAAATAGCAAGACTATATTTCCGAACGATGTTCACATTTGTTTATATTTTTCATTGATGTTGCGGCCTTAAAGCGGAAGAAACCCGTGACCATCTCTTCATGACGTAAACAAAAAGAAACGCCATGTTGTTAAAGTGAGGTGCAGAAGTAACCTACAGATGATGATTACATGTTTAATTTTAGCCTCGTAACAGTACATCACAAGATCTTTGAACATATTTTGTCGGAATTAAGCGATGGCGGATTCAGGAGGTCGGAACTTCTCGTTCAAGTGCGTTCTTCTTGGAGAAGGTTGTGTGGGAAAAACTTCACTGGTTCTGCGATATGTCGAAAATAAATTTAACGATAAACATATAACAACATTACAGGTAATTTAATGGAGTTTTAGCCATATATGTTTGTATTGCGTGCTCCTGTTGTTAATTGATAAATGACAGCAGGGAGCACGAGTGGTTTTAAAACACATTTAAAAGGGGTGTTAGATAAGAATTCACTTTTATGATAAAAATACTTATCATGTTATGATATTATTTAACATGTATAACACATGAGTATTTTAAAATGAAGTCGTATCACTTAACCAGGGCTCCTAGCCTTCCGTTGTGGTACTGTGCACTAACCACTGCATGAGCTACTGATGGAGACAAGGGACGTATATACTAGTATATACGTCCCTGTCGAGTGTCGAGACCTATATTGTTACTGACAGTCAGACACAACTGCTGACATAAACATTTATTGAACTACACCATTTTAAAACAACTGACAACACTGTGAAAAAGTACTTCTTTTCAACACGATGACAAAATTCATATTTAATTTTGAAAACCTTATTCCGCCCTCTGAAAATTGCTAAGAAAATTTAGCCCTGCATTAGATTTTTACAGAAATATACCTTACTCTGAATGTCTCTGTGCTCTTGTATTGGCTGTCAAGACTAAAGTCTGTCCCAAGATATTTATGCAGCACATTTGGACAATTTTTAAAAAAAATACACATACCTGTGAAAGAAGTGCACTTGCAATAGTTAAAAGGGATAATTTCCAAGATAATATCATTGACACATTATAAACTGTCACTCAGAAAAATTCACAGGAGCGAAAACAGATTCCTTACGGAGATTTATAATGGGAAATGTTTACATTATATTCCATTCGGAATACACTCGGAATACATCGCGCAATTTTTCAACGTTATCATCCAGGCTTGCTGCAATACAAAATCTCCGTAGACATCCCATTTTTTAGCATTGTATTGAAACCTGATACGCTAACAGGGGCGTTTCGACTGAGAAATCTTGGAAATTTTTTATACTTTTGAATGAACATCGTTGGAACCCTGAGGTATTTATAGATATAATGCAATTAAGCAAAATGTGAATCCAAGATATCTTGGGACAGACTATAACAGTTGTAATGACCTAAAAAATGTTCACGGATGGAACACATGGCTCAGTGGTCATGGTCGTTAGACCAGTAACCAGAAGGTTGATGGTTTAAACCTCATTTTGGTCACTTGATGTGTGATGTGCACTTGGATGGGGCATTTTACCAAGTACATTGTTTCAGTCCACCCAGCTGAAATTTGAAATTGGGTACCAGCATATACTGGGAGTTAACTTGCGATGGACTGGTGTCCCATCCAGGGGGAGTCAATGACTCTCATCCACTTCACACCACAGAAACCAGAGATAAGCACTGGCCGTATGTGCCTAATGGCACGGAGACGGATTTAACTTTGAAAATGTTCATGGAAAGTCTGATGTACATGAAATTTTTAAAACATCCAGAATTGCTTACAAGTTAAAAAATTGTAAATTGTGAATTTCAATTTTGAAAATTATGTACATTGATTTTGTATCATTTATAGGCTTCTTTCCTAACCAAGAAACTAAACATTGGAGGAAAAAGAGTCAATTTGTCAATATGGGTAAGAATATTTGAAAGTCTTATGAATTGTATGCATGCTTGTCAGTGAAAAAGGATTGATTTGTTCCTATTAGTATATTAGTACCAGTTTATGACTAATATGATTGAATCTGAATCTATTGTAAAATTTTAGAGTAAAAAATTTTAGAGTAAAAAATTGTAAACAGGAAAACATGGAATAAGACACATGAGACACAATGTTGAAAAACGATTTGCATAAAGCTTTATTTACGTAATATAAAATGAAATGTGTATAAAGAATAGTGTGATATTTTGGCCAGTTTCCCTTGAGACTGATTAACTGGTTCCCTTTTGTAGGACACAGCGGGTCAGGAGCGCTTCCATGCCCTGGGTCCCATCTACTACCGAGACAGTAACGGTGCAATACTGGTGTATGACATCACTGACGAAGACTCCTTCCAGAAGGTATGTGTACAGTATACATATATAATTATGTATATATTGATTGTTTAGCATGGATGAACTCGCTAAACTTCCCTCTTCTTCGTGAGTATTGGCATGTCAAATGGCAATATTCTGTACAATTCAATTTTTATATTGACCATATTAAGGGCCCTTAAGGGGCAACAGGATGATTTTGCAATAAACACTCATAATGCACAATAAACACATACACAAGAGGGAAAAAGTTGTAAAATTAGAAGGAGGCAGACATAAACATTTGCATACATGTATATTTATATACATAATGTGTATATTTATATACAACACCCATATAATTATGTGGAATTTCTATCAAATGGAGAGTCCAGTGTTTCTTGCTGACCAATTTAAACAAAGTTCAATTTATCTCATAATTATGACAGTACACAAGCAAAAGATAACATCTCAAAAGTCTATTTTATTTGTTTTTTAATTTCAATGAATTTCTTTTATAGGTGAAAAACTGGGTGAAGGAGCTGAGGAAGATGTTGGGCAATGACATCTGTCTGTGTATAGCGGGAAACAAGATAGACTTAGAAAAGGAACGCCACGTGTCTGTGGCAGACGCAGAAGCGTATGTAATCAGTTTGTCGCTTGAGTTCAGATATTGATAATCCTCTTTTACGTTGGTGTAGTTTGTAAGGAAATACAGTTATTTTGTAATTCCTTGCATCCATTTCCATATTTTGTAATGGTTAGAGGATATTCCCCGAGTCAAGGCTTTCTGATAAGCTTCTTTCCTCTCCTCCTTTTGACAAAAACAGTTAGATTAAATTGAGTTGGAAGTGAATGATATTAGATGAATGACTATAGATTGGGCACTAGTCTGTTGTAATTTATATTCATTTGGTATAGTGGTAGTGCTTAAAATTAGTTAAAATTTTTCTAGATGAATCTGTTTAGGGGTTTTGAGGAGACAAACAGATCAGTTACCCTTGAGTAGATTAATGTACATGTGTTTGTCAGGAATTAAACAGAAATAGAGAGGCTTTCTGTATAGTGCAAATTAAGATTTTGACCATAAGCTCTCATGTTCATTTTGGTTCAAATGTGGATATTTTTGTGAATATTATAGGATTGATGAAAGAGCAGTTTGATCTGGATCCATAATAATTGTACAAATTTCAAAGTTCTATTTATGGATTTTTCAGAAGCTTCTTGCAAGCTTATTTCATTCACTTAGAAAATTAAATAAAAATTTTAATGATACAGGTATTCTTAAAACATGGAATTTAGGAACTGAGATGTAAAATTAAACAGTAATAAGTTAAAATTTGTGATCTGAAGTTGAATTATGTTGAATCAAAAATGATTTTTAACCAATATAAATATGAAGTAATTTTGTTTTTGATTGAATCCTAAATTCTGACATATTTATCTGATTTTGTAGTTATGCTGCATCTGTGGGGGCTAAACATTTTCACACATCTGCAAAACTGAACAAAGGTATAGAGGAAATGTTCCTAGATTTAAGTAAAGGTGAGTCACAAATGATGATGTCAAATCTTATTCATTGTAATATTCATTAGACATACTTCAATATATCGAAAACGGGAATGTGATTTGTAAAAAAAATAGTTACACATGGGTTCAATTTTGTTAGTTTTCATCTTCCCCAGAACCTCCACAATGTCTCTTATAATAAACTGAGTGTGCTGTTTACTACCCATTGTATCATTTGCATATTCTAATCGATATAAAAACATCAGTACTGATGAATAAACTGTGATAGAAGTTCCAAAATAGCACTGTAAACCAATTTTTATACACGATTACTTTAATTCTAAATTTAACAGTCAGATATAAACTGGTATGTGATGACTAATTTTTGTGATTAAACCTTCTTCACACTTGAGTTGTCACTACATCCATTACAGCCAAGACTTTTCCTTACAAATATTTCTCATATGCTAATTGAAGTTGGTTTACAGTATTTCACTGTTTTGTTCAACATTCATTGCACTTCAAAATTTATTGGATATTCATTTACAAGTATAAACTGATATCTTTTATTGCAGTTTGTTTCATATTTACTGTTGGTATAAGCTATTGTTATTTTTCAGGTATGATAGAGAAAGCAGGACAGGATAACAACAGGAATCAAAAAGACAGTACGAACCGTAAAAGTGTTGTTGTCGTCGACGACGATCCTTCAGCACAACAAAAAACGGGTTGCTGTTGACACTGTTGCCATAGTGATGCTAATTTTTTTTCCTCCAGAAAAAAAGAACAAGCAAGCTTCTTCAAGTCTTGATGGAAGGTTCAAATAGGTTATAATAGTGTTTAAATTAAGTTTCAGGAAGTGCATTAGTCATAGAGCTGTGAGGCGCATCATGGCTGCAATTATGTTTTGGGTTTTGATATTGAAAGGTTTCTAGGAATTCCCAAATATTTGTGTGTATGGTTTGTTTTTTCAAATATCACATTTGAAATGTGATGTTGGCATTATTGCATGATAAAATGAAATGCATAATACATGTTCATGTAAAAGTAGAGCATGTCATATGGAAATGCGTTTTATTAAATAAGGTTATCTTTTCATCCAGAGAATTTACAGTACTCATGTACTTGCACATGTAAAAAGATTCATTGTAAATTTACAGAATGCTAAAAACCTCTTTATATAGTGCTGAATCCCATTGATCATTCTTTTGCAAATCTATTGAAAAGCTTGATTTTTTATTTCAGTTAAAATACAGTTACGTACAATAATGTTTTGCATTGATTTATAACAGAAGTTTGCCTGTTTTAAAGAAAAATTGAAATAATAGACATATACTGTTATTTTTTTTATTGATATCTAGTCTTTGTTAATTGTAACCCTTTTGGGGTAGGCATTCTGCAGTTCTTTTTTTCAAAATGTACAAGATTTTTAGTTCTTTTTTTTCAAACATTTTGCAGAGCATTGAGTGTATGGAAGCATTTTTAATAGGAAAAATCCAGAAGAATTGAGGAGGTTGCTCTTAAATGTTTTAAGTGGATGTTTATCCCCTTTTTACATGTGTAACTTATTGGAATGTACATGTAATACATGTATATGAATTCATATTTGTAATAATGGAAAGTATAAGAATAGTTATATATAACAATGATATTAATTGAGAGATCCTAATTATGTAGAATATATAAGTTCACTTTCAGCAGCTTTTAAAGTGTTGTATTTAAATAATTTGGATGCAGTCAATTACGTCATTTGTTAAGATAACTGAATGCATTCCTTAAGTTGTTTAGTGTTTGATATACTGTAATTGTTGATTACATTTTTATTGCAAAAGGGGCTCTTGTTTTCTATTGGAAAAAAAAACTCCATTGGATTTCATAACTTTAATTGTGTTTTCCTTACGTCAGTTCAATGTTTCATTTTTATTGCAAAAGGGGCTCTTGTTTTCTATTGGAAAAAAAACCCCATTGGATTTCATAACTTTAATTGTGTTTTCCTTATGTCAGTTCAATGTTTAATGCTCTAAAGCATACATGTTGAAGTATTCTTTTCAGGTCAACTTTTATCCAAAGATCATTTCTAATCAGATTGAATTCAAATCATGTAGAATTCTTGTTCAGCTTAAGCTTTAAATTTTGACAGATTTTTATAACAGGGAGTCTGTGCTTTGAATGAAAATAATTTGAAGTAATTGTTCAGAACAGGAAATAAAGTTTTTTCATCATTCATTTATATGTATGTTGCATGCATGTAAAATATACATGAATGCTTGCATGCAGTTTCTTGATACCATTTTCATGGCCCTTTTTTTCTGTGGATATTTTGTGTCTAAATTTGACCATTCACATATTTGCAATGTTGATGCCTTTAATGAATACATGTATGTCCCAATTATCTTTTTAATAATCATGCATTAGAAAGAAAAAAATGAACATGCATGTAATGTCATTTAAAATAGAATGAATAATTTTATGTACCAGTAAAAGGATTGATATTTTGTTTTCTAAATTAGTTAAAACGACAAATGCTGTCGCATTGATTAATCTTATACCATGTTCAAATGGGGAATAAACTTTGTTTTAGTAAAAATTTAAAACAAAAATTAAAATTAAAAAAACTATGAAATTTAAGTTATGTCCCCTTGCAAATCAGACTTAATTTTTGGCTTAAAAAGAAAAGACAAAAAATATACATGTAATTTAGGGGGCCACATACTAATATTTTTATCCCAGATTTCCCATTTGATTATGGAGCCTCTTTTCCTCCATTTCTGTGGCAGTTTTCTTGTAATCCAGAAATAACCAATTGTCTTTGCTCCTCCAAAATCTGTCCTAGATATGAATGACTGCATGAAATTATTAGGTGCATGTGTACATCAGGGGTGTTGAGTGTTATGTAAGCAGAGCTTTAGTGACCAATATGAATGTTGTGTGGGACTGCTATTTTTGTACTATGTTGTTTCTGTGTAATTTTTTACAGACCTGCAATTCTCTCATAGTATGATGAAGTATCATCATAGATAACTTCAATTTAATGTAGTAGTACATGTAGTTGTATTGAGTTTCACAAAATAAGATAGAGGATGAGCATTAGGCAAGTGTCAATTTGTTTTCTAATTTACCCGTAATGTCCAGATACTCTTTTTTGTTTGATAATAATATACCAACTTTTGGCCAATATTTACCATATTTTCCATTAATAATTTTTTTTCAATGGATTGTATTTGTCCACTGGAAATATACTAACAAATGATACAATCTGTTATATATTACTGTAAATACAATTTTGCCAACACATGCATCATTCTTTAGTTTAGAGGGGTTTGAATTTGTCCATAAGAAATACCCAGTAACATTTGTACATCATCCTCCATGTACAATTATTGTTAAGTTTCAGCAAGTTGTTGTGTAGTTTTTAGTGATTGCAGACTGCCATTGTCTATGATTGGTTTGATATGAAAGGAATGCAGCCCATTTTTATTTCATTGATACAAGAATGCAGCGAGATGAAAATTGTTTGATTTTGATCGCTTTTCATGGATGATTGAGTGAATTCTGTGATAAGTTGTTATTTCATGTGAAAATATTGAATTAAAAAAATATAATTACTGAATTTAATCTTCTGTTATTTTTTCAGTGTTCTTTTGACAGTTTAATGCATAATAAATATCTCTACCCAATTATTATGGGCATGTATTTTTAGCTCAAAGCCTCAAGTGACCTTTTCTGATCAAAATTTGTCCGTCGTCGTTGTTGTCAATTTCAACCAAACTTTGTGCAAAGAATCCTTGGGGATACCCGTTCAAATTGCATTTAAGTTTGTTCAAATGAAGGGCCAGTTCCTCTTCAAAGGGGAGATAATTAGACGAGTGAAAATAGGGTTGGGTGTTTAAAAAAATCTCCAGAACCACTGAGCCAATTTGAACCAAACTTGGCACAAAGCATCCTTGGGGGAATATGAAGGGTAAATTAATCGTGTTCAAAAATCCAGACCTGTAAACTTGTAAATCCAAATATGCAGTCGTGTTGGTGTGTGAACCTGAGTATAAATGTGTGCAATTCCGATCGCAGAACCTATAAAACTCGGGCATAAACTTTAAGGTTTGACTCGGTCTTTTCGTATGATGCACATTTTACGGCTTGTTTTGATTAGTTAATTTAACCTTCAACTTTGCACATTTTAATCCATAGTTTCAGCATTTGTATCTTCATGATCGGAAATAATACATCTGACCTGTTACAAAGTTTTAAAAAAAAGTCGAATTTTTACATGACCATATACCATCTATGACTGTACCTGTGCCTGATTAACAACATATATATCCATGGCTGTACCTGTCTTATAAGCACACTAGAATTCACATCCATGAGTTTACCTGTGCCGGTGTAAAGAGGAATGATGATCCCCGTAGAATAATGACCGGGGGTCATTTTTCGACGTGAAGTGATGACCCCTCAGCTGTAAAATAATTGGATTATTTTGAAGAAAAAAGACCTATAGGGGTCATTTTTCTTCACTTTAAACATGAAGAAAACCGACCCCCGTAGAAAAATGACCCCGCCATAAACAAGAATAGATATGTGTTATAGATAGTTTTAAAGTCTCTGAATTTTAAAACTTTAATGTAACATATGGGTTTCCCAATATAAAAAAAAATTGTCAATCGAAGAAAGACTTATATTTCCGTGAAAAAGACTGAGGAGGCAGCGAGTGTAGGATTGTGAATACTTCTTATTTATATTTCTGGGGAAAAGTTATTTTTAAGTTAATTTTGTTTCCTTCCAAGTATTAGATATACATCGATATTCTAAACAATTGCTGTAATGTTGTATTTGCTGATCATTAATGGAACTATATTTTTTAGAGCAATTGTGTAAAGAGCACCTGACTACATAGATTGATTGAATATATATAGTAAAAATATTGTATGTAAAAATGTCGATACAGTAAAAAGAATAACATTTACGTGTAGTTCACATTATAGAATTATAGATTTTATTCTTAACGTTTACAAATTTTCAATTGCAATATTAGGTAAAAGTCAATACAGTGCATCTGTGATCACGGTGTAGAAACGGACTGAAGAATAGTGTTGTTATTTAACACTGACTTTTTAGGGAGGTTGGGTGGTCAATAAATTCAGATCTGCCTTAAGCTTAAACATAAGATATTTATGCCCACATACTAACATTAATAAAGAAAAAATCCAAAATTTTAGCTTCGAAAATTGATCTGTTTTAATAATTAATAATTCTTGGTGTTGCACTTGCATACCCAGTACTTAGTTGTAGGGGTAATTATTTACGTAAATGCAAGAATGATTTATGACCAATGTAGAGTATATTCTGTCATCGCAAATAAACAGAATTTCATTATATAGCGACTTGTATCTTGAAATAATTTCAGTGTGTTTTCATTCGTAATACATGTACAAGTAATGCGAGGCATGTTACTCATTGTGATGAGAATTTTACTTCAGTACATTTTGTCAGTATCTTACGGTGGTTGCTATAGGATCGTATAACAGCCAATGTAGCATCTCATTATAACGAAAGGATTTCTTTTCCTTTTAAAATATACACATTCTTTCATTTTAAGTTTAAGTTCCAGGGTTCAAATCCCGCGGTCTGGACCGTCATTATTTCTCCCATCCAGTTACAAAAGTAATACATTGTCTTATGCATTATCTACTTCTTTCCTAAACCTCTTTTATGTCTTAGCAATTAATTCTACATTCTAAGCAAAAATATTAAACAATCACATAGTATACTTGTGAACAATTTTAATAAATGCTTGCAATGTGACTTTGACCTTAACTAAATGACCTCAGTTTAGGGTCATTACACACAACCTCAGGTTATGAACAACCTTTGTGCCAAGTGTTAAATGGATCAACCAAAAAATTAGGATGTACATAATGATTATTACAATAAATCCCTCAAAACCCTCTCAAAGTTCATTTGCAGGAGGTTTTTAAAGATATTCCATGACCGACTGTTTTTCCATTGACCTTTTTAAGGGTGCATATCGCATATCATAATAAGTGTGGCGATATTTTAAATATCACAGTCTTGTGTGATATTTGGCATGACATATCCAACTCTTTTGATCTAGAAGTAGGAGCTATGTAAATGAGACAAGTGAAAATTCATTTCAAAATTTTAATTAAAAAAATGATAAACAAAAACATGGTGCATATCCATGCAAAAGATAAAGCTTTTACAACCTCTAATGCTATGTTTCCACTATCACGATTCGCGGCATGGTTGAAATCACGGTCTTAATCGTAGAGTAATCGTATAAATCGTGTCAAATCTCAACAGATCTTGAGGTCGGTCGTGGCAATTGTGATAATCGTAGAAAATGTTTCGACTGTCAAAAAATCTGCTACGATCAAAATGATTACATTTCAATCGTAATCATTCGTTATCATCGTATCAGATCGCATTGCTAGGTTACCAAGCGCGCAGCATGACATATTTAATCGTGTCCCCCAAATCGTGATGATCTGGATTAATTTTGGAGGAGACAAACACGCATGCTGCCCTGCGTTCTGTTGCAATATGTCTGTGTGGCCAGTTGAAATATAAAAATATATCCGTCGAGGTTCAATCATAGCTCAAATCGTGATCACCTTCCATCTTGATCGTAAAAAAAAATCGCCTTCATTATCATGCCCTATCGCAACAGAGCTCATTGATTCGTGATGTCAACGTACTGTAATTTAAAAATGTGTACAAAAGTATCTATACGTACACAAGCCTCCCAAATCGGGGACTCATGTCGAGATGTTCGGATCAGATTAAGATCCAATCAGGAAATTTATCTTCATATCTTCACAATATTGTCTTTTATTAATTTTCAATCTAAAGTTGAAAATGATTACTTGACAAATTACTTAATTGTGACCGCGTAGATTTTACGGTGCTAGGGTATTCTTCTGAAACTGCATCCGTAGTGTGCAGTACGGACGGGGTGAGGGAATGATGGCGTAAAAGGGACAAGTTATAAGGTTGAGGCGCACTGTGGGCCGTAAGTCAAAAACGAAGGTTATGTATGCCGTGTTCCCAAGGGTCCACCAATATGCAGTTCCAGAGAAGTAAAACCAAGTGATGAAGGATTCCGTATTTATTATCAATCGAATTTAAAAGATGAACAATAACAAACAAACAGGCGACACAGACGGAAGTGGCCGGTAATGCGTCAGGCCTCCGAACTGAAGATTGACAAAAACCATTCAGTATATATAAGAATCTAAACAATGAGTAAAAGTGACAATTTGATGACATCAAATGAATTGAGTGAAAGATTCACGGGTATTATGTAATAAGATTAACTCAATGAGTCTTTGATGGCCAGGACATGTAAGGCATATAATTACGCAATGTTGTTTCAAGAGATTAGTAGTTCTTGGGAGAAACATCTGTCTGATTTGTAATTACAATTAATTAAAGAGTCTGTCAGGTGTCAATGGCTAATTCACTTTGTTAACACTAAATTCCAAGAATATATGACAAAACAAATGTTGTATTTGAAAAGTAAAGTACGAAATAAAGATAATTATAGAACAGTCAATTTTGCACTGTGATAATATTATCAGAACGTATGTTATCGTATCTCGACGAGCAATGAGATCGTGACAGATCGCGTCACCTGAAATTTATATATTGTGACCTTACCGTATCAAAGCTCACATCAGGACGTATCGACTCACATCACATCGTTTCTAAGTTTACAATTATAGAAAAGTTCCACGATCAGCTACGATTTGTCAATCGAAATGTTCGTAACAGATCGCACGACAGTGGTAACCTAGCATTATCGCAGCACAGTCACTGCATGCATGGTTGCCTACTTTTTGTGCAAAAAAATAAATAATAATACAAATGATCAACTCTTCACAAAACTTAGCAATTTTCCAAACGAAAAATTCTGTCACTAGGAATTACGGTGTTTAGGGTTGTTGAAGAGTAATAGTCAGTGTCGCTTTTTCCTTCCGACAGGCTTTAAAGGTGCTATAATGCTCGACTTACGTCAACAAGATGCTGTTCCGACTGTCTGTTGTACGATCTCACAGCGGAACTAATTTAAGATGCCCCGTTCTTTCCAAAATCTCTGTTCTTCAAATTCTAGGGAAAAAACATCCACGTGAATATACCAATATAATACAAAGCATATTAATTTATCCCCCCCCCCAACCAGTTTACCCTTCAGCATGCAACTTACCAGACTGAAAAAATGTCGTTCTGCAAGTGAGTTTCCCAGAGTGGTTAGAATAGTTCCCAACAAACCCTGACTCAGTGTACATTGTCTTGATAATGGTTCCTAATTTGTTGACCAGGCTATTGGATTCCGAAACGTGGTTGCGGTCCCCGAATGGTCGTCTGTAAAAAGGCCTACCCCACCACAGAAATATAAGACGTGTAGATATCATACAAATTAAGTTCGGGGCGTCCCGGATTCAGAGTAGAGTGACAGATTGACTTTGCTTTATTGTTCCTCTGTTGTAATCCCAAGCAATTTTTTCAGATGTTCGCCCACAAAATTTCATGTATGCTTTGTCATCGGAAATGTCGCATTTCAATTGACAATCCTCACATTTGTTATGTTATAATAATAATAATGTCCTTTATTTATACAGGATAGCACAATTAGTTTACAAAACTAGTTCACATTGTGGTCCTGAAAACGAATTTACAGACAGCAACTATATACAGAAACTGATAGAACATACAAAATATGCATTTCTGTGATAACAAAATATACATAATATGTTATTTAAACTATACTCTGTCCCAAGATATTTTGGATTCACGTTTGGCTTAATTGTTTGATATTTATAAATACCTCAGGATCCAAACGATGTTCATTCAAAAGTATGAAAAATTTCCAAGATATCTCAGTCAAAACGCCCCTGTTAGCTTATCAGGTTTCAATACAATGCTAAAAAATGTGATGGCATTGCAGCAAGCCCGGATGATAACGTTGAAATATTGCGCGATGTATTCCGAGTGTATTCCGAATGGAGAAAAGATGTAAACATTCCCCATTATAAATCTCCGTAAGGAATCTGTTTTCGTTCCTGTGAATTTTTTCCGAGTGAAAGATGATAATGTGTCAATGAAATTATCTTGGAAAATATCCCTTTCAACTATTTCAATTGCACTTCTTTCACAGGTAAGTGTATTTCTATTAAAAATCGTCCAAACGTGAATCCAAAATATCTTAGGACAGAGTATACATGCAATTGACTAAAATAAAGAGCCTTTGATGAAAATAGAATACAGGCTATCACTGCAACGCCGAATGAAAATAGTCTCTGAGGTAAGCATATTTAAAAGATTCTAAAGTTGGGTGACATATTAAAAAAAAGAGATAGATTATTCAATAAAAGCGCACCATAAACTGTAAAAAAATCTTCTAAAATAAAATGTTGGTATGGTCTAGGCACCGAAGTCCAAAAGCTTTGCAATTGTAAAATAATACAGTGTTAATTTAACTTTGACAAATGCGATCCAATTTAATTTTTTGTTCCAAAGCAAGTCCTAATGTTCAAGCAAGGGATCCGCTTGCTTTACAGACACACCTATTCCTTAAGATGCAAGTTCGTTCAAGTTCGTTCATACGCGCGTCCAAAATTTTTCCTAAAGTCATAAAATCGGGCATCTTTAACATCTAAAAAGCTTATATCATGTACAGCTCCCTCTCGCATGTACATAGGTACCGTAAAATGCTGGAACAAATCTGATATAACGTCTTTAGGGGGTAGGGGGATTAATCATCCGCGCACCTGGCTTCCATTTCAAAACATGATAAAGTTAATTGTTCTAAGGACTTGTACTAATTAAGTATTTAGGGAATCATTTTACACTCAAGTTACTGTTTCTTTCGATTAGTTTTCCAATTTTTGAACACTTTTACGGCCCATGAAGTAGTATGGCGGGTGTTTTTACTCTCGACTCTTTTGAAGCGTGTTTCTGTCAATGCTCTATACTGGTTTTCCGAATCTCGTATTCTCACATTGTAGACTCTTATAGTAATTCCTGAAATGCTTCCAAGCACATGTTTTTAAAGTCAAAATTGCCGAAGTCCGAATTTGAATCTGACTGGCGTAGCTCAAACTCTGTAAGGGCTCTGCTGAGTTGGACATCATCCACGTCAAATTCAAACTTAGATTGCATAAAAAATGGCGGTTTCGTATTTATTTTTTCAGTGTAACCCATTCGTCCATTTTCTCTCAACTAAGGATTACAAAAAACTTTTTGCAGTCCAGCAATGGTCATTAGTGACATGGTAAAGGTCTACATAAAATAAACAATATTGAATTCTGTTTCTTGGAAACCACAAACCTTCAGGTTAAAAAAATCCACATGCTGTAGCATCTTAATGCAATAACTCAACGATATTTTGTATACATCGTCTCGTGGCATTATATAACTATTTCAAAGAAGACGAGTGTGCAAAAAGGTGCATTGTATCAATATGACATAATAATTAGCAATTATTATGTATTTACCAAAATATAATGGTGGCACGTGTTTAAAACAAGTCAGTAAAAATGATTTAGTTAATTCATAAATATCTGCAGTCCGTTTTCTATTACATATAATTCCACATAAAGCAAAAGACATTCGATGATCACAAAGCGTGGAACAACAAACAGGTGACAGTATTGTAATCCATGTGAATTATAAACAGATTAATTTCAACTGCAGATGTTGAAGAAAGTGACAAACAACATGTGTGGTTTTAAGAGCAAACTAGATTTGTACAGAAACATTTACAATCTGTCAATATCCTGAGGCTGGACTAATCCTTGCCAAGGCAGTATGTAGGTTCTTCTACTGCAATAAAGTGTTCATCATTTTTTTTATCATACAGTATTGAAAGATTCACTCATTATGTGTTCAAACTTCATAAATTCACCTTGTTAACTGAATTGCAAATAACAATTGGCTTATAATACACCTGAAGACTGTAATGATTTATGGACGTATAAATATTAAAGAATCTAGTTGAGTAATAATAACAATGAAGTGTTATCACAATAATACAATTTGTTTTTCACATGTAATTCTAACTATAATAAATAAACATGTCTTTCGTGTACATACAATATACTAATAATCAACATGAACTGTGTTAAAGTCATAATACTTATTAAAATAATGTTTAAAAAGTTATCAGATTTACCTGTAGGAGCGTCCAGTTTGGTGATATATTTGTATACAACTACTTTGTTGTTATTGGATGAACCGACCCAGAGACGGTGAGTGTTGACATCATAACTCAGACTCCATGGTTTACCCATCTCTTGTGATTCTGTCAGTAGATATGAGAGAAACTGACCGTCACTATCTAACATCTGTACTGTGTCGGTTCTACTATCACACACCAGGATGTGTGACAGCGCGTCAGTACAGATTCCTGCTGGTCTTATTCCTGATCCTGATGGATGTCCTGTGTAGGAGAAACGATGTCTTCCTCCACTTTCCGTTACCACTACGGCACCAGAGTTAAAGTTATTGTCAGACACCACGACATCCCCATTGTTGTTCTTTGTAATATAGTAAGGGCGTCTATACAGTTCCTTTCCTTTGTTGTCGTGTTGTATGGTTTGTGTTAGTTGTCCGCTCTGATTGTACCGGGTTACTATGCCCGTCTCTATAAGTAAATAACACATCCCGACCAGTAGATCCCCAGCGGGCGGGGACCAGTACACACACCGTGGTCTCCATAGAGATTCTGTTCTTTCCATAAGCATGGTGGTTGTTTTCATATCCTTGGACAGTTTGTTGATGTCAAATTCCTTATCTATATAAATCAATTCATTTTCACTGTTAACTGTGTGTATTCCCCCATCACCAAATAAACTACTACATAATTCCTCCAGAATTAAAACGACACCTGTTGTGTTTGTCAAGATAATATTGTTACTACTGTCGCTCACACAGACCCCGTCTGATGTCAAACAGGAAATGTGATGACAATCATTAACACCTGTCAATGTGAAAGAGTGGAGTAACTTTGGGGGATATTCCAGTTTCAGCAGAAACTGATTTACTTGCTGTGGTTTTTCTGTCTCTGTGATTTGGACTTCACTCAGTGACCCCATCACTAGACTTTGATCTACAAACATCAATCAAAGTACTGAAAGTACTGAAGAGCGCTAAGCCGGAAAAAAGTGTTAAAATTAATCGATTGATATGAAAATACATGTAAAGAATCATATTTTTCGTTATTGAGAAAAATGCACTTACTCAGAATTCTGAAATGATGTAGAATTCGGATATGCTTCAGTTATATAATGCATAATTTTTTAAATGATGCATGTCGCGTCACAGTGAAAACAAAATGCTGATGACTTTTTAAAAAATCATAATAAAAGCATTTCGCTATAAATGTAAGTCTATTTTTTTTTTGAAGCATAGAATGATTTATCCATTTGACTGTATAGTTAAAATATCCAATTTACAATATAACAATCTGCCTTAAAGCATGTTTAAAAATATAATGCTTGATTTTAAAATTTTACCAATTTCTGGAAATCGAGATCATTTGTAGTAATTTTATAATGATGTTGCTTGTTAGTTTTAAACAGATTTCGCTACTGTTTAGCAGAGCTACAGAGTGTATGTTTCTTGTGAAGGAAATAAAGTAAAATAAGATTGTCGCCAATAACAACGATCAAATGATAATTAATATTTGTTAATGTTTATTTGATAATTTTCATCATTTCTCTGTTTTTACATCTGACAACTCCAAACCAAAAAAAAATTTGATGAAGACTAAAAAATACAGTGGCAAATAACGATTCCAATATTTTTGCAAAATAAAAAGCCAAAAAGTTTTGACAAAAGTAAGATAATTCTAATCGCATTACAGATCTGCCTTGCAGGAAATGCTACTTATTCTTAAAAATATAAGCTTTGGTATTCGAACCAATATATCCAGCCTTATTTTACAATACACCATGCAAAGACCACTAATGTATTAACATTACCGGATGTTAGAATATCAAAATGGAGTCGCTCCTTTTCATTTAAGCATCAACTAGACGGTCTCTTCTGGGGTATATTTTAGGGTATATCGTTAAATTTGATGAAGTCTAACTCACATCTCATCAGACGTTAAAAGTATCGTGTTTTTAACAAGTTTTATTAAAAGGATGTTGTCATGGACGCTTATGCAGATGTCACAACAGTATTTCACCGTAGGTTCACGTCAAAACCTACCGAATTTGGGTTGTTCCGCCTTCGACAGGGGCTACCTTTTTATGAGATGAAAAAATTGTGTAAGATGTCTGCGTTTTGTAATGATGCGAGCTAGGTCATTTTTTGTGATGTGTGTTGTTTTTTATGGGAAGAGGGGTGATAAGTTCTTGGCGTGTGGTATTGTGCTTTTCAAGCACACGTGTAACTTCGACGTAAACAAACTCTCGTCCCTTGCTGGGTGTACCTGTGTTTTTGCTACTAAATTGTAGAAGAAGTGTTGTTTTAAAAAATATCAAAAGGATTTTTCACAGAAGTTTGTTTTGAATTTATAACTTGTATCTAAAGATGTGCATTTATGGTGGGGATATATAGTAAACTTTAATACTGTAGTGACACCTGCAATACATACAAGGTCTGCCGGAAAGGCCCGAGAAGTTGCCATTAGATGGTAGAAGCGTTTTCACCAGCGTATCAGGGGTCGTATTAAAGAAAACTCGTAGCCATGTAATAGGGTATGGGTTCTTTTAGAGAAATTGAACTCAGAGAGGAAACTTTTATATTGTATATTTTCGACGTTATCAAGCAATATTAAATTGGCAAGAAGTTTCATTTCATTATACCAATATAATGGGTACAGTTATTACATAATACGCGAATTCATTTAAATATCTAATAGTTATATTTAATTCCTAGCAATGTTAAATCTTACACATCACTTTCAATTTTTACTGTTACTAAGTGTTTTTATTACTGTGTAATATGTCCATACTGCACATAAATTAAATCATCAATAAAATCATATTTTCAAATTAAACGAGGTTAGCTGGTATCACTTAAAAAGATTATTACATATATTTACTGTAGTATTTCAAGTAACTCGACAGTTATATTTTTTTTTTATAAATAATAATCAAATCATTGTTTTGGATAATTATAACATTACATATCAATGCAAATTGATAGAAAAATATTCCTGAAATATTGCATACAGAAAACGAAGCCTAAAATAATGTTAATAAAAAGCAGCACAAATTATCGTGGAAAAGGTGTTAATCGAAAAATTTTGTCTAAAAAATTCTGCATTTTATATAAAACATGGTGTTTATAAATGTAACATATTACATTTAAAAACACTCAAAACCTATTGATATTGTAGAATTATTCCAATTATTACTTAACACCTAAAACACATCTTAATGCATATAAGATCCATTTAAATCATCATGATATGGCTTTTGGAGCACCCGTATCTGATATATAATAATGACATTTAAATGAAACTTATCGTTAATTAAACTGGTAGAACAAATGCATCTGCATGCAGGATAAGTTTTCCCTACTGCATAGTTATGATATTTCCAGAGTACGACTTCTCTAGCATCCGCCAGTAGGTGGCGGTTTATAGGAAACGCGAAAACGAAAGTGGAAGTAGGTTTAGAAATCTGGCGACAAAAAAGCGCTGCAGCTATGCTTAGCGCTTTAAAAATGGAGAGTAAAACAGGTATTGTTATTTGAAATTGTAATATTTAAGTTATTTACATATTCACTTAAGTTTAAATAGATTGCCTAATCATAAAAACGTATCCATTTTAATCAGTGGTTATTCTTGAGACTAACCTGTAATAGCTTCTTGTTTTGCTATATATCTGAAGACACACACTTTTTTGTTGAACCGTGATCCGACCCACAGACGGTGAGTGTTGACATCGTAACTCAAGCTGTGTGGTACACCTACTTGTATATGTAACTCTGCCAGTAGATGTGACAGGAACTGACCGTCCTTGTCTATCATATGTACTGTACTGGTTTGATAATCACACACCAGGATGTGTGACAGCGCGTCAGTACAGATTCCTTGTGGAAATAGCCCTGATCCTGACGGATGTCCAGTGTAGGAGAAACGATGTCTTCCTCCACGCTCTGTCACCACGACAACATTAAAGTCAGACACCACCACATCCCCATTAGAATTCTCTGTTATATACTTAGGTTTTCTATAGAGTCCCTGTCCTGTGTCGTCGTGTTGAATGGTTTGTGTCAGTTGTCCGCTCTGGTTGTGCCGGGTTACCTTGCCTGTCTCTGTCTCTGGTTCATTTCTATACATCCCGACCAGTAGATCCCTATTGGATGGGGACCAGCTTACACACTGTGGCTGCCATGAAGAATCTGTTTTCTCTATAAATGTGGTGGTTTTTGTCATATCCTTAGACAGTTTTTTGATATTATCATTCCTATCTATATAAATTAGTTCACTCCCACTGTTCACTGTGAATGATCCATTACCAGAAATGACATCGCTACGCAAATCCTCTAGTTGAAAAAGAGTAACACCTGTTGGGTTTGTCAAGATAAGTTTACCAAAATCACTGACCCAGATCTGGTTTAATGTCACACAGGAAATGTGAACACAACAATCAACACCTTTCAGTGTAAGAGATTGATGGAACTCGGAAGCATATATCAGTTTCAGCAATAACTCGTTTCTTTCGCGTCGGTTTCCTCTCTCTGTAATTTTGACTGCACCTAGAGTCTCAATCACACCCTCCTTGTGGATGGACTCAGTCATGGAGGACTGGCTGGTGTGGAGAGTAAGATTTATCTGTGAGAGGGGGGTCTTTATGGATGAGAGGAATTTTAGTGGTCTGATTGCTGACTGTACATATCTGTGTACATACCTCTGTAGGCTGACAATATGTCTTTGCATTTCTATCTTCTGTTTTAAACATCTGTGTTTAAAATCAAAGTCACAGAACACATTGTACATGAAATCAGCTTGCACGTAGTTAGTAATATCATTCAGTCTCTGGCCCTTTGTTAACAACCCTGATTGATAGAGGGAGAAGTCTCTACGGCTGGTTTTAATCTCAGCTTTGATTTCTGGAAAGAAAACAGGTCTGTAAAAGAGAGCTTCACTTCTGATGACGTGAATGGTTCCTCTGCATTGTTGTCGCTTTGTTTTATACGCTGCTATAACATTTATTTTTGTGTGTTTTCGATGTTTCCCACAATTATTACATGCAGGGACTTGACAAAGTTCGCAGTACTTCCCATAAATCTTATTTGGATGTTCCACACAGATCTCTAGCATTGGGATGTAGTTGATTTTCTCACGATATGACATAACATAATGGTCTATTGTTTTGAGATCGTTTATATGGTTTACTTTACACTGAGAACACAGATCACATGGACACGATTCACAAAAGTACTCTGTGTCCCTTGGACACTTGGAACATTGATGTACTCTACATGAGGTTCTTGCTGTGTCCATGATGTGCGGGTCTAGGTCTCGAAATCACAACCTGTTTCATGAAAAAATATGATTCAGTTACAGTTTCATTGATAATAAGTGGCGGATTTTCCCTGGTACATGTACGACTCATCTGAAATAAGTGTAACCTCTGTTGCAGTTTCTAACACTTCCTTTCCCTGTGCCTCAATAGGTACCTTATACATGTTCCCACCACTCATTTTATCTTTTGTAACAACATTGTTATCCTCAGTATAGGGATCATTTTCTTATTGGTGTCTATCTTGGAGTCTGTCATCGTTTTCCTGTCATTGTTACCCTTAATTAATTAAGGATAAAGCTTCAAATAAGCTTGCATAGATTTAAATTCTGGAAAGGAATAAGAGACAGTATTAGGGAAATTTGAATAAGTTATGAAACTGGTCAGTTTTTAGGTCAAACTGCGCTCTGTGTGTCACAATATTGAAAAACTGACCATGTGTATCGTATGGCACGCGAAATTCACAAAAATGAGCTAAACATAGTTTCACAGTCGATAAACTATGTTTATCAGCTGTTAAGTATAGTTTACGGATCCTAAACTATAGTTAACGATTCGTTAACTATAGTTTACATCTGTGAAACTATATTTCACGAATGTAATCTATAGTTTACGAATGATAATCAGAGTTTATCTATCTGTAAAAAACGTTAACAATATATTTTGCTGATAAATATAGACTCACATTTGATAATTATAATTTTCAATCGTAAACTATAGTTAAGAGTTGTTAATTATAGTTTCACAAATTGTGAAACTATATTTATCAGACAAATTCACAAAAATGAGCTAAACATAGTTTCACAGTCGATAAACTAGGTTTATAGACTGTTAACTATAGTTTACGGATCGAAAACTATAGTTAACTACGTTAATCTATATTTCACGTCTGTAAACTATAGTTAACGCGATAATCTATGTTTCACATCTGTAAACTTTAGTTAACAATAAAAACAATTATTTGCGATTGTTAAACATTGTTTATCTGATAAATATAGTTTCACAATTGTGAAACTATGATTAACAACTCTAAACTATAGTTCACGAATGCAAATTGTATTATTTAGATATTAAGGCGCCAAACTCACAGATGTAAATCTATATTTATCAGCAAAATCTATAGTTAACGTGTATTTCCAGACAGAAAAACATAGATTTGCATTCGTAAACTATAGTGTACAGATGTGAAATATAGATTAACGTCGGTAACTATAGTTTAGGATCCGTAAACTATAGTTAACAGCCGATAAACCTAGTTTATCGACTGTGAAACTATGTTTTGCTAATTTATGTAAATTTGGCGTGCTTTAGATTTGTAAACCGTAGTTTACTGATCATAAAACCCTATTTATCAGATAAACTATGTTTAACAACCGCAAATGATTGTGTTCAGTGTTAACTATATGGTAGTTTACAGATGTGAAACATTGATTATCGAGTTAACTATGGTTTACAGATATGAAATATAGATTAACGTCGGTAACTATAGTTTACGATCGACTGTGAAACGATGTTTAGCTCATTTTTGTGAATTTGGTGTGCCATAGTATCGTCTGCAGGCACTGTCTGGAGATATAATTTATCGCTCTTTCTTAATTTAGATGGAAGGGGATACAGTGGTTTGCAATGAGGAAATATGGAATTAATGCAAAGTGACATTTTAAGACAGCATTCACAGTTGCTGTAGATAGATGTAGGTGGGTGTGCAGTCACAACCTTGTATGTACACTTCTACACGCTTGTCTCCACACCAACATTTTAAAAAATGGTGTAAATATCTGCAAGTCTCAAGGACTCATGGGAATAAAGGGTGAACAGGTGCAAATGACAATGTGGAATGTGAATGGAAGCCCATAAGTATTCAATGTGTCTGTTACCAGTAGAACAGTGGTTCCGTACATAGGATGGAGGACCATCTAGACCAAAAGCGACAAGGAGGGATGTGTATGGCAGAAGAAGAAAAAGGAGGAAAATATTCAATTGTGGGTCTTTACTGATCTCTATAGTGAACATTTTGATTTAAAAATCTGCTGAAATCAGAAGATCCGATGATAAATCACACCCCTGCACAAGCACAGTATATTGATGATCCTGGAATGTGGAAGGATCTGCTAACATTGAAGACATTGAACGATCCTACGGTTATTTATCTCGTATGTCTCATTCGTCAAATGGGGAAATCAAAATAAACCCAGGGCAAGTACTGACACAGGAGTGGGGTGTATGGTTGTCCTACTACTGAGGCAAAGATTTACTAAGGGACATACCACCAAACCTTAGGGACATTTTTGATCGCTGTTGCAAATCATTATAGAAGGAGGATGTAGATAGGCTAAAATGTTACTGATAGAATTTCATGATGTTTTCGCTAAAGATGAATTCGACTTGGGGTAATACACTGCAATTGAACATAAAATTTAAATAGGGCGTAAGAAACCAGCAAAGCAGTTAGTTAATGCGTTGCACTTAGAGAGACAGTGCAGCTGAAAACACATGTGTGAATAACTTCATATTCACCTATTGTATCGTTAGGAAATAAGAAATAACGTTGATTGTAATAGTTAAAATACATAAAAATCCCTTTCGCATACCTAATTAACGTGATTATGTATTTCCGGAAATTTAAGAGTCGTACACACCGGAATAATCTTATATCATTTATTTGTACCACGTGGACTTTGATTGACAGTAATTGCCAGTGCTGAAAACTACAAGATCTTCGTCCGACTACGGTCATCATGGTATACGAGGTTAAAGGGACTCTCTAAACGGAACACATCATCAATTTCTCGATAATTTATTGATGGTTTATAAATTTCGGTTCATTTTAAAATTAACAGACATAAATATGTCAAAAAAAACCCTCAAGGGGCCTCATGTACAAAAATTGTAGTAACTCCTATCATAAATACGGAAAATACATACTTACAAAATTATTAATCTTAAATACTTTAAACAGTTATAACCTGGGAGAAGTGGAAATGACATATTTTTATCAACAAACATGTCCAGGAGTATCTTCGCGAGCCCTGCACGTGTTTTGTTTACAATAAATACGCATGCGTATTAGTATAGAAGGCTGAACCCCGTAACACGTTGCGATGTAATTATGTATAGGTTATACGTAATTATTAATTTTAATGAAATAATTAGATTTAATTCATAGAGAAGATGCGCCGTACTATCTCTTTAAGTATGTTTTGCGAATAGAATGAAACACATTTGCAAAAAAAACCTTCCATTTCTGGATAAGCCTCAGCACCTGTTCTTGTACATGAGCGGGATGGTGGAGTTCGGGGGTGCATTGACTACCACATATGCAAAATAAGAGATCAGTCAAGAATGTATTCCCTCAGCCCATAGTTGATGTATGTTTACATACAGTAGTAGGGAATAGTTGGTACTTAGAATTAAAAACAGGGTAGTAACTACTGTCCCTGTGTTAGCCATACTCAATGCCCGTGATCTCTTCATTCTTCTACTTATAGCTGTGCCTGCTATAGATTAGCAGGAAACGTTTATTTAGTTTTCAAGTTTATTTGTTCCTTGAACAGAGGCAGTACTGCACCACAAGGTAAAAACTATTAACGATTATTATGTTTACATGACAAGGCACTATACCTTCTTGGTAGGATTTTATTTTAATCAGGACCAACCATATACAATAGTCTTACTTGGTTATTGAGGTTCAAAGACGATCAACAGGGTCAGCTCGCTCGGGGGATAGTCAGTTGGACATGTAAGGACGATATAGGGAAGGGTCAAAACATGCAAATGCTGATGCTTTATCGCGCTTCTCGGTGGTTCTCATGTGTTCTAATTTCAAGTTAGGTGTGGACCCAAAAGCCTTGAGAAAGGGTGATTTGTTAGACATGTAGATGATGTGAAATCTTTGGTACAGAAATTACCCTTAGTAGCAAATGTGAGTATCATTTACCATTAGGTTTATATATATATATATATATATATATATATATATATATATATATATATATATATATATATATATATATATATATATATATATATATATTTACGAGTCTCGTTTATAACTGTCGTTAGCGCTGGCGATAATACTACCCTATTTAGGGGTGATGGACAGTCATGGTGCTTAGTGACCCAAGTGGTACTAGTATTAGCTTTGGGATTACCCTGGAGAAAAATGTAAGAGCTATCTCATTACATTTGAGCTGCAGTGCTTCAGTGGGGTCTAATATATATAGGGCTTAATTAAGAAGAAATACCACTGGAAGAGTTTAGGGGTTAATGTTGAAAAATACATACATGTAGTAGGGCGCAGTCAAAGTAATCAGAAAAAGAAACCTTACAGACATGCTAAGCCTAAGCATTCTATGACCCATTATCATGAGACGATGTAAATGAAGTTTAAAAGAAGATAACGATGCCAGCTTGTATCATAATAAACATGGAAGAGTCGTTAAAAACACAAGCTAGTATAACCGATTACTTAAAGAGACATTACAGCGCATCTTATCAAAAAACCGACTTGAAAAAATTTTCCGATCGGGTTCGGTATTTTTGTACTACTCATGAATGTATAAACGTTCAGAAAATTACAAAGTTCTCATTGCAATAAATCTAATTATTTCATTAAAATTAACAATTACGTATAACCTATCACATAAATACATCGCAACGTGTTCAGGGTTCAGCCTTCTATACTATTACGCATGCTTAATTAATGTAAACGAAACACATGCAGGGCTCGCGAAGAATCTCCTGGACAGGTTTGTTGATAAAAATGTCTTTTCTACTTCTCATAGGTAACAACTGTTCAAAGTTTTTAAAATAACCACAATTATTATTTTGTAAGCATGTATTTTTCGTGTTTATCATAGGAGTTGCTACAACCTAAATTTATTTTTATAAATGAGGCCCCTTGAGGGGTTATTTGACATATTTATGTCTATTCACTTTAAAATGAACCTAAATTAGTAAACCATTTGTAAATTATCGAGTAAGTAAGGATATGTTTCATTTAGAGAATCGCTTTAACCTCGTTTTCCATGATGACCGTAGTCGGACGAAGATCTTGTAATTTTCAGCACGTGTCAATTACTGTCATTCAAAGTCCACGTGGTACAAATAAACGATATAAGATTATTCAGGTTTGTACGACCCTTGAATTTCCGGAAGCTCATAATTACGTTAATTGAGTATGTGAAAGGGATTTTCGTGCATTTCAACTATTACAATAAACGTTTTTTCTTATTTCCTAACTATACAATAGGAAAATCTGAAGTTATTCATACATGTGTTTTTAGCTGTACTGTCTCTTTAAAGGGACTTGGACACGATTTGACTTAAAATTTTCAAATTTTATTTGTCCATTTTCAATGCTTATATTGATAAATATAGAAGTTCACAATGCTATGTCAAAATTTGAAAGTGAAATATCAAGTTTTATGCAAGATATAGAGTTTATGATTCTTTGTTTTGTAAACAAAGCTCGAATATTGTCATTTTTTACATATGTGTTGTATTGGTGTAAATTTCAATCAAATGTATCTTTCTTTTGTTGATAATAGTATTTATGAAGATATTGAATTGATTTAAATTGTTTTTTACATGTCATTCTGTCTAAGAAATGATAATTCTCTACATTACATTTTTTTGTAAACAACTATAAGACTCGAGCTTTGTTTACTTAAGCATCAAGCCTTACCTCTGTATCTCGCTTGTAACTTGACTTAAACATTCAATATTTTGGTCAATCATTTAAAATACACCAATAAACCATTTTATATATAAAAAATAAAAATAAAATTTTTGATCTCAAATCGTGTCCAAGTCCCTTTAATGGTGGGTGACTTCACTGACTTGTCACATTTGAACCCAAGGAGAGCGTAACTAAAATGGGCTTTCTATGTACGTTACACCATTGAACCCTCGGGTTTTCTTCTTACTACTCCGTTGAAATAAGTCTAATGTAGAGAAACCCAATGAGTTTCCAAAAAGTTGAAAAGTCCGAGCAAAGAAATGACATTCACGCGGGAATTAAATTTGCTTCCGACGCCTATGTTTGAAGATTTATTTTTTTGTTAATACATTCACTTTGAATCATTACACAATCACAGCTATTTTAATATTGCATCAGCTGTTCTTCTCTCACCAGAGGTCTTGCTACCCAATCTTCGCATACACACCTCGTTCAATGCCGTAAATATGGGTATGACGAGCACGTGGTATTGTTGTTTTGATTCCTCTGCACAATCAATCGCAACTTCTCGGGCCTTTCCGGCAGGCTCGGAAAAACAACTCGAATGTATTACCTAAGCGTCCATGACAATCCCCCTTTTTATAGAACTTGATATAAATACAACACATTTCATGATCTGTTGAGATGTGAGCTATACTTCATTAAAGTAAACGATATACATTAAAATATAATACAGAAGCGACATACAAGACTGTCTAGCCCAATCGCAACTTCTCGGGCCTTTCCGGCAGGCTCGGAAAAACAACTCGAATGTTTCAACATTACCGGATGTTAGAATTTTATACAAAATGGAGTCGCTTCCCATGAAAATAAGTATCGGCTAGACAGCCTTATAAGTCGCTTCTTTCTTATATTTTAGGGTTAATCATTTACTTTAATGAAGTCTAGCTAACATCTCAACAGATCGTAAAATGTGTAGTATTTATATCAAGTTTTATAAAAAGGTTGGTTGTCATGGACGCCTAGGTAATACGTTCGAGGTATTTTTCCGAGCCTGCCGGAAAGGCCCGAGAAGTTGCGATTGTGTCTAGCCGATACTTATTTTAATGGGAAGCGACTCCATTTTGTATAAAATTCTAACATCAATCGCAACTTCTCTGGCCTTTCCGGCAGGCTCGAAAAAACACCTCGAATGTATTAACATCACCAGATGTTAGAATTTTATACAAAATGGAGTCGATTCCCATTAAAATAGGTATCGGCTAGACAGTCTTATTTGTCGCTTCTGTGTTATATTTTAGGGTATATCGTTTACTTTAATGAAGTATAGCTCACATTTCAACAGATCGTAAAATGTGTTGTATTTATATCAAGTTTTATAAAAAGGGGGTTTGTCATGGACGCTTAGGTAATACATTCGAGTTGTTTTTCCGAGCCTGCCGGAAAGGCCCGAGAAGCTGCGATTGATTCTAACATCCGGTGATGTTACTACATTCGAAGTGTTTTTCTGAGCCTGCCGGAGAGGCACGAGAAGTTGCGATTGCTGCACAACAATGTCAGATATAGAAAATGATGCAATATATTATATAAACTAATATTCTACCGATTCCCTCCCGCTTAAATGTAGGTCATTTACGGGTATAACTTTGTGGGAATTATAAAGATCGTAGATGACATTGCTGCTGATTTGTTTAAAATCAACGATGAATCGGGAGCGTAGGAGCGTGCAGAAACAACTTATTCAAAACTTTCAAACATCTGTCAAACTAGATTATGTGATCAGATTTTAATTTTTACTTCCACAAAATAGTTCTCACCGTAACTTAGAGATAAAAATGTATTGAGGCATTAAAGATTAAAATTCAATTATTTATGATCATATTTATAGATAAAAGAAGTAACTACAATGATTTAAATCAAATTTTGCCTATCGTTTCAGTTTAATATGTTTGTACATGAATCTTATACGGTGTAAGCGGAGACATCTGGTGAGAGAATGCAACAGTTGTGTGTATAGTTTAAAACACAAAAATTCTGAGCAAATGACGATTCTTTAAAAGTTAAGAGTGAATGCATGGTTACTAAAACAGATAATAGGCTGTGTACAGTCTATTATTTGAAAAAAATTACCAAAAAAACCCCCCAAAAAAACCCACCAGGGATGTTAATACATGCAGTTAAACAAGGAAGTACTAGAAGCTAATACATATTGGTACATGTATTGATGCTCATCTAAATTACATTTTGATTCAGGTGGTAGGCCCCAATATTATAGTACAAGAAAAAGTCCGCCCAATTGAAATACTGTTTGTAAATAATTCACAGTATTTTAACCCAATAACCTTTTATTTCAAAGGTAAGATCAAATATTATAGCCAAAGAAAAGGTCCGTCTCGTTGAAAAAACTGGTAATAAATGGATGTAGTGAGTTTAATAAAGATTCTTGTAATGATATTTTCAGTTGATCTTCTTAATGTTGGAGTGGAACATGAAATAGACTTCAGAGTACCCGATAGTTTTTAGCTCACCTGAGCTGAAAGCTCAAGTGAGCTATTCTAATCACATTTTGTCTGCCCGTCTGTCTGTCCATCTGTAAACTTTTCACATTTTCAACATTTTCTCCAGAACCACTTGGCCAATTTCAACCAAACTTAGCACAAAGCATCCTTAGGCAAAGGGAATTCAAAGTTATGGAATTGAAATTAAGGATCACACCCTTTTTCAAGGGGAGGTAATTAGGAAGTATTGAAAATTTTAGAGAAGTTCAAAAATCTTCTTCTCATGAACCATTTGGCCAGAAAAGCTGAACTTGTGTGGAAGCATCCTCAAGTAGGGTAAATTTAAAGTTGTGAAAAGCATGACTCCCGGGGGAAGGGTGGGGCCACAATGGGGGGGGGGTCGAATTTTTACATAGGAATATATAGAGAAAATCCTCTTCTCAGAAACTAATCAGCCAGGAATGCTGAAATTTGTATGAAAGCATCTTCAGGTAGTGTAAATTCAAAGTTGTGAAAATCATGATCCCCGGGGGAAGGAAGGGGCCACAATTGGGGGGGGGGTGAATTTTTACATAGGAATATATAGAGTAAATCTTTAAAAATCTTTTTCTCAGAAACTAATCAGCAAGGAAAGCTGAAACTTGTGTTAAAGCATCTTCAGGTAGTGTTTATTAAAAGTTGTGAAAATCATGAACCCCGGAGGTAGGGTCAGGTCACAATGGGGGGTCGAATTTTTACATAGGGATATATAGAGTAAATCCTTAAAAATCTACTTCTCAGAAACCAATTGGCTAGAAAAGCTTGTTTCTTAGTATCCTTAGGTAGGGTAGATTCAAGTTTGTTCAATTCACGACCCCGGGGTAGGACGGGGTCACAACGTGAGGGAGGGGGCCAAAAATTTATATAAGAATATACAGGGAAAAATCTTTTTTTTTAAAAACCGTATGCCTAGAAAAGCTGTAACTACAGTGAAAGCAACCTCAGTTAATGTGGATTCAAATGTGTTCAAATCAAAATCTTGAGACGCTTCAAAATATTGTATTGCATATCTGCAATTTCATACAGTTTTTACAAAAATACTTATCCTATCACATAGCTTTCTGTTTAAAAATAAAGATGCCAGTCCTACTATTTTTCAAAACAATCAAACTAATTTACTTAAAAATTTTTGAAGAAAAATTAATCATGTGATTCTTCAATTACATATTTTCAATACAGTATAACAGAATACATGTATCAATGAAGACGTCACTATAGTAGAAAGCCACCATAAGAATACTTTCAGTGGGAAAATTCACTATTTTAAAATGCAAAAATACTCACGATTTCCACGAATTGAAAATTATTATTTTTATTTGCAGCAGTAAAGCACTGGTGTTTAAGGCCATATAATGGTCTGTTTTGTAAAGTGCATTTGCGCCACATTGCATTTTATACGCAATTTTAATTTATTTTAATGGGATGTTTGATTTATTTGAAATACACCTAGAAAATCCAACGGGAATCCTTTTATTGCTGTGAAGAGGAAAAGTCAGGTTAGCAAACTAAATCATTTAATAGGGGTGCTCAACCTGTTAAATTACACAATATTAAAGCACAGGGGCTTGTGTAGATAAAAAAAACATCGTTATAAAAGTGGGTACCTCGGAGGAAAGATAACAAGGGAGGACGCCATCTTGAATACCGCCTCGCTTCATCAGCTAATTTCTCATTTAAATTGTTAAACTAGACACATGCGCCGATTCGTATTCCTTCATAAATGATTCTTCTTTAAGACCTCACCTCCAGTTTAATTCTATTTACGTCTATATCAACAAAGTTTATCTTTTTCTTGCGTAAACATCCGAAATCGACAACTCCCTGGCTTTTTCCATAACCAATCGTATGACAGAGATCTCAGGTGCCATACTTTCGCTTTTGCAGAAGCCAGGGAGTTGTCAATTTTGAATGTTTACGCGAGAAATCAATAAGTTTGCCAATGTTGGTGTAAAAAAGAACTAAAGTGAAGATATATCTCAAAGAAAAATCATTTACGAAGGAATACAAATGGGCGCATATGTCTAGTTTAACAATTTAAATGAGAAATTAGCTGATGAAGTGAGGCGGTATCCAAGATGGCGTCCTCCCTTGTTATTTTTCCTCCGAGGTACTCACTTTTTAACGATGTTTTTTTTTCTACACAAGCCCCTGTGATTAAAGGTGCTTGAATTATTGAATTTTGCTAAATATTCTAACCAAATACATGTATACACAACTTTAAAACGAACTTTTTGAAAAAAAAATCCTCTTGACATCTTTTAAAACATCTCTTAATATACATTTTAGTTTAGCAAAAAGGTTGAATAAAAAACACAGGGTCATCTAGCAAGACAAGAAAGTTTGTATACAGGTCGAAGTTACACGTGCTTGAAAATAAAGTCCGGGCCTTTTCACCCCCCCCCCCCTCCCCCCTCTCCAAAAACAGATTACAAAAGTGGGACATTCAGACATCTTACACATTGTTTTCTAACTCACAAAAAATTTAGCCCTCGTCTAAAAGTTGTTACTTGTTAATACACCAACTACAGATGAACCACACAATCAATGATACCTACCCTGGATAATCAACTTTCGGTTTAGACGATGTGCTTTAACTTCTTTGTCTCCTTTAACAAAAGCTACATGTAAGGGATCAACTGCAAAATATCCTAATTAAGGTAAATTCCAATGAAGGCGACGGAGTGAAAAGCGATTTGTATCCTGGTCTAGCATCGTTAAGTTACGAGCGGTAATGTCTCAACTCCGCCCAGCTACGATTGGACAAAGGTCAGTCAAAACATTACGTAGAAACTTTTCTGGAGTAAGCCCCTATTAAACAGTTAAACGCTTCAATGTAGTTTGCTGTAAGACCTTTTTAGGGTTAAAGGGGCATGGTCACGATTTTGGACAAAAATTATTTTTCCGATTTTGATATTTACAATGCTTCAGAATGGCATTTTTAATAGGCAACCGAAATTTGAGCGTCATTTGTTGAATTATAAGCGAGTTTTATTTGATCATTAGAAATGCATTTCTAAAGCGTTGTAAATAATGAAAACATAAAAATGGAAATTGAATAAAATCGTGACCATGTCCCTTTGAATTCATCTGAATTTTTTGGATTTTACAATCTTGCGCATGTGCATTAGATTCACGCTAAATCACAGGAGGCTCTTTAGTTTATGTTTCCAAAATATCACATTTGTATGGATAAACTCAGAAACGATATTACAAATACGTGTAAATTTTCATTGAAAATGTGTCATATATTCATCGAAGGGACCTCTAACTCAGTGCATTTAATATGAAAAATCCCGAGAGTTCCGAACATCAACATGGTATCAAATTCAAAGCGAGGAAAAAGTTGGTGAAAAAAGGGACGTATATACGTCCCTGGTGAAAAGTTTTGAATTCTTTATAATTATGAATTAAATTTTTAGATGAAAGATATTTACAGCCTCAAAATGATTTTTTGTTAATAATTTGACTGTTATTTACGGAAGCGTATTAGTGCCACTCTATATATATTTTTATTATTTAAAATTCCAAGATTAAAGTTGGAAGTTCCAACTTTAATCTTGGAATTTCCAACTTGAATCTTGGAATTTCCAACTTTAAAGTTGATTTTTCCAACATTAAAGTTGGAATTTCTAACTTTAATCTTGGAATTTCCAACTTTAATCTTGGAATTTCCAACTTTAATCTTGGAATTTCCAACTTTAAAGTTGATTTTTCCAACTTTAAAGTTGATTTTTCCAACTTTAAAGTTGGAATTACCAACTTTAATCTTGGAATTTCCAACTTTAAAGTTGGAATTTCCAATCATGCACATACTACCGTGTATGTATGTGTTAACTGAAAATTCTTTGTTGAAAATTGCAGAATAGATTATTGTTTACATATAATTACTTTCCTTAATGTTTTTCAGTACTATGCTTCATTATGCTTAATCCTTTTAATTCTTTTATTTATTGAGGATTTTTTAAATTTATTTTATATGTATATGATACAATCAAGCAACCTTTTATATAGATATATATACATGTATATATATAAAAACTTTTAAAACACTGTTTCAACTTTAAAGTTGGAAAAATCAACTTAAAAGTTGGAAATTCCAAGATTAAAGTTGGAAATTCCAACTTTAAAGTTGGAAAAATCAACTTTAAAGTTGGAAATTCCAACTTTAAAGTTGGAAATTCCAAGATTAAAGGTGGAAATTCCAACTTTAAAGTTGGAATTTTAAAGAAAAAAAAATACAAAGTGGCACTTATACGCTTCCGTAGTTATTTTCAATGCATGCAGCTGTATTAATTTTCTCCAAAATCGTTTCGGAGCGATTCTGCGATTTTTTGCTACATTTCGGGTGTGCATATCGGAGGCGTTTTAACTGTCACAGTGGTGAAGGCCCGTTCCGAGATTTTTCACTTGGATTTTTCAAACTAAGCAGAGTGTAGTGAAATTAATAGCATTATTGTAGGCTTAGTAGCTTATTGTAGCTTAGTGATGTAAATGTCAAAAATACGGTGTGTCGATGTATCTATTTCGTAAATGTCCGATATCATATGTTTATATGCCAACCCGTGCACGAACGGATAAAGTTTAGTATATTCAAATAATTGTACCTATCTTCAAATAATTAAACCTATCTTCATATCAATTGTAATTATCTTCAATGAATTGAAGTTATGTACAATTGAATTAAAGATAGATGTAAATGATTTACAGATAGGTGTAAATAATTATACATTCATGTATCTTTAAATAATTAAACCTAGGTACAAATAAATTACACTTATCTTTAATGAAATTACATCTATCTTCAACTCAATTAAAGATTGGTTCAATTGAGTCTTACCTATCTTTGGTTCATTTGAAGATAGGTATAATTGATTTAAAGATAGATACAATTGATTTAAATATAGATACATCCACAAAGGATTTGAAGATAGGTACGTACAATTCAATTATACATAGGTTCAATTCGTTCTGTGTTATTGAAATAATGAACGCCCCCCTCAGAGACTTGATTGTGAAGGGAGACGAAATCTCAAACGAATACCAGAGAATTGGAACATTTATGAGACTGACGCAACGTGCAAAAAGCTATATGATACCGAACCTATCAATGAATACAGCAAACATATAAATACAGATGATCTTTTGATAAAATCTCACTAACAATAAGTACATTATTATATATTTTGCAAAAATGCTTCCTTATATGAACCTTTATAGAATAGCGAAAATGTCCAATTCTGTGTGGACTTTTTACTTGCGTTACAATAACAGTGGGACGGACAACTCCGGAATAGACATTTTTACGGCGTTGCTCACCCCTTTCCATACATACTACCGACCAAAGTTTAGTATTAAACGGTGTGTTTTTTTTATTCAAGGATAAATAAATTTATTTTTAAAAATTGAAACATTTTTAGATAGTTTTAGAGATATTTGATCTTAAAAGTTCCAATCCCATGGGATTTTAGTTTGGAAAACCAAGTTCATTTTCCGGTGAACTTTTTAACATTGTTGTTTATTTCTTAACGAGGCCGAGTACAGATCGAGTACGCACGCTTTTGCGCAGCGTAACATTTTTATTCATCGAAATTTATTGAATATAGCTCGTTTGATGCGTAAAATTGATATCATATTGTGGAGTAAACACAAATGTCTCAAAGTGTAAGCTATATTTGGGCTCGGGTCGAAAACGTGAAGAGGGTTCATCAAGCCTAGCCATCTATCACGTTTTCTTAACCCGCCTAAATATAGCTTAATTCATATATTTCAAGACAGTAACCATGTATTTTATATTAATGACCCTTGATATGTGATGTTATGTTTTATTGCGTGGACCCTGAGGTCCACGCAGAAAATATATAAGCGAGGTTAAACCGGATGCTATGGGGAAAATCCAGCCTGCGCATGAGCTAGCTTGGTACCTGTGCGTAATGGGTAGCTCATGGCACCAGGCTAGCACAAGTTTATATGAATCGGGATCGGGATTCCGTGCCATATGACACATAAGTTTAAAGGCGCTGTAATTGTAAAGTTGTCGGTAAACAGTACAAAGACAAAGTAATCCTTTTAAAGAAATCATCAGCATGTGATATGAACTATCAGTATTATGAAATAAGTTTATGAACAAATACTAGACTTATTTTAGATATTTTTGATTATTGGGGAAAAAGCAATGAATCAGGAATCCTCTTATTTGCTGACTTTCAGAAGGCATTCGATTCTGTTGAATGGGAGTTTCTGTTGCAGTCAATGATGAAATTTAATTTCGGCGACAATTTTGTTAAATGGATCAAAATTTTGTATACAAATCCTTATTTCTATATAAAAAAACAATGGTTGGATCTCTAGAAAATGTCATATGTATAGAGGTATTAGACAAGGATGTCCTGTCTCAGCTATTTTATTTCTATTTGTAATGGAAATTTTATCAACAAGAATTAATAATTCTGATAGTGTTAATGGATTTAAAATAAGCAACACACGAAATGAAATTAAATGCATACAACATGCAGATGATAGTACTTTCCCTGTTAAGGACATAGAATCCCTTGAACATGTTGTCAAAATTATTGAAAACTTTGGATCTGTATCAGGAACAAAGTTGAATTTATCAAAGACGGAATGTATTCCTTTAGGGGCGCTTAAACATACTATGGAAGGCGAAACAACGCTTAAAGGTATAAAAATTAATTTTGAAACAATTAAATGTCTGGGTATATATATGGGGCATAATAAAACCGAAAATAATGAAAGAAACTGGTTATGTAAACTTAAGGAATTTGAAAAAATACTTGACTCTTGGCGAAGTAGAAAATTAACTATTTTTGGAAAATGCCAGCTTATTAATTCTCTTTTAATCTCCAAGGTTTTGTACACGGCTACTATTTTAGAAAACCCTGAACAATCCTTCATAAAGAGTATTAATAAAATAATTTTCTCCTTTCTTTGGGGTAACCGAGAGCGCATCAAGCGTAACACCTTAATTAGAAACATAAATGAAGGCGGCATTGGTATTACAGACTTTGAATCAAAACTCAAAGCTATAAAAGCTTCTTGGGTTTCGAAAATTATTCAAAATAGAAGTAGTCTATCTTCACTCTTAAACGCTTGTGTAGTAAAACATAATATCGATATTCCATTTTTGATCAATTCAAGCATTACAAAATACGAAGAATTTAAATTAAACTCCCTTCCTGTGTTCTATAAAGAGGTCCGTGTGGCCTTTAACGAATGCAAAGATATTTCATTAACCAATTTTGCTAATCAAAATATCTGGTTCAATAAAAACATATGTTTTAAGGGTAAATCTATATTTTTTTCAAGTTGGACAAAAGGTGGTTTATTACTAGTAAAAGACCTCTTTAATGAGAATGGCTTCAAAACAATAAACGACATAAAAGAATGCTTGGCATCAACAAGCAATTTTTTATGTGAGTACTTTATAGCTAAAAATGCAATAAAGTTGCACCTTTCAAGAATAGATTTACAAACCATAAATTTCACGAATTCGCTCACTAACTCACATTTCTATTTTGAAGGAAAGCTAGAAGATACTTCAAATAAAAAGTCTAAATTTTTCTACAATATTCTTATAAACAAGAAATCCCCAAAACCTATTATGGAAAATATATGGTGTAAGGAATTCCAAATAGACAAGTACTACTTTAATGTAATCTACGAGAACAAGATTCGATCATTATTTGATAAATCTGTATCAGAGTTTAATTATAAATTACTTCACAACTTGTTGACCACGAATCTATCGGTTAGTAAATGGGATAAAAACATTAATGAGAACTGTAATAATTGCAATACGCCAGAAAATATAAAACATTTAATCTACGAGTGTGACTTGACAATGCCACTTTGGCGGAAAATTTCTCTGATACTAAATATTGATGTTACATGGAAATTGATTGTCATTGGTTTTATTTTCACGAGCAACAAATATACTCTTATCTTAGACAACACTTTGTCATTCATTGCATGCAAAATTTACAAATATAAAATGAAACGTAGAATCTTAAACGCACATGTGTCATATGAAGATATGCGTTGTTTTTTAAAAAATGCGCTAATGCAATTGTATCTTACTGTAAAAAAATCAAAATGTGTAAAGTTAAACTTCAGCATTCTTGAAAAAATATCAAATAGTATATGATAAATGAAATATTATAAACTTTATTAATGTACTATTGTAATATAGAAGAGGGAGACCTGTCCCTCTTCACATATATGCGGTAGGCAATTTTGGACTGTGATGCTGTTGTTAGTCCTGCCGCATTGCATTTACTTTATGTTCCGATTGTATATCTATTGTATGAATATTATATCAATTGATACCTCCCCGAATAGTACTCTCATTTTACTTTACTATTACTTGTATCAAAGTGTGTTATTTCATATTTACGTCTAATTACGCTTTAAAAAAATACAATTATACATATTGAAGAAAACAAATACCTTATACAATATATATAAATGCTCTACAAATGTATATACAATATTGATACGAATATTATATCAATTGTTATTTCATATCTAAGTCTATTTACGCTTAAAAAATACAATTATAAATACTGATTCATTTATATCGCTGATTAGCATTACTGATCCAGGGGGCCCCTGGCACCCCAGGTGATGTATATATAGAGAGCCTCTGCGGAGGTATTATCTCGAATCAAAATGTATATACTGTGTTTAATAAATACATACAAAAAAAAAAAAAAAAAAAATTTAATGTTATGCCGAAACTACAACATGCATCAAATAGCATAATTTGCAATGTTTTGTTGTTTTTTGAATACATTTGAATACACATGTAATTTATACTAGGCGAGGCTAGAGAACTTCCCGATTAAATTTTTTAAGCATTTAAGTATGATTGAATAATTATGTCACTATAAAAGTTTAAATCTCAAGAAAAATGCATCAAATTATGAAATTTTTTAATTTACACAAAGCTGTCACTGCATAGTTAATAAAGTAAAGCGAATCGTAATGTGTGTACAAATAGCAGAATTCACCGAATGCCTGATACCATACATGCAAACTTCATTCATAGATAAAACATAATTATTTTAGAAGTATGAATCCTTTAAATTCTGAGATAAAAAGTCAGGGCTATACATGCATGTATACGCAATACAACGTACAAATTAAGTGGTTAAAAGCAGAGGGCTAGAGTCTGTGGAATATCTGATAACTTTAAGGCTTTCACGTTTTCGTTGGAAACACATGCAAATGGTCCACGTATTGCAGTCCTTTTTTAAAGGACAGCAACTTGTTTAATACTTAAATATGTCTTAATGTTCTAATAATACTACAAACATCACCATTTCTGCCTTTGTCAAATAAAAAATAGTCATTATCTGACAAATCTGGGAAATTGGGCATACAAAAAACACTTTGATAAGACCCCTGGAACAAACCAGGAGGTAAAAGTTTTTTTTTATTTGACCATTTGATGCCTTTTAGCAAGAACTTTAATATTTAGAACAGAAAAAGAAATCCCTAGGGGAGAAGTAAAAAAAAGTAAAAATTGTGCAAAATCGATACATTTGAAGCAAAATCTCAAAGGGTCCTATGTTAAAAATTAACAAATTTTGAGATGACCACTTAAAGAAACGGTGTGGCAAATGTCTTATTTTTTAATCTTAAAATAATAATTATATCAGTAGAAATTCATGTAAAAAAATTCATTCAAAAATCTAGGGCAGAACAAATTAGACCCGGCCTCATTAAATAAATTGCCAGGACCCCTGATGAGGCTTACTTTACCGCCGATCGAAATATTTTACATCCAATTATGTTGTGACGTCAATAAATGCCATATTGGAATATTTTTGGGGGGAGTAGTTATTATTGTCAATTACCTTTAAAATAATTAAAGATGGGTTCAGTTCAATTGCATGTACATGTATCTTTAAATCAATTATACCTATCTTTAATTCATTGCATTTGTACTTATCTTCAAATCATTTATACCTATCTTCAAATGAATTAAAAAATAGGTATAATCAGTTACGTCACTGGTATAATTCAATTAATCAATTTATTTAAACGATAGTTACAATTGATTCAAAGATAAGTACAATTGATTTAAAGATAGGTACAATTGATTTGAAGATATGTATAATTATTTGAATAGATGTTGATTTGGCGTTCCATACTTATGCGTCATCGTTTCCTGGTATTGAACAAACTATATATATGCATAAAACCGAAGAAAAAAGTATGACCCGCTCATTTTTTTAAAATAAGAATTTGACAGTGCATCAAAAGAAACATTTAGCAACTTAAAAAGTGTTACTTCGTTAAAGTATAATTTTTCTAAAGCAATACATATGCTGCATCCCGCAATATGCCAAATTTAAGAAGAAAAAAAAATTAATCCTTGGACCAAACAAGGAGGTCATCATTTTTTAATTTTCACCATTTGGGGACTTTTTACAATACTTTTCATATATTTAATGAAAGAAAAGGAAATGATTTATCCCTAGGGCAAAAATACAAGAAAAATGTTGGGAATAGTTAAAATTTAGCGCACTTTCACCAAATTCCCATAGGGACTGGGTCCAATTTGATTACTTTCGAGATGGTTGAAACAGTTTGCGGTTTATAAAGCGTTAACTGCCCCAAACCATTTTATGTCGTATAAAACAAATAAATATTGAATTCATTCCTTAATTGATATAGAAGTTAAAACTACATGCAAGAAATTTCATCAAAATATATAGGGTAGAAATAATTAGACGTGGCCTCCTTAAGTGAAGTTTCTGGAGATCATGTAATGAAAGCATGTTTTTGTCATGTATTGAGAAAATTAACAGGATTGGGGACATTTCCTTCAGAAAAGTGTGAAGAGCCAATTGAAATATTTAAAAGCATGAATTAAAACTAAATTGAAAAGTTAATATATAAAACATAGACGGAGGCATCATTTCGGAGGAAATTAAACTAATGAAAATTTATATGATTTTTCTTTATTTAAGGTAAGGTTTGCGGTTACAGGGAGATAACTCACACATTTTCATTGTGACGTAACACCAACTACCCTTTATTTCAGTTATGACGTCAAAATTTATATGACGTCATAATTGATTTCAGGTTTTTTTTAATTTCGCGGTTAATATTAAAATAATTAGTGTTGTTCTCTTTTTTTAACCTTATAAGCTTGTTATATTACTACTTAAAAGTGTTTATTCTTTACAAAAAAGGAAGGAGGAAATTATTTTGCATCACAAAACAACATGGGAAACTGTACATGTTATTAAATGCATACAACTCGAACTCGAAAAATACAATGCAAACTATTTATGTATACATGTACATTTCTTTTCTTGTGTATAATTAGTTTAAGTCGATATTATTTCCTGTGTATAGTGATTTGCAAACCCAAGGTAGAAAACGAGAGAGAGAGAGAGAGAGAGAGAGAGAGAGCGTTTTAGGCGTAATTTTTCTCTCTCTCTCTCTCTCTCTCTCTCTCTCTCTCTCTCTCTCTCTCTCTCTCTCTCTCTCTCTCTCTCGTTAAGACTATGGATACAATAAACACATGAACTTAATTTTGCTATTTATTTTGAATTTGCAGATAACTCAAGTTCAGTTATATGGTACCAATTTTTTATAATGATATATAATATGGCTATTGTTTGCATCATATGAAATATTTTATCTATTTTTTTTCACGCGCGACACTCTTATCAGTTTGTAAAATACACCGACTTCCCAAATTACTTGCCGGGGGGGGGGGGGGGGGCCGCTGTAAAGAGAAATACGTCTCCGCGAGAAATTAATTGATAATATGCGAACGATTTACGACAGAGACAAAGAAGCACACCATGTTTAATTTCGTCCACCGCTAGATGGTGCTTAAAGAATCCTCATTATTTGACGTCACGGGCAAGACAATCACAATATATACGGAGGCTGTTAAACAGCCTCCGTCTAAAAATGGAATTGAAAATAAGGAAATAATCTCTCACCCCTCAGACTCTCCCATAACTCAATTCAGCTACTCATTTTCATCTCTCAGAACTCTACCATGCATAAGACACAAATGACAACTACAGAGGTTAACTTACAAATGACTGATAAACTCATGCATGCTCGCTATATATAATATAATGATACTTGGACTACAACGCCTGCATCGCGCACCTGCAATCTCAGGCACGTGGCATTCGGGGGGGGGGGGGGGCAGGGGGGCTGCCCCCCCCCCACTTTTTTGCGAAGAATTTTCTTAAATTTACATACAAGAAATGGAAATAATATGGAGTCCCCCCCCCTCCACTTTTATGGGACCATGTAAATAATGGAATTGAAAATACGGAAATAAGCAGTGTAATTAGGATTTTCAAATTGGTGGAAATTATTTATACGTTCTTTGCGTGATACCCCCCCCCCCCCACACACACACACACGGATTAGGATTTTCAGAATTTTGAAAATAAGGTGGGTTTTTTTCTTGCTTGTCAAGATTTTTTGGATGAGTCTGCCCCCCCCCCCCTTTCAAAAACGATGCTACGTGCCTGAATCTTATCAAACCTTTCCTGTGGACACTTTCACTCAACATTTATTAATAATAATAATAATTACTCCAGGCGATGACTCTGTAACAAATCGGTTTTAGTTGAATCCCAAAAAGATCAAGCTCTTTCACATTAGTCCCCCTCCCTCCCCGCCCCGACAGTTGTCCGAAAATACATAGGAACGAAAGATAAAGACACCCGTAATAGGGATTTTACCTCTAAACGTAGAAAACTTCCTCTTCACGACGAAAGTGACGGAAAGTGATGTATGTACGTATTGTTATTGATTGTGACAATAATTTGGTGTGTAACAGTATGCAAATAATAATACATTAAAATTAACAACAATTATAGATTTCAAGACTCTTGAAATAATTAACAATGTTTCAAAGAGGAATAGGTGGCATACTTATTGGCATCTTTACAAATAAGCACAGGCCTCTGAAATTCTATCAATAAGCCGTTAAATGTTTGGAAAGAGAGAGGTATCGCATAGCCCCCTAACTCCGTCACTTTCGGAAAACCCCTCGAAGTTTGAAATCAAGTACGCTTATGACGTCATTTTTTACATGTCAAACATCTTTAATCAAATGTCAACAATTTGCAACGGTTAAATTTAAGAATGTGTCCAAAAATAACAGAATTAAACCTTGTTCATTTTATTCACCATTAATTGTGTGAAATCAGCTAAAACTTTTTTTACCGGTGCACTAAAATATCGATATTTCTGACATGCGGGCCCATTCGATCATTTACAGTGGTCAGCCATTTTTAGAGAGGTCAAGATGAAACATTTCACATGTAATACATTTTTGATTAAGGTAATTGATAAATTTTTTTCAGTCCGCAATAGCCTATATGCACTACTCTTGATGATAACGTCAAATCACTCATGCCGATACTTTTGCCTTACACAGCTGTGTATAGATATATCCGGTATATCGCTATTTAGAATATGCTACATTTCTAAAAATGTAATAAATAAATAATATAATAAGTAATATATTGATTAATGATATAAAATATTTGAAATATGTAAGGACATAAATCAAACGGCATCCATACATTCTGAAAAGGCCATTGTGATTGTTTTTACATGGACCATTCTGGCGATCATTTCATTTCGATGAAATTAAATACAATTTAAATTGTATGCACCATTTTTACTTATTATAACTTGGACTAGATACAAATGGAGTTTTAACTAAATTGTTAATGTGTCTTCATTCCCTGCACTATAATAGAACATGTGGGTTCATAAGATATAATAAGCATGCGTGATTAACGTCGTATTATAGTCTGTCCCAAGATATTTATGCAGCACATTTGGACGATTTTTCATAAAAATACACTTACATGTACCTGTGAAAGAAGTGCAATTGAAATAGTTGAAAGGGATATTTTCCAAGATAATTTCATTGACACATTATCATCTTTCACTCGGAAAAATTCACAGGAACGAAAACAGATTCCTTACGGATATCTATAATGGGGAATGTTTACATCTTTTCTTCTTTCGGAATACACTCGGAATACATCGTGCAATATTTCAACGTTATCATCCGGGCTTGCTGCAATGCAAAATCACGATCCGTAGACATCACATTTTTTAGCATTGTATTGAAACCTGATAAGCTAACAGGGGCGTTTTGACTGAGAAATCTTGGAAATGTTTCATAATTTTGAATGAACATCGTTTGAATCCTGAGGTATTTATATATATCAAGCAATTAAGCCAAATGTGAATCCAAAATATCTTGGGACAGAGTATAAGAGGGCTTATTTGAATAAAAATGAAAATATTTTTGTTAATAATTTTATAAATTATATTGTTTCAGATCATATTTAGTGATTGCAAATGATAAAAAACACAAAAATTAATTTACAGAGAAACGCGGGAGGTTTTCTGCTAATGGTGACGAAGTTTGGGTACTCGGAGATATATACCCTATATATATATATTAGAGAGATATATGCCCTTTATATATATATATATAGAGAGAGAGAGAGAGGTATATATCTCTCTCGTTCCATACATTTAAGGTTGCTTAATTGACACACCAATGCATTATTTGATGGATCGATGAAGAATCATTTTTGAGAAATAATAATTATACAAAAATGACACCGATATTGGCTTCCAATTATTTTATAATTTTGATTTTTTTTTTTGAATTTTTTTATAGAAACTGGAACCATTTTAGCTGCGAACAGGATATCGTAGCGCTAAAAATTTGGTATCAATTGATCTATAAATACATATCAAATATGACTATATAAACTTTATAATATATTTGTAAAAAAAATTTTTATGAAAATGAAAAAAAAAAATTGTACATATTTTTCAAATCTATGGACAAAAACTGCAAATAAACTGTTACCCGCATTAAACAAATGCTGTACAGTCATGTTTCAACAAGAAATTGAAACGAAAAATGAAATTAAAGAAAAATTGGAAAATCTTAAAATCTAACCGATCCCGATTGTAAATTAACTTATACCGATTGAAATCTTATAAAATTAGAATGTATCACAATTTTGCAAAAATTTCAGGTTGTTTATCTATAAAATGGTTTGCTCATTTACTGAATTTATAATTCATATCAAGTTCTCAAAACAAACTGCAGTGTTTTTGTAAAATTTCAGTTTTAAAATAATTCTGATCGGGATTAGTTTTTTCCATCGGGATCGGTTCAAATTGATAATAGCAATTTTTCTAAAATTTCGCATTTTTCATTTCAATATCTTTGTAAAATATCATTGTTTAGTAAGTACTTTATGTGACAATGTGTTATTGGGAGTTGATTTTAATCAACTCTCCTATGCAGTTACTCAGTCAAACCGAAAGTGAAACAGTGTTTGGACCTCAGCACAAATCATTGCTGCTGACAAGACATAGTTCTTGAAAATAATTGATGAATTCGATGTATAATGTATGCTAAAGCATTGTTTTTCAAGGAAACCTTTTTATAAATACCTTGAAAATAGTCAGATTTTAAATAGTACGAACAATTTAATTGTGTATTATTGAAGAAATGTTAGTCGATAACATGTTAAGACTGTCTGCATTACACATTTACAAATATTATGACACACTTTAATGAATCTTAGGCTGATCAGCTGTTTTGGGACGAGATGAACACATAAGATGTACAGAGTTACACAGTCTGTTACACATGTTACATGAAGTAAAAAAAAAACCAAAACAAACAAACAAATAGAACTAAACTGTTCAGATGAAATCCTTTGGAAATCATTGCCTATTTCTATTATGTTTCAATAAAGTTGTAGTCTCATCATTATTCATCAAACAATTTTCAAGTTTGTACTAATTTACAAGTAAATTATATCACTGACAGGTGGAGCTGAATCTCAGCTAAGATCATTACATTAAATGTATATACCCCGGTAATTATTCCAAATATTGTATGCTTTTCAGTATGCTCAAGTTCATTTTTTTATCATTTTGTCCTAAATATTTATTGCATTTGATTCCTCAGACTCGTCTCTTTTCGCTTGCTAATCTTTAAAGAGATTATTGTTATACTTGATGTTTGGACTGACACCTTCACTAAATACATGACTGAAAATTTTGCCCCAAGTTTGTCGTATGTCACAGTTAAAATCAGGATATTTTTGCTTAATTTCCTGCTTCAATTGAATTTGACTTGTTAACATGGCTAAGGACTGCCCCAAAATTTAGTGAAGGTGTCAGTCCAAATATCAAGATGAGCTGGATTTCTATCAAGAAGACCCTTTTCTGTGGCATACTATAAATACCAGAGTGTTTACTGATTGATTACCTTCTGTAAATATACATGTATATCAATATTTTTTCAGGCAATTGCTATTTGAAGAGAAAATGAGTGCGGATATTAGATCAATGTCAATCAAAATTATGCTCAATTTTCAAGAAGATGCCAAAGTTCAATTCTTCAGCTGTGACCCCTTGCTCCATCATGCATGGATTCTGCAAACCCAACTTCTGTGTGCAAAAGACAAGGCTACTTATATCTTGAGTTAACATGGAGATTTTAGATCTCCCAGAGGAGGTGCTCTTGTTGATTTTCTCATATGTACCACTGTACAATCTCTTCTTCTCTGTCCAGCAAACATGTCTTGCATGGAGGGATCTGTGCTTCCACCACAGCTTGTGGGGCACGGTTCACTATAGCCAACAGATTGACGAAAAGCTGACCGAAGAGGAACTGCTTTCAGTCCTGAAATCGGTGTCTAGGGGCCTACAGCATCTAGTTTTTGAGAAAGCTTTCCAGCACCGGGAGACCGATTTTTCATTCCTAAAAATTCTTAAGTGTATTTTACATCAAGACGTGGATGTGAGTAATATCTCATCACTTAAAATACCGTCGATCCCAAATGAGTATTTGGAGCCCCTCGTGGATAAATGTACAGGATTGTCTTCGATTGAAGTCAGTTATTATTACGCATACTGCAGCAATGGAGAATTTTTCGTAACCATGAAAAAACTTCCACATTTGAAAGTGTTCAAAATAACGGAGAGCTCCAAGTGTATTGAAACATTCGCTGAACCTGCCTTCCATCAGAACAGGTTCAATGAACTGCTTGCAGACATGTTCAGTGGTCTATTGGAATTGGAAGTTGTTCACATTGCCAGTGTGAACAAGTTATACGACTCTACTTTGTGTGCTCTGCTAGATGCTTGTAAAAACATGAAGGAACTTGCTCTGTATGGATGTGATGGTATATCCAATGCTGGCTTCCAATCTTTACCAGAAAAATCAGGAATTACCTCCCTTCATTTGAATTCCACCAGCGTGAATGACAAAGGAATGGAACACATTTGTAGGTCCTGTCCAGGTCTACGCAATGTCTCGTTTGCTGGCTGTATGTACGTTACAGACATTTCAATCAAACATTTATGCACCCACTGCCCCAACCTTGAATCTCTGTGCGTGTCGGATCCGGAAATCTTCTACCACAAATCCAACATAACGGACGGAGGACTGGATTATCTATCCCAGAATTCCCATGCACTGCGCTCGCTCACCATGTGTAACAGTGCTCAGATCTCGGACCTGGGCTTGGACCAGCTTGCTCGTAGCTGTAGTAACCTGATGCAGCTAGACGTGTCCGGATGTCTGTCAGTCTCGGATAACACTCTACAGGTGCTAGCGCAGCACTGTAACCATCTCCAGACCGTGAACTTCAGCGAATGTGTTCATCTGACCGGCAAAGGCATCAACCCATTGGTGACATCCTGTAAATGGCTGAAAACACTGAATGTGGCCAACTGTCCATTTGTACAGAATCTGAATTTTGAAGCGTTTGATCAGATTGAGACTCCCTATGATAGGTAACTACAGAAAACATATAGGACTTTTAAAGTGTCAGTTCTCATAATTTTAGACTAAGTCTTATTTTTAAAGTTTCATATTACTTATTCCTTTCGTGTAAACGATAACTTTGGATGTGAAAATTCAGTGTATTTAGGCTAAAGTAAAATTTTGATTTCTAAGCTGTTTCAATTGTACATGAATAACAAAAGTCTTGGAAGAGATCCTCATATACTTTATTAAACTGTGTTTATATTCATAAGTTGAGGAGTACATGCATTTCACATGTAAATCCAAGAAAGTAACAAATTGTATGAGTAACCCTTGCTGGAGTAAAGAATTCATAGAATGAATTTTGTTTTCGAAATTGTTCACATGTTGATAAATTCTACTAACAAAACTTTGATTACTTATAAAATTAGCACATATTTGGAATCCACTTTTTATACAGGATATACCAGTATTTTCTTTACATTTTTATGATTTAGATTATTCATACTTTTGTAATCATTTGCTCTGCATGTACTGATAGTTGTGATACATTTTTATTTCCAGATATTTAAAAGAAAAAGAGATATTGTCAAAATGCCCTGACAAATTAAATGGTATTGTATACATATTTAAATATCAATTTATTTCTGATATGTAGCAGTGCTATTAAGATTCTACATGTATTTGAATTAATTTTTACATTAAAGACTATATTCTAATCTTTATTTAAAAGACTTGAAGAAATCTTCTGGGGGTTATTTTCTTGAAAATAAACTGTTATCTGGTTACGTTTGCAAATCATTTGGTTTGTGACTAAATAATTATTCATCCCTAATTGCATCATCTTGCTCTGCTATATTGTTATCAAATTTAAAGAGCACCTGTGCTGAATTGTTTTGGGAAAATCACATTTTGATGACATCAATTCTTCATCAATGCATAAAATCTTTATTTCCAAAGATATAAAAATGAAATTTTCCAAAGTTGTAGAGCATGGTTATTTTGTACTTTTGAAAAAGTTTGCATTAATTTCATAAAGAATTGTTGCCATGGTAACCATTTTATTTACTAATTCCAGAAAAAACGTTAAAATTCCTTTTAAATTAGCATCAATTTTATTCATGGCAGTGAACCAAAGGACAATTGATTTAGATATGATACAAAAATAACAAAATAATACAAAATTAATTCATAGTCATAAAATTTTCATTTCAATGAACTAATATCACCTTGTGATTTGACACAATTTCAAGAACATTTTCACACTTATCATTAATTGAATTTTTATCATATCACTGTAAAAAGTTAAGACCAATCATTTTACAGGTGGCATTTTTTCTAGGTTTCTTAAGAAGATATTTCCCAAGGTCACATACAAAGAGGTCAAGGTCACCAAAGCAAGTTAAAACTCAATACCACATTTTAAACATTTATAATGCGTTATTTATGCTGACTACTTCATCAATTACATTTTTTTATGCACAGTGCTTCCAGTTTGTTGAAATTTATGTTAATATTATTGGCATACAATTTCAGAAATGATTTGAATTACTTGCATAGTAGGAAAAATATGTTATAAAATGACCAGGTCAGGTTTTTATTCTGTGCATAGAGCAAAAAATAATGTCAGAAAACCTTGAGCGCTGACACAGTTTTCCATCCAACTTATCTGTTGATGCATCAGTACATTTGATAGAAAAAGAGAAGATAGTTACTTTAATAATAGCATCAAAACTTTAAAGAGGCACTGTACTCTAAGTTAGCTTGAGCTTCAAACAAAACTTCATACAACAAAATATAAATCGGGCATAACATTGCATAGCACTGCATTCTTCAGCTAATATGCATTTATATGAACATACATGTCACTAAACTTTTCAGAAATTTGAAAAGTGGTTGACATTTTTTGGACAAGTTGAGGGCCTTCAAAACCAACAAAAATATATCTAACATATTTCTCCATGTACATGAAATTGCTATTTAAAAAGCAAAGTTATTTAATACCAGTTGTTTTTTAAAATAACCATTTAAGGCAATTGTGTATAACGGTAAAACAGAGTATTATTTGAATTTGGAATTATTTTGGTTCTTGGAATTCAGGGCTTTTAAGAAAATTGCCCTTGGTTAGACTAACTTAGACAGGTAACATGAATTTTTCTTATGGATAGTCTAACTAAGGGCAATTTTCTTAAAAACTCTAAATTCCAAGAATCAAAATAATTCTGAATTCAAATAATACTCTGATGTATTTATATAATCATTATAATCATGAAAGCATTTCTATTTTATATCATACTTATTTCACACAGAGAGAAAAGCGGAAAAGACATGTACCACAATGACAAAAGCTCAATTAACCTTCAATAAAAAGAACTCTGGCTTTCCTCTTACATGTATAGTTTATACAATTGAAATTACTCTTCTGTTGAGGAATTTGAACTCAATCGACTTCTCTTGTAGGCCAAAAGGAATTCCTGCTTTGTATGATAAATCTCAAAGCAAGGAGAAATGCATAGCGACACATTACACTGTCTGCATTTGTAGCTGGTCATGTGGCCACATCGCCTTTTCCGCTTCTCTCCTGGTCTTAATGGGGGTAGCATCTCCCTCTCTGCTGGTCCACAAACAATGCACTGGCGATGAAGAGGTTTTTCTCCTTCCATCAACTTGTCCAAAAAATGTCTCCCTGTAAGTCTCTCCAGAACTCTGGGTGCAGGTCGTCCAAGTGGTGTTGAAATGCTCCCTCCAGAGCTCTGGATGAGCTGCTCAACGAGCTTTCTTCGGAAATGGCGCTGAACCATGGCATTGTTGAAACTGCAATTTTCTTTGTACAAAATATAAGAATTTACAATTGCAATATTGATAATATGGAAAATAAGTTTTTTCCACCATTTCATAGTTTTGATGCCAAGTTTATAATTTTCCACCATTTGGTTGCTCCTATCAACAGCACCCATTTTTTGATCATAGACATGAACCATGGAAGGCCTAACTTTTGCTTCATGATTTCTCATAAAGTCAGGTCTTCTAGTTTCCACATTGACAGAGGTGTCAGTGGTGCTTATTAGGTACACAGCTTTTGCATCTAGATATTTTAAGCAGCTCAAAGGTCCATATGACATGGTTGCTGTGTCCCCTCTGTTGCTAAGCTGAGCTTTCTTTAATTTGTCTGGGATACCTTTCCTGTAACTGCGTACAGTTCCAGTTGCTCCTGTCCCGAGGACCCACAGATCCATAAAAAGACGCGGTGAACTGTAGTAATTGTCGCAATAAAGAATATGCCCTTTTTCAAAATAGTTTCTCATTAAATCCATTATAAGATCATATGTTGCCCCGTTTTCTGATGGCTGTACAGATTTTTTACCAGTATATAATTTAAATCTCAAACAATATGCATTTTCTGAGTCACACAAAACATATGCTTTTAACCCATATTTGACTGGTTTGTCTGGACTATAAACACGAAATGATAAGTTGCCTCGCCAGGCAACCATACTTTCGTCAATGGCCAATGCTTGGTTGGGTTTGTAAACAGAACGAAACTTTGTAAGGATTCTATGGTATAGGGGGCCCAGTTTAAATAGAGGTTCATGGCCCTCGACTCCACGTGGAATATATTTATCATTGTCGTTTAAATGAAGAAAGGCAAGAAGGAGTAAAAACCTATCCCTGGACATAACACTGGGGAAAAAGGGAGTTGATGTCACTGGATTAATGGTCCAGTATTCGGAAATATCCATTTGTGTTATGATGGCCATTGCTATAACAATGGCAAAGAACTTCTTCATCTCTAAAGATGTTGTATCCCTCCATTTTTTAAAGCGAGATTTTTCCTTTAATTGTTTGTTTGCAAGAAATTGATCAGCGTATTTGTTTGTTTCATCAGAGATATTTTGGTAATCAAAGTCATCTAAAAAAAGTTCAAAATATTCGATTGGAGAATCAGAATCAGAAACTTCTTTTTGTAAACCTGGTTCCTGCTCAAAACTTAACGGTAAGGGAGTCCTATCACCTTCATTCCAAAGTTCACTATTCAAAACATTGTAATTGGCATGAATTGATTCATCATCTAATTCTGTAGTATTTAAATCTTCTAAATCAAAGCCTTCAAAATTATCCTCACCGTCACTATCGCTATCTGCAAAGATTTCTTCTATTATGTTATCTCTGTCGGCCATAACGTCTATAGGGCATATTGTTTACATATTTTCAACAGGGTTTAATTGTATATCTCTCATGAAACAAACAAATATTTCACTCAATTCAGTTTGTATTAACACTGAAAAAACGAAAACAAGCAATAGATTTCATTGTTTAATTTATAAAAATGGATATTTTTGCCAATATATCATCGGTAGTCCAAACGATACAAAACAGCTGATCGCCGCGTCATATCTCAACTTCCGGTGCCGTTAGATCAAGTGCTTCCTAAGATTGCGGCGTTATTTCCTTTAAACTAGTTTATACAAAGAATGGTGTGTTTATATATACCTTTCAAATGTTAGATTTACTATCCTTGCTATAGTATTATCTCCTATTTACGTAATTAGATCACCAGACACCAACAACGAAAACACGTGTGCAGCAGCCATTTCTGTCGCGTTGTTTAAACGCCTATATCATTAACTAAATTTCCCTCCAAATTTCCAAATAATAAAGCATAGGTGTTACACCATTGTTTTGTTATGGTTTTACAAATTTTAAACGTGAAAGGCAATTAAGCTAGTGTTTATCGATTCTTTCTTCTTTTAGTATTGAAAATTATAAGAATAATACGAGGTGGAATCCACCTACATCTATTTTTAACTGTATACAAAATGTTCCATATAACATTAGAAAAATACTATCAATAAATGCGTAAAAATTACATAATGAAGAAAAAGAAATATAAGTGTACTTGATATGAACATTAATAAATACAAGAGGGATATAAACATGCGATAAAATTTATCGGTTGATTCATATCAGGGTACCGAATGTCGGCGTCTACTATCGCTTTCACTTTTAAAAATGGCGCCGATACAACACATTACTTACTGGAGAAAAATGCAAAAAAAATGTAACCAAACCTGTATGTAATCATTTTATTTTAATAAATCTTAAAATTATGGACCAGTATTATATATTTCAGAGACTTTTACCGGAAAATAAGAGCAATATAAAAAAAAATCATCCAGACAAAATGTGATCGTCTGTTTTTCATTGAAACGCACATATATGTGCGCCCCGCATGGTAGCGCACACTCTGTAATGCGCACATATATGTGCGCGCAGCAGAGCAAGGGATACAACTGTACAGTATCGGACTTATTTTGTACATTTACAAAGCTTCTACTTGTAAGCATTCCCGTTTAATTGTTAATTTACATGTATGCTTATAATGTTTATGATTCATCTGTTTCCCCAGATGATAATGGCAGAGTGACTTTGGCAGCAGACCCCGAGTTGGTGGAAGAGAATAATCCAGAAAACAGCACGCAAACATGTGACAATACAAACCATAAAACATACGAGAAATCAGAACTGGACAGAACTAGAGCTAGAGCAAACTTTCTGAATGCCCTGACCTGTTCATCGATTCCTTCACCCAAAGTCCATTCAGAACTACGCTTCCTGAACTTGGGCCTGTGTTCCAAGGTCACCGACCACTGTCTACGCCAGATCGCAATGTATTGCCCGGACCTACGCGAGCTAGACATCAAGGGCTGCTTCAACACGACAGATCTGGGAATATCGTACATCGCCCGGGGGTGTCAGGGACTGAAGCTCCTCAACATCTCCAGCGGATCCATGATACAGAAGATGTGCCTGACTGACCAGTCTCTGGTATCCATAGCAACACACTGTAAGGGCCTGCGACAGCTCTTCATAGAGAAGAACCCTCTGATGTCATTGGACGGTTATAAGAATCTCTTCGATCACTGCTCTCTGCCCTGCACCGTTTCGCTGACGACCAAATCACCGGAGATTCTTAAGACGGACATTCTGTCAATGGATAGCGGCGTGAATTCCTGTAAGAGAGTGAATGTGTTCTGTAGGGGCTGCTACAAAGGGAACATCTACCACCTGGATGTGCTGTTGTACAACTCTGACGGACACATCCTGGAGTGATTAATTAGCATTAATTAAGTGTTAGCTTTAATTAAGTGTTTCTTTGGGCAGTATACGTAGATACTGTAAACCAGTTACTATATGTATTAATTTTTATTCCTGAATGGCATTTTATAAGTAACAAAACTGATCCTGGACAATTACGGTACATGAAATTTCTTTGTGTAAGGATTAGTTGATTTATTTCATACAGAGACAAAGACCGTTTCTTGACGAAATAATCCACAATTAGAGACCACTTTCAAATGTCACGGAAATTTATCACACATAAAATACTTGGTTTACAGTTGCTGTCAATTGTGAAATTTTTTAACCGGTTAAGCCATTTAACCAGTTCATCCTTCTTGCACTAAATATACAAATGTTCAAAATTACTTCACAATGTTTCTGCGAAAACAGGTCATTTTGATAATAGATCAATATAATGTTATTGCATGTACCTAAAAAAATGTAGCCCTCTCCTGTTTTTGTTTGTTTGTTTATTTGTTTGTTTTTTATAGAGGGATGAGAAAAGACTTCACAAGAGATTTAAAAAAACAATGGAGAGGACTACATTATCGCAGTCATTTCAAACTTTGAGACAATTCGAATGACTTCTGCATTTCTGCAGCTTGAAAGTTGTAATTTTTTCTACAAGTACTAGTGGGTCTCTTCTTTACTTATGTTTGAGGAATTTATTTAAAGATATTTTGTGCCATTAAATTTTGCATAATGCTACTTCTACAAAAAAACATGTACATGTACCTATATGCCACATAAACTGATTAGCTTATATTTTCCGTCCCATTTTATTAATTGGTATTTTCTTATTGTTTTGTGTTTTTGTAATTTGTTCTACTTTTTCATTCAATAGTTATTAAAGTTGAATTTTTATTGTTAAAAATTAAAACCATTAAAAAATTACTATTAAAACCATTTAAAAAATTCAACCACCTTACTCAGAGTTATCATTCTTAGAGAGAGAGAGAGAGATTATGTAAGTTCACACCATATCAGTAATGCTGTGTTTTCCTGGGAAGCTATTATATAATTAAACTACATGTAGATATTTCCATTATTTGTTATATCCAATTATTCTTGTATTAATAATAGTTGAAGCAAAGAAAATGGGCGCATAAGATATAGATTCGATAAGAATCTGGGCGCACATTGAGAGTGAAAATTTCATCGAATAATAACATTTTTCGAATAACCGTAAGTTGATTTCTTTTGGACACGGAGTGGGTAGAAAAATGCTTGAAATGCAAAAGATTTTTATCATAATATGGGTCTAAATATAGCAACACGACGCAACTGATGCAAAATCCTACATATATAAAATTGTTTTAAATTATTTGTTGTCCGTGGGTCGTCTCTTCACAAATTTGACAAGTGTAAAGACGACATATTTCATCATAAAAAATGTTTCTTTTTTCAAGATGGAGTGATGACAAAGAGGTGACGAATTTTGTATTATTTCAATATATTTTTTGGAGGATAAAGTCCAGAGATATGACATAGGTTCTTCCATGTACTTTATACCGTATATAGTAAAGTCTTGCATGGCTCTCCAAAATCGGATCGCTTTATCCGTTTTATCGGAGTTGGTTATATACCGTAAAACTGTAGGAGGATTTGTTTGAATTAGAAGGAGCCTAAAATAAAACTTCGCTGTATCCCTGTTTTTAAACGAATTTTGTTAAAGGGGCATGGTCACGGTTTTGGTCAAATTCTGTTTTTCTGTTTTTATTATTTACAATGCTTTAAAAATGCATTTCTAATGATCAAATAAAATTTGAGAGTCGTTCGTAGAGTTACAAGCAAGATACAGGGCTCACAATTCTTTGTCATGTAAACAAGGCTCGTGCCCTGTTTTTTGTTTACATAGGTTCAATTTACCAGTAAAAAATCTTTTTCCAGCTTATTTGACTATCTTTTTATCTATTTTAGGCATATATAAACAATTCCGAATGTCTAACACGTTAGTTTTAGGTCTAAACCTGAAGTTTTCACTTCAGCGTTTAAAATGTAAACAAACGCTTTGTTTACCTAGCGAAGAATGTCAAGCTCTGTAACTCGTTTATAACTCAACTAATGACACTCAAATTCCGGTTGCCTATTAAAAATGCCTCTCAGAAGCATTGTAAATATTAAAATCGGAAAATTAATTTTTGACCAAAATCGTGACCATGCCCCTTTAAAAGAAAGAAGAGGAACAAAGAAGGCATCACTCGTATAAACTATGCATTTACAATTCAGATGTTTGTTTCTATACAGTTACCATCATCCAACATGTTGAAGATAGAGGAAAGCATATTTTTGAGATCAAAGCTTGCCTTATGTGAATATTATTTGAGGTTTCTTACCTTTATAATTGAAATCCGTAATAAAATAGTAAAAGTGATTACAGGATATGAATGCTCTTTGAAATTTAGTTTTAAGACGACGTTTCTATGTATGATGATGCAGATACTATAAAAGTAGATGTCCATAACTACTGATTTTGTTAAAAATAAGATGACCGTTACTGCTCAATCAACGCACTGATATCGTTGCAGATGAATATTTTTCACAGGGAGTAAATTTGAGCATCTTGTCAATCAAAGACCATGCATTTTTTTTTAAAGTTTCCTACTCAGTTTTTTCCCTGTGATTAAATAACACAACAAATCCTTACCCAATCATGGATTTAAGGAGAATTTAATAGGATTTCATCTAAGGAAATAAACATGTAGATTCTACAAACAAATTGAATATAGACATACATAATTGAAACAAAACCATTAATAGTTTTCAGTAGAATCGCTGTTCAGATTATATTCGAGTCAACAAACGCACGAACTAAAACCCCAGATCCAAAAAACTTTTTCAAATTTAAACAAAGTTTTATTATGCATCACATTGTCGGATGGGATAGCAGGCATTGCCTATACAAATCTTCTCCGACATACAAGGTCAAAGTCAAATATACAAAATTTTGTGTGGTACAATATTGGCATTAGTATTATAATATATAATTATTATATTGATAAATATATTATGCATATATGTATATTTGTGATGTTTGACCAGAAATTACAATAGGTACATGTATTATACCGTATATATCAGGTTTTTTCCGCAATCGTAAATTATATTTACAATGTGACTTTGAAATAGTGAAAATTAGATTCGCTTAAATTTTATATACCCCTCTAGGCTCTGATTCGCGGAAAAAACATGACGCGGAAAAAACCTGATATACGGTAATAATTATTATAATTTTCACTAACTAGTGATAATAATTTAATTTAAACATATTTTATAGAGTAATCAAATGGATTAGGCAACAGGCAAAGCCTATATAAACCCTCTCCAAAATACTAAGTCAAGAAGTGGTGTTATAAAATAATCATAGAATATAGTATATATATAGTATTATACACCAGTTTACAGAGTGATATATCATTGATATTTTTTGTATACAAGATAAGGGATAATTGGATATTAAATAATAAGCTTGACTTTTGTCAAATAGTTATAAATTGTAAGTTAATTTGTTGTTTAACATATACATTAACACATTCATTCCTACATTTATAAACCCATCACCTCATTCATTCATACCAACAGACAGACATAGTATAGAGTTCTCATGATCCAGCCCATTTGAAAGAAACGGTAATTAAAAAGAGTACTAATAAATGAAAAAGTAAAAAACGCTAATTAGAAGCAATAATATAACTGTGAACATAAGAATAGAGTAACTCAGTAATAATAATTAAAACAAAACACAAAAAAAATCTTCATTTTCGGGACGGAGCGGTAAGTAACTGGAACCAAAATTATGGGACGACGACCAAATAAGCATCTGGATATTGCAAAACTTGCAATGGTTTAAATAAATCTCTAACAGTTGAGGATCTTTGTGAAATCTAATCCTCTGTTTTCTTGTAAAATTAACATAAATTGTTTTCTCACTATCAAAATCACCATTTTAAGATTTGGACCAATCCTTTTTTTTTAAATCTTTAATCACAATACATTATTGTAAAACGTATGAGGAAGAAATTAAAGCGCTTACGTTTTGGAATTAGAGTTGTTATTTTTTTTATTTAAAATATATATATATATATATATATATATATATATATATATATATATATATATATATATATATATATATATATATATATATATATATGATACGATACCAGAAAAATCATGTGGTACCCCCAGCATGTATAGTTTTATAAGTAGATGAAAAATCTCTTTAGTAATCATCAACCAAACACAAAATATTTGCACTGAAACCAAAATTTTAAAGTTTGAATACCAAAGCCTGATGCCACACCCTATCGTATGCCTTTGAAATATTACAAAAAAATCGTATATCTATGTCTCTGTCAAGGTTTGACATCACATCATCAATAATTTCCATTAATTAATTATCAGTAAAATATTGATTTATCAGTAAAAAAAGAGATGTATCAGATTTGCCACATGGTTTGGAAGTGTCAAGCACATGTATATTTAACTGATCAAAAACATCTTGATCACTTATTTCAAAATCGGAAAAATTAATATTCTGGAGGTCCAGGACTATGTTCTGGCAAGTTTGGTTCATTTTCAATATGTGAGATACCTGGAAAGAGTAATTTAATTCCTCTGCCTTATCAATGGGATGAACTTCTATACTACCAACATATGATTTGATAGACGGTAGGGGAGAATTTTTATAGTTACTTTAACCTGGAAACAGTTCTTAAGTTTTGCAGTAAAAATTATTTGCCGGTATATCAAAATATAATGTTCTGAATGCATTATTTTCATAACATTTCGTCGTCAAAATTGTTTCAACAAATGTTTTGATCTACAGCTTTGCTTACAATGAAATGTGCATAATTTAGTATTGTAGAATAAAATAAATTTTGAAACCAGTAAATGGACCGGAGTTTTTGGTTTTTTTTTTATATCTGAATACTTTATCATTCCATATAGTTGGTACCAAAAATGGGAAATTCAATAAAAAAAACCATTCAGACCCTGTTGTATCTTTCCTGTATAATCTAACAAAAAGGTTTTTAAATCTGTCATTTTTACTGAAAAATGTCTTCATTGGAATTGTGCAATAACACTTCGTGAAAATTTCCAAAACTAGAAGTATCATAGAAACAGTTTGACTTCACCATTTTGAACGCATTATCACTCTTTTCCGTGGATAAAATGTCAGTCCTCTGAATATCATGAGATCTTGACGTCAGAATAACTGTGATGGGCAGGGGGCAGCGATCACAGAAATATCTCACGCCGTCTAGTGACATTAGACCGTTCTTTTGAATGTTCAGTTGACGCAGATTCTTGCAGTGGGTTGCTATGGTGACCAAGGACCGATCACTTAGAAGCATTTGCTTCGTGTAACTGGTGGAAATGTCGAGCAGCCTAAGCCGCTGACACCCCCGGACGATGGACGAGATTCCGTCATCCGTCGTGTTGTAGCAGCCTTTGATGTCTAGCTCGCGTAATTCCGGGCAATATGTTGCAATCTGACGTAAACATTGGTCGTTGAGTTTTGAACAGATGCCCATCTTCAAGACTCGTAGTTCTGAGTGAACTCTTGGTGAAGAAATTGATGAACAGGTCAATGAATTCGAAAAGTTCTCTTTAGTTGTAGATCTTCCCGCATGAGATTCTTCATTTGGTTTGTAGTCAGTGTTGTCAAAATATTGTGTACTTGTTCCTACATTTGCCCCTTGCACCAAATGGTTGGTTGTCAAAATAACATCGCCTGAATATATATATATAAAAAAACTTAAACATATAAATATGGTAAACATCAGCAAAGAAAAAACCCCAAAACAACAAGAAACAACCAAAGCAGAAAGACATCCCCCCAAAAAGTTTAGTTACTATATATAGAGCACTTTTACTTAAATAAAGAAAAAACCTTAATATTTTGGGTAATGTAATGTTGCAAGTATGTGTTTATTGAAGAAAAGGTCTTATTGACGATTTAAAAATATAATTTACCGGATGGCTTGTCAGAAGATTTTAACAATTTCTCTCTTAAAGTTCCCCTGCTGCATCTGAAAATAATATCATAATCTATGTGAATATGTATACAAAGTCATACAAATGGAAAATTATGAATCTCAATAATACATCAAATAGTCTCTTTGGGGCAAACAGCTCAGATAAGCTTATTTCAAATTAAAAGATGTCATTATGCACATACAGTTCACCGTAGAATTCACGTCATTCGTATATGAGAGCAGTAAAGTTTTCTTTGAAATATTTTTAAGATATTCAGTCTGATAAAATGAACAGTGCCTGTTTGGGAGGGTACATGTTGCAGTTGAAATTATCACCCCACGAAAACCATTGTCCGCTTTGCGTCGGTTGACAATGGTTTTCTCGGGGTGTCGATTTCAACTGTTACTCTCCAAAACAGGCACTATTTCTATACAATCGTTTTTTTTCTTAGTACAAGTACTTAGTGTCTAATTATCTTCCTATATCCTTTGAATGACTTGGTCATTCTCACTCTCAGCTATGGCCAGTCTCACATGGATACGAATATTGAACGTGAAACAATTTACTGAATTAATTCTCTTGTTTTATGAACAGTTCTTGCTTTATTCCTATTGCTTTTTCATAGATATTCATGTAACCTTACAATATCCAACATTCTCCCATTAATCATAACTGGCGTTGTATATTGTTTTCTCATAATAAAAAATATGTACATGTATATGTAGAGGTGTCTGTGCATCAAAATAAAAATAAAAATTGTCTTTCCCCATTCTGTTAAATCTATTACATTTTACTACAATAAAACGTTGTGATGTTTTTCACCACTTTATTTTTCTGGTTAATTTGGTTTTTTATTTGCCTAAGTTTAATATTTCTTTGTTGGTATAAATTGGCAATTAGTTAGTTTAAATAATATTTATTTAGTAATTGGCATCATACATGTATATTGCAACAAAAGTGCATGAAAGATTGAGAAACAAACCAAAAGGCTTATGTTAATTTCGCTCTCGTCATTAAAAAAAATGAGAGGTAAATAAAATTTTAAAGTACATCAACATTAAACATAAACATTGATAATCAAAAATGAAGGGGAAAAACGTAAAGGAAATGTAAAAGGCGGGAAAAGAATGAGTTAGTTACATGGACGACATGGATAATGACAAATAATATCAATAGATTCCAAAGAAATTTTAATCAGAAACGGTCACTTTGTAATGTTGGCATCTCTATGGCATTTTTTAAAAAATATTGATAATAAAGTTGCCCGTAAAAAATAATAAATGCAACGTTACCTATCAAAGGGAGTTTCCTTTGGATCAAATGCCTCAAAATTAAGGTCATTAAGAAACCGACATCTGGTCAAGTTAAGGGTTTTTAGCCTTTTACAAGACGTCACCAATAAATTGACGCCTCCGCCTCTCAAACGGAAACATTTACTTAAGTTTACAGACTCGAGATTGGTGCAACACACAGCAATGACTCGTAGTGTTTCATCTGTGATAGATTTACAACCAGATATATCTAGTTCCGTTAGGGAAGTACAGCTCCGCTGGAATAATGTCTCCAGACCGTCGTCCCTCATGTTGGATCTGTGGTAGGCGGTGTCTGGATCCGATACAGTGAGGGATTCTAGGTTCGGACAGTCTATACATAAATGGACGATTGAAATGTCTGTGACGTACCTACAGCCGGTAAACGAGACTTCACGAAGATCAGGACATGATCTGCATATGTGTTCCATTCCATCGTCATTAATACCAGCAGAAATCAAATGAAGGGAAGTAATTCCTGATTTATCGGGCAACGACTCGAGTCCAGCATTAGTTTTACAAATACATTCATAGAGAGCAAGTTCTCTCAGATTTTTACATTTGCTTAAAAGAACACACAAAGTAGAATCGTATAATTTGTTTGCACTGTCAATGTGAACGACCTCCAATTCCAACAAACTGCTAAACATGTCTGCTAGGAATTCGTTAAACATGGTCTGCTGTGAGAAATCTTCATCAACATTTAAGGGTACGAATTCCGCCGATTTTGATATCCTAAATTCTTTAAGGTTAGGAAGTCTTTTTAAAGTGTCGAAAAAAATTCCATCGTTGCAGTATGCGTATTTATAGCCGATTTCGATCGAAGACAATCCTGGACATTTCTTTACAAGGGGTTCTAAATATTTGTAAGGAATAGATGGTATCTTTAGCGATGCGATGTTTCCCATGTCTACATTTTCGTGCAAAATACATCGCAGAAATTTATTAAATGAAAAATGGTTCTCTTCGCTTTGTAAAGCTTTCTCGAAAGAAATATGTTTTACTCCTTTAGATACTTTTTTCAGAACAGAGAGTAGCTTCTTTTTGGTTAGTCTTTCGTCAAACTCTTTGCTGTAATGAACCTCTCTCCACAAGTAATGATGGAAGCACAGGTCATTCCATGCCCGGCATGTTTGCTGAACCGAGAAAAGGATGTTGTAGAGCGGAACATAGGAAAAAATCATCAACAGTACCTCTCTAGGAAGATCTAAAATTCCCATTCTTCTATCAAATCTTGCTATTTATGCAATGAGGCTGCTTTTGAAGATATTTAATGCTTGATTCAGGTGACACTGTTGACCATTTAAGAGCTCTGCATTCTGAAGAAAATAAGAATAAACTAGAATTATTGAGACGATGCATTCTCAAAGTCAATGAAGGACTTATTACTTAGTATGACTACATGCACTTTTACCTAAAATAGGACTCTGCTTTGATTTTAATCTTATATTAGATCTTCAAGGATCTCTGCATATTTTTTATCCAATAAACTCTCTTTGTATGAAGCATAAGGAAGGAAGTACCAAAGGGAGGGAGAGAAAAATAGGGTCTGGATAAGGTGTTTACACAGAGGTGTGAAATGGAAACTTGTCAAGGAAACAAAGGTCACTACAGACTCATCATCTACAGATAGTCTCTTGTTAAACCCTAAACAAGATTGGGCCTAGGAGAGAGGAAATATTTTTCAGACAAGGATTTTCACAAAAATCTGAAATGGCCTCCACCTTTGACTTATAGAAACTTGTCTTAGGGTAACTCTTTATCCCTTACATTCTGTCTTTTTATAAATTCTGAGAAAAACCCCAAAAATGAATGGTCACGTATGCAAGGCTCGTACTTATTTTGCCAATGAAAACATTTCTCTATGCTTTGAAAAAAAATGATTCGTGGAAAATATAGGAAACTTTTTTAATTGTGTTGATCATAAAATTGCAAATAATAGAAAAGTGCATAGATAAATAAAAATTTTAAACAATACATCGGTTTAATATTTAAATGCAATAATATTGCAAGAGCCGTGTATGCATAAATATGGTGGCATATCTCTGTTCCTTGAGTACAAGTTATTTTTCTATCAAATATATCGACATGGAAGATAAATATGTTGACATGCAAGATAACTATGTCAACATGCAACATAATTATGTTGACATGCAAGAAAATTACAATCAGATAAGAATTATACAAATTCTCAAATATTCTCAGAAAATGCTAAATGCCACCTTTTTATGTCGACATGCAACTTATTTATGTAAACATGCAGGATCAATTTGCTGACATCAAACTTATTTATGTCGACATGCAACTTATTTATGTCGACATGCAATTTATTTATGTCAACATGCAACTTACTTATGTTGACATGCGAGATGAATATGTTGATATGCAACTTGGTTATGTTTACATGCAAGATAAATATGTTGACATGCAACTTATAAGTTGTATATCAACATAACTAAGTTGCATGTCGATATAAATATGTTGCATGTCAATATATTCACCTCGCATGTCAACATAACTAAGTTGCATGTCGACATCAATTTGTTGCATGTCAACATATTTATCTTGCATGTTAACATAGCTAAGTTTCGTGTCGACATAAAGAAGTTGCATGTCGACATAAAGAAGGTGCATGTTAACATAAATAAGTTGCATGTTGACATCAATAGGTAAGGTATCTAGCATCTTAGATGTCACATGTTGGCGATATTTGTGATTTTTTATAATTTATTTTATATTTCAATTTTCTTGAATGTCACCATAGTTATGTTGTATGTTGACATAACTATCTTGCATGTCGACATATTTGATAGAAAAATGACTTGCACACAAGGGGCAGAGATATGTCACCATACATAACAACCGTGAACTCTGTGTCTAGCTCGAACTCTACAACTGACATTAAATTTGTATCGAACATTATAAATTTATAAATAAGATTGAAACGGAAAATTAAAAAAAAAAATCTAAGGTAAATTGAGCTGAAACCATGTCTCTTTGAATAACTTATGAATCGTTGATTAAAAAAACCCCAAATTTTACATGATAACATCACTAAATGATTAACTTTTGAAGACTTACTCTCTGTCAAAAACAATATCCATATAGATCTAAATATTTAAAAAGTTTGCTGATTTCTGAAAATGAGTTTCGAAGAATATGACCTTAGCAGCTTATTTTCTGAAAACTACATATTCAACACTAATGCAACCAGAGATATTAGAACTCATTTTTACGGAAGACTGACCGCCTATTCCACCTATTCAGAATAAAAAAAATATGTTGGGCTCTGCAGACTTTCAATTGTGTAGGATACATGCTTTCAAAAAAGGTCATATTGTCAATGCAAAGAGTTATCATTCAACAATGCAATTTGTTATAACTTCCAGTTTTTAAGAGGTCAATACACATACATACAGCATATGCTTGTTGGGTGTTTTCAGTCATACCAGGTAAAAAAATAAAAAAGCGAGTCTTGTTTTCAGAAAATTAGGGATTTAAAAAAACCCCAGAGGAATGAATTGCATGTAACACATGCATGACATTGATTATTAAAGGAATTTATTTACGTTTAAGTTTTATAGCTTCCTCATTTTAACACACCTGTAGCTAAAGTGTTGATATTTTTCATTTCTTAAAATTAACTAAACATCAATATTATCACTTTTTCTCTTTTAATGAGGCATTGTACAATGTGAGAAAATGAAAGAAAAAATGAACAGTACCAAAATCGATTTTAACTGCGTTATGATTACTAATTTACATTGTAAACTATTGACATATTGATACATACCTCATATCGAGGAAGTGGATTTTTTCTGTAAATACAGGTAAACCCGACGTTACGGATGAATGCACTTCGTTCCTATGCACTTCGGTACCCAACAATACGTATATTACAAGTTGTACTCCGTTTTGGGTTTCTGTCCATAGCACTCCCTATACACATATTAATTAAGAGTCAACATTTTGGGCTTGCAAAATGACCTGGCTGACACAAATTCATCACGACCAATTATCATGTTTACAAAGCAAAATAATACACATGCATAACTGCTAGTAAATTGTATTGATTTGATTGTGTTATGTACATCAATACAACATAGTCTATCATTATATTGTATGATCGATATATTCGTATAGGGAGAGGGTGGTAACTTGGGTCCAATCCCAGTAATATTTAGTATTTTGTAAAATGAAAATTGTTCAAATCAAATCAAACTAATTATCTAATTTGGGTAAAAGGGAGGTTATTTGTCATATGTTTTGTCTTTTTCAATGTTTTCTGTATTCTTAACAGCGTGATTTTTACCAAAATACTATCGCATATGTGCTCTTTTAATTTATTTAATCTATAAGTTATCTTATAGACACAATTTCACGCGAGAAGAAGAAGGTTCATGGTGTCTCTCAATAAATGTTTTTGATCGGAATACAAGTAGGACATCTTTAAAGCACAATTTGACCCAATTTGAAAAAAAAAATCACCACGTCGTTGCAATACACATAAGGAAACCCGACTTCTAATCGGAGAATATCCTGAACATTTTCGCAAAAGAGGTTCTATGTATTCACCAGGAATGGATGATGTTTCTAGCAAAGAAATGAATGTGCTTCATGTCGACGTTTTCATGCAGAAATCGTTCTCTGTGCAATCAGAAGCTATATCAAGACGACGTATGCCTCTAGACACTTGTCTGAGAACGGAAAGTAGTTCCCTTTTAGTTAATCTTTCGTCGAACTCCTTGCTGTAAAGAACTTCTTTCCACAAGATATGGCGAGAGCATGTAAAACTATGACTTGTAAATTATAAAGTAATATTTTGATAGCTTGATTTTCATAGTTTTTCATCAAACATTACATCAATTATTTCGATCCACATCTTTGCTTATTGAGAAGCAACTGTGAAAGGGGCTTGGCTTCATACTGAAAATTGAATTTGGAAATTGTTTTAATTCCCGAATATACGCCTTCTTTATATTTTTATATACAGGTATATTATTTTCCCTTTCATTGGCGTAGCTAGCTTTTGTTTTACTGTATTAAAAAAGGCGGGGGGCTGGGGGCCGCCTAGCGGGTCCAGGGCAGAGCCCTGGTGGGGACCTAGGGGGCGAAGCCCCTGGAAACTTCTGGATTTTATAATATTTGAATGACAAAAAACAGCCATTTATTACACAGTATGATAACATCCGGAACACCTCGGACCTTTCACAGAAAAACAGTGTTTCTCTGTGAAAGGCCCAAGGTGTTCCGGATGAGTGTGACAAAATATTGTGATTCCAATAAATATGAACAAAAGTTACTGAATTCCGAGACAAACTTAAATTACCTGGTATTCTTCCAATATGTTTTAAACATTATACATAAACTACATTGCTTTAATGAGACTTTGGGTTTATTGACTTGGACTAATGGTAAAGTACGGAAGCCTTAGGTTATACGTTACAATTCATTTTACAATTGTTTTTTTTTTTTTTTAATTAACATTTATTCATTGTATTTTCATAAACACTTTTAAGATATATACAGGTTTTACAATGAAATTTTTTTTTCCTTTCACCACCCATTCATACATGCACACACATTCACATAAGTAAAGTAATATGCTTTAAAATTTACACAGGTAAATGAAATAAATTAATCAATTACTGCTCTTGATACTAAAAAAAATATATATAAAATATAACACAACTAGTTTTGTTCAAAAATATTTTTCCAGAGCAACCACTGGTTATCAAAAATTAATAATTTTGAATTGTGTATTGCTACACACCTTTCAATGTAATATTTCATTCTTAAATGACTAAGAAGGCCACACATATTTGGAATTCTACTTTGCAACAAGCATGAAAAAATATACTGTTTGCAACATAATATAATAAAATTTATTACTTTGTTATTTACATTTAATGGAGTCTCACCTAAAATAATATTAGTAATATTAAAACCGACTCTATTAGAGGTTGTTGTGTATATATGCATGCTAAAATTTCTCCACAGAGGTAATATTTTTTCACACATAACAAACATATGCAATATAGTTTCTATTTCATTGCCACAAAATCTACAACAGTCATCGGTTTTAATTTTGATTTTTTTAAGGTAGTAACATACAGGAAGAATCCTATGAAGGATTCTGTATTGTAACCATTGTAATGAGGAATCCATAGTAATTTTAAAACAAATTTTAAACACATCTTGTATACATATATTTTCAAGTCCATGTGGAGACAACTCTTCATTCCATTTGTATATTGAAGTGGGAACAATATTGTTCTTGTTTATACAATTATAAATCACCTTTGTACATTTCTCATTTAGTAAAATATTTTCAAAATAAAAAGGTAGATATGGACCATATCTACTTTCAACAACATTTTTCTTCAATGACATACATTTTAAAAAACTGGAAATAGCAGTAATAATACTATTGTATTGCATTATACATATTCTTGAGATATTGAACTTTTGCTGAAACATGTTTTTCGTTAAAAAATTACCTTCGTTTGATAAAAAATCACCAACATTTTTAACACCATTTTGATACCATTTTTTGTAGAAAACACTGTTGTTATTAATCCTTATATTGGAATTAAACCATACTGGAACATTTAAAAAATTGTTTTTTGCATACATTTCATTTTCAGTATTCTTCATGACATATAGCCATGAGGTAAAAACATCATTCCAAAAATCATTATTTTTAGGTATCAAAATATCTGAGATAAATGCATCACCAAAATCAAATATTTCATTTACAATGTCTCTACCATTAATTGTTAAGAATATATCTAACCATGGCTTGTTGTTTTTGGTTAATTTCTTAATCCAAGAACATTTTAATGACTTGATGAAAAAGTCTACATTAACCATTTTTAAGCCCCCAGATAAGTAATCTTGAGATACAACAACTCTTTTTACTTTATCACATTTTGATTTCCATATAAATTCAAATAAATCTTTACAAAGTAAAGTTATTTTTTCACATTTTGGTGAGGGAAGAGAAATAAATAAATGATTGAGTTTTGGCAAAATAAGAGTTTTAACAATTGTCACTCGGCCAATTGGCGTGAGTATTCGTCTATTCCATTGTTGTATCAGTGATTTAATTTTTGGTACAGTAATATTATAATTTAATTCAGTGATGTTTTCTAAGTCAACTGAAAAATGAATTCCAAGCAAAACAAAAGTTGTTGAACCCCAGTCTAGTTTCCATCTAGTATGATGGAAGACCTCTTTTGAGAATTTTTTAGAGCCAATCCAAATAATTTTAGTTTTTGAACAATTTACCTTTAAACCAGAAAATTTTGAGAAAAAATCTAGGTTATCAAGAGCAGCAAATAAAGAAATTGGTGAGCCATCAAGAGTTAGCAAAGTATCATCTGCATATTGTGAAATTTTATGTTCTTTGTCATTAACAATAATGCCTTTAATATTATTGTTTTGTTTAATTAGAATAGATAGAATTTCTGCGCAGAGCAGGAAAAGATATGGGGCAATAGGATCACCCTGTCTACAACCTCTTTGTATATTGATTTGTTCAGACAGATGTCCGCATTGTAAAACAGATGCTTTAAATTTTGTATTTAAAATCTTAATCCAGTCTATATAGTTTTTCCCAAAACCAAAGTAATTTAAAACCTTGTATATAAAGGACCAAGAAATTGAATCAAAAGCTTTCTCAAAGTCGATTAAAACTAATAACCCAGGTATATGTTCTGATTCCGTGTATGCCATTAAGTCATAAACAAATCTTGTGTTTTCACCAATATATCTACCTTTCATGAATCCCGACTGTGTGTCAGAGATAATTAAATCAAGTATAGGTTTTAATCTATGACTCAAACAGCCAGATATAAGCTTATAGAAAACATTTAATAACGTAATTGGCCTCCAATTTTTTAGAAACTGCCTAGGTTTATCCCCTTTGGGTAAACAAGATATTATACCAAGTCTTTGGGTAATAGGTAATTGTTTTTTTGTAAAAATACAGTTGATTGCCTGTAAAATAAAACACTTTAAGTCATTCCAAAAAAATTTGAAAAACTCAGCAGTAAATCCGTCGCTTCCGGGAGACTTATTATTTTTCATGTTTTTTAACACATCGAGAATTTCACTTTCTGATATTTTTTTTTCAAGTAGTTTAGAAGTATGGTCATCTAATTTCTTTACATAAGTATTATCTATAATATCATTTAAGTCAATATCAATCAGATCTGTATCATAGTCAGTGTACAAAGTCTCATAGAAGGATTTTATTTGCTTGAGTATTTCAAATTGATCATATATAATCATATCGTTCCCGACATCAACCCTTTTTATTGTTTTATTAATAAAATTACGTGATTCTAGGTTACAAAAGTATTTAGTGGGTTTCTCCCCTTCTTCCACCCATCTTGTACGTGACCTTATTATGTGACCTTGCAATTTTGTTTTTCTTATTTTCTCTAAAGATAACCTTTTTTCCTCAATCGTAGATGTATTTAAAGGCTGTTCCGATTCCAACTGTTCTATTTCTTCATATAATAATTTTTCTTCTTTTTCCCTTTCCTTTTTTTTGTAAGATGCATAAGAGATAGTTATTCCCCTTATTTCCATGAGAAGAACTTCAAGGAATGTGCTATCATCAATGGTATCAAAGTAATAAAGATTATCAGCATAATTTGTTGGATTTTTAAGAAAAGTTTCCTTTACTAGTTGTATAGTTTGTTTTACTTTTTCTACATATACTTCATCATGAAGTAAACTATTATTAAACTTCCAAAGACCATGCCCTTTAGTAAACGAATTAAATTTTATTTCCATAATCACAGCTGAGTGATCTGATCTATAACCTGGCTTTATAGAAATGTTGTTAATAACATTTGATAAACTTTCAGAAATTAGTATGTAGTCAAGGCGAGCTAGTCTCACTGGATTTTTTTTCTTCCAAGTATAAATTTTATTTTCTGGGTACAAGATTCTGTAGTAGTCAACCATTTGTAAATCTTCCATAATTTCTAGCACTTTGTCCCTTGCTTTGGGATTGTTAACATGTAAATAGTTGTACGTATCCATTGAAGCATTAAGTGCAATGTTCAAATCACCACAGAGAACAAAGTAATCATTATCAAATTCAAGAAAAGTCTCTCGGACTTTTTCATAAAAACCAGGAGTATCTGTGTTCGGTCCATAGACATTAATGAGAGTTATTTTATTTTCCTCAATAACAAGATCCAAAGCCAACATGTTTCCATCATTATCTTTTTTTTCTCTGAGAATCTTAAATTCAAAATTATTATTAAAAAGAATGCATACTCCTCTTGAATTTGAAGTAAAGGAATTAAAAACACACTTGTAACCCCATTGTGCTTCAACATATGGTTCAGTATCTAAAACAAAATGTGTATCTTGCAGACAGAGTATAGAATAATTTTTTGTTTTGTAAAAATTAAGGACATCTTGTCGTTTTGAAAGAGTTGCTAACCCTTGACAGTTCACCGTTGCGATTTTAATACCATCAGCCATCACCTGTGCTTTGTAAGTAAACTATATATTTACATCCATACAGTTCTTTCATACACACACACATACTAACAAAGTAAAGTGTAACTAAAAAGTTTTTAGACTTCATGACAGTCTGTGTTGGTCTTACCACAGTTTATGGGCAGGGATGGGAGTCCATGGGGATGGTTTACATGCTGCCTCTAAACCGGAAGTTTGATTGATCACAGTAAACATAGAACTTAAATGGAAGATATTTTTCCGGAGAACATTGTACGGTTTATCGCGCTGCTTTTTTCACTTTATTATCAATATCATCAGTGATGTCAAACTTCATTCTCTTGTCTCCGACTTTTCCGTAGACCGAACCATTAAAATACCAGGCACTTTCGATATTTTGGTGCTCTGAGAGACGCTTAATCAGACTCACGTTTGCTTTTGTGACATCGTCCACCAGTCGGAATCCGTTATCTTTGACCGCGGACCTTTTTCTCATTACCCTGGACTTGACATCGGTGTTGATCACTTTAACCAAAATCGGTCTACCTTTTCCTTTTTCCCCTGGAATTCTATGCGCTGCTACGATTTCTTGGTCGTTTAGAGCGACTCCCGCGTTTTCCTTTATAAACGTTTTCACCTTTTCCCTTGTGTTTTCCTTCTCTGTTTCCTTTAGATTCATAATTTTAAAATTGTATTTTCTTGAATACTGTTCATTATGGTTAGATCTCCGAAGGGCCTCGACTGCCGCTTCTTGAGTTTCAGTTAAATTTTCTTTGTATTCTCTTAATTCTTTTTTGCATTCCAGTAATTTTTCAGTTAAGGTTTCAGCTTTCTTCTCCAAAATATCTATGTTTCGAGTCATATTATCTAGTTTCTTCTCGTATTTCTCTTCAATTTGTTTACATCTTTTCTCTACCTTTTCGTCAATCAGTTTTCCGAGTTCTTTGTTGTTTTGTTGCAAGATTTTTTTGATAATCGATGTTACTAAGTTTTCTAAAGTATCCTCTTTTACAGTTTTTTTCAGTTCATCTTTTATTTCTAATAAATCTGCACGTAAATCATCAAGACTTACTTCAGTTGTCTGTTTTCCAGGTGACGCTACCTGAGGTTTCCTCGATCTACTCACATAAGCCATTTCTCGTGCTAGTAGTGAACACTGTTGACTCGCTTCGAAACAGGATTCAATACACAGTTTAAACTCCAAACTCGTTTTTGAAAAAAAACACTTACTCAAGTAGAGACTTTCCTTAATTATTACTATTTTTGAAGGAAAGAGGGTTAAATATCAATGATACAATCAGAAAACTGCACACCCTGCCCCGAGACCACTCAAACACGTCCACTGTGGTCAACCGCCATTTTTAAAGTCCCATTTTACAATTGTTGACTGTTTAGAAATCATAGATTATTTTATTGATTCGAATTTCTTTTAACTTTAACATCTCAAACATATTAAACAAAATACAGAATTTAAAATCACTGAAATGAGAAATTATGTAGAAAAAAAAATTAAATTAAAATTATACCGAATTATTACATATTTTATTTACTGGTAGTAGTTTCAAAGTGTAAGGGGTTCATTTGGTTTTTGGTTGTTATTTTTCAATGGGCATGGGGTTGGGGTGTGCTGGGGTAAAATAAATCCGAAACGATTAAACGAAATCAAATACGAAAAATAAATGCATGAAAATAAAGCAACATTTATCCTGTTTATTCCATGATATATCAAAATAATTCTTAACATACAGTCGATTTACCGGTAACGAATATTTGCTAGTAACGAATAATTTTTATAAAAATTATCGGTGAAAGACGAAGTTAAGGGTTCAAAAAATCCTAGCTAGGTAATTATAAAACAGAAATAAATATTCTATCAGTGTGTGAAGTTGTTTGACATTTGCACGATTATTTACCGTATTGTTTACAAATTAAAAAGGAGACTCAGATATGAGCTGCCGGAAGTGCAAGGCAGAAAAAACGAAAGTGTGAAAACAATTAAGCCTAACTAAGAAAATAAGTTTGTTATTGGCCCCTATTTAGTGGATAATTATTAATTATGATCCATTTAATAAGATTATGCATCATAACAAATAATTATTGCGCTTTGAATGAAATTACGACTTCAAATAGAGCCACGTGTAGTTTTCCTAGTAACGGTTCATTGCGATAGAAGCATCATTTGGCTGGACATATTGACAGATATACGGGCAAAACAAAGGCAAATGACAGTTATTTATCATCAATTACTATTATAGAGTGTTTCTATGAAAATTCAATTTCATAAAGTAACGCAAATAAAAATTCTGCAAGTCCAGTTTCAATTTGACGGGAAAACGGTATGACAAAAATAACGATCGTATTATTTGTTTAAAATACATATTCCCACAATTATTTTTCTTTCTTTATTTATATGTCTATTAACACGTACCTCTAGTATATTTTCGAAATTAATTTGCCTCAAAGTATTCGGTCAGAAGTAATATAGGGCGCTTGATTCGATACTGGAAAACGAATTCGAAACAAGGAAAATGGAGGGGGTGTTGAAATTACTATCTCCATAATTCATCCTTATTATTTTCGGAAGTTTGATACTACAGTTTAGAAGGACAAAGATACGTGATTTAAACAAAAAATCAAAACATTTGGAATTCCGTTAATATTAGTCGCATGCACGACGAAACCGCATACTGGTTCGTTACCGGCAAAACGACTATATTAAATCTTTATTGATTACTCTTTATAATTTTTTTGTCAACTCTTAACTCTGAATGTTTCAGCTTTGTTTGATTTTAAATTGATGAACTAAAACACATAGTTGAATCGAAATTGGTCATTTAATAACAAAATGACGATAAACTTTATCACATATATACAAATTATATACAACATGTAAATAATATAAAAAACAATGCTTACTACTTGAACATAGTTAAAATTTTTCCTTTAAAATCTTTATAATTTATATAAAAAAAATCTGTAATCACAAAACCTTGGCATTGTGATAATGGCGTAAAGGGTACCCCGGCATTTCCTCTAAGATGTCTACATCAGAATTGTATAATAGCACACCCAGGTGATGTCCAGCTCTACAAGAGTAGAAATATTGCGACTTCACCATTTTGGGCGTATTAACGCTCATATCCATGGACAGAATATCGGACTTCCGAATTTCATTACATTTTGACGTCAGAAAAACGGTGATAGGCATTGGACAGCGATCAAAGAAATGCCTGAAGCCGTCACGTGTCATTAGACCGTTCTTCATTATCCCAAGCTGACGCAGACTCTTGCAATGAGTTGCAATGGACATCAATGATTGATCCGTCAAACGCATCTGTTTCGTGGTACTCGTGGACATGTCCAGCGCCTTAAGCTGCTGACATCCCCGAGCGACGTACGAGATTCCCAGATCCTTTACTTTGTAACAGCCCATGATGCATAGCTCGCGTAGATCCGGACAAAACGTCGCTATCTGACGTAAACATCGGTCGTTGATCCTTGAACACATGCCCATGTCCAAGACACGTAGTTTTGAGTGAACTCTTGGTGAAGGAATTGATGAACAGGTCAATGCATTCAAAAAGTTCTCTCTAGCAGTAGATCTTCCAGCATGGGATTCTTCGTTTGATTTGTGGATTGTTTTTGTTTTGTAAGATTGTAAACTTGTTCCTACATTTGTCGCATTCACCAACCGGTTTGCTGTCAAAATAACGTAACCTTAATATATATAAATAAATAGTACACATGTACATGCATATATGGTTAAATATCAACAATTCTATCATGATATGATAAAACATTTAAATAGACAAAAAAAGGGAAAGATGAAAGGTAAGATGAAATGTTCATTCCATTAAAAACTAAACATTTTTATATACATGTATGTTATTTTGTAGCGGACGCGTTCAACAACCCCATAGTGTAGAAATGTATGAAACGCCATAGCTGTCTTAAGAATACAAATTACTTAACATATTGTTATTTATACATTTTATTGTGTCTAACCATTATTTTATTAAGTTAACACTACTTAATACATAAAATAATACATAATATTGTACATTATATGTTTGACAGCACTGTATTGCTTTCGGACTACATTTAGTATATATATAAAAGTGACTTCATAAAGTATGATTTTGACTTAATAATTTTTTCAAAATATATTTTTGTATGGAACGCCGGGACTGTCCTATATGGGGATTTAACATTATACGCAGTGTTCTCCTCATTATATGTGGTAGTATATTCATTATATGAGGTCTTTTTTACATTATATCGTGTGCATTTTCCATTATATATAGTACTTCTTTCATTATATGATGTAGTTATTTCACTATATTATGTACATCTATCATAATATGAGGTGCTTCCAACATTATATGAGGTGCTTCTAACATTATATGCGGTCGTTCTAACATTAAATGCGGTGAACACAACATTATATTATGTACTTCTCACATTACATACAGTATATTCATTATTATATGTAGTATTTCTGTTATTATGATGATGATGATGAACATTAAATATTATGTCCAGTCCTGTCAGCATTCCGTGCGGTAGTTTATGCATTTCGTTGTGATGTAGACACAATATTATATGCTGTGCTTTCATCTTTATGATAATGATCTTTCGGAAGCTTATTTTCGGAATCTCTCTGTAATTTAAACGCAGAGTTTTTAGTAAGACGAATCATTTGATAAAAGTCGGTTTAGGTACGACTCGGTTTCAGGTTTATGATTAAATTTCATATTGACAATTTACAATTTGGTACAATTCAGTGGCGTCTGAAGCAAATTGAAATGGGGGGGGGGGGCCTAGACTAATCATCAGAAATCTTGACAATAATTCCCAAGATCATTAAAATCCTAATCCTAATCCGAGGGGGGGGGGGGGTAGCATACCTGTCTAACTTTGCAAAAAAAAATTGGGGCTAGCCCCACCGCCCCCCCCCCCGGTTCCGACGCCTATGTAATTGAAGTAACAACAGTTCCATTTATTTATTGAAACGACAGCAGGATACAATATGCCGGGAGAGAGGGGGCATCTCGTGTGAAAACAGAAATATGTACATTTATATTCTATTTTCATCACAGGAGAGTTGTACTTTTTTTGGTTTACTTAAAAAATGAAATTAAATGCAAGTAGAGGTGTGAAGCTGAAGTCTCGTACTTGTGTGCATGAGCTCTAAACCGGACACGCGGACATAAAATCCATAAAAAAATAGTTTTACTAAATATAAATTATCAAAATAAAAAAATATAATAGCGGGTACAGAACATATAAGTTGTCAACATTTAATCTGTATGTGTGCACGAATGAAGGTCTTATTTCTTTATGAATTCAATATCCCAATTATATAATATGCAGACATTACCGATGATTTTTCAAGCTCGAATTGCGTGCACCAAGAGAAGAATGGAAGGGGGAAGGATGTCTTAAAATTTCAGAAACTGCTCATTCATCTTAATTAAATGCAGATGTAAAGTTTACTATCTGTGATAAATATAATCTAAATTACAAATTTTAAGTAAACGATATTTATTAATTTGGCGTACTTCAAGAAAAGTTTTGTCAAAAGGAATACATCTGTGAAATATGAAAGCAATTGCCCCACCAACTCAAAAGTTAAGGCCAAGATCTATATTTTTGCGGACAAACAGATGGACGAACAGGGCAAACACTATATACTTCCGAATCTTCGATTAGGACGGGGGCATAAAAAAAGCTTAAACTTAAAAATTCAAAATGTCTCTGTGCTAACTTACCGTACGAATCGTGTACATTTGGCAAGCGAACATGTATATCACGGGAAGGCCCAACAACGAATATTGTATTTAGTATTCAGGAACAGATCGAATATTTATTTCCACCCACCTCTTTTTCAAAACCAAGAAATAAGAATTCCTTTAACGTTAAATGGGTATTTCTAAGAGAATAATTTAAAATTTTGGCAATATTGAAATATGGATAAAAAACTTAACTTTAAATTATGAATTGTGATTTGTGTAGTATTGAAATTATTTTTTAAAAACTTATCAGGTGAAAAACTTAAATAGACAATGTGCAGATCTATTTTCACGCTTTATAATTTGGAAAGATATACTGTAATCCTCATCAAGTATTTAAGAATGTTTAAGCAGGGCTAGACAAATAGCATTGCCCGGCAATGGGTACATCCATCTATAAATTGAGCCATTTTAAGGTCCCGTAAAATATCATCCATATTTTTCATAGCACGACTTCCGAAAAAAAGCTTCCGAATGATCATCATCATAAAGATGAAAGCACAGTATATAATACTGTGTCTACATCACAACGAAAAGCAAAATCTACCGCACGGAATGCTAACAGGACCGGACATAATATTTAACGCTCATCATCATCATCATAACAGAAATACTATATATAATAATGAATATACTGTATGTAATGTGAGAAGTTCATAATATAATGTTGTGTTCACCGCATTTAATGTTAGAACGACCGCATATAATGTTAGAAGCATCTTATATAATGTTGGAAGCACCTCATATAATGTTGGAAGCACCTCATATAATGATATATGTACACAATATAGTGAAATAACTACATCATATAATGAAAGAAGTACTATATATAATGGAAAATGCACACGATATAATGTAAAAAAGACCTCATATAATGAATATAATACCAAATATAATGAGAACACTGCGTATAATGTTAAATCCTCATATAAGACAGCCCCGGCGTTCCATATTTTTGGCCTTATGTTATATGCACGTGACTGAATAAGATATGTTTTCGACCATACGCTATATGCAAGTGACCAAATAATATGTTGTTCGACAGACTATTATGATTTCTTATCAACGTCTTATGTGATGTCAACGTAATAATATAATGGTTAGACACAAAAAAGTGTATGAACAATTTGTATCCATAAGACAATTAAGGCGTTCCATATAATAGTGTATATATAAGAACAGAGGGTTTCAATTCTACGAGCACCTAATAGATAAACTTTAATCTATTAAATTATACATGTTATCTGTAGCAAAAAATTACTAGTATTCATTGTGCACTTTGATTTGAATAAGAATAAAATATGAATGTTTTTAAAATCCTGGCTGATATTAGAAGCAATATTTGCAAGTGCTTGTGGTGGATCCACTCATTTATGGTTTGAGAAAATACTTTACTAGGTGGTCTTTCAGATGGTTTTGACGCTTTCTTTCTTCCTCTGATATATCTGAAAATAAAATTATAACCTAAATTTGAACATATATGCCATATAAGTCACGCAGATGGAAAAATATTTAGAAAAATACTAGTACTGACAGAGGCAAATAATTATTATGATTCAGAATACCAGACTTCATCAAACCAGTTGAAGTATAGTGATCAGTCCTTGTTTTCATATGATAAATATTCTTGACCCCCCCCCCCCCCCCCCGAAACCCCTCCCCCCAAACAAAACAAAACAAAACAAAATCAATTTCTCTTATTACTAGCCTAGTCCTCTTGTCTTTAATTATCTTCTTAATCTTTGAATGACTAAAAAAATCACTGTTTCAAATATGTTTGAACAGTTTTGCATACATTTGTTAAACGTGGACCAATTAACTAACTGGTATTTTCTTTTGTTCAAATGCCTTATTCCGATTGGCTTATCAAGCCATTTTCATTTAAGAGGCCTCGATGGTCGTTAGCCATTTTTAGACTGTATTCATTTGATATTTTAGTTATCCATACATAAAATAATTTAAAAGTTACCTATCAAAAGGAGTCTCCTTTCGATCAAACGCCTCAAAATTCAGATCCTCAAGAAACCGACATTTAAACACTTTCAATGTATGCAGCTTTTTACATGTTGTCACCAACAAATTGACACCTCCGCCCCTCAAACGAACACAATTACTTACGTCTACGGACTGGAGATTGGTGCAACACACTGCAATGATTCGTAGTGTGTCGTCTGTGATAGATTTACAACCAGATACATCTAGACCCACGAGAGTGATACTACTCCGAGCCAAGAGATCTACGCGCAGGTTCAAGACATTAAGGCTGTTATATAATATGAGTGAACGCAGGGAATGATAATTCTTGAACAAGTTCGCTAGACCGCCGTCCGTTATGTTAGACTTGTTGTAGACTGTTTCTGGATCTGAAACACACAGTGATTCCAGGTTCGGGCAGTGAGTACATAGGTGGAGGATTGAAATGTCTGTTACGTCCCTACAACCGGCAAAAGAGACTTTACGAAGATTGGGACATGACCTACATATTTGTTCAATTCCTTCGTCATTAATGCAGGCAGAAATCAAATGAAGGGAAGTGATTCTTGATTTATCGGGTAACGACTCGAACCCAGCATTTGTTATACAAATACATTCATAGAGATCAAGTTCCCTAAGATTTTTACATTGACTTAGAAGAACACACAAAGTAGAGTCGATTATCCTGCTTGCACTGTCAATGTTAACAACTTCCAATTCCAACAGACCACCAAACATGTCCGCCAGGAGTTCGTTGAACTTAGTCTGATGGCAAGAAAAATTAGCAAAATATTGCAGCGATTCCGTTATCCTAAATTCTCTAAGGTGAGGAAGCTCTTTCATGGCCTCAAAAAAACTTCCATCATTGCAGTATGCGTATTCATAACTGACTTCGATCGCAGACAACCCTGAACATGTTTTTACAAGGGGTTCTAGATATTCGTTTGGAATAGATGGTATTTTAAGCGATGAGATGTTCTTCATGTCCACACTTTCATGCAAAATGCATTGCAGAAATTTAGTGAATGAAAAACGGTCCTCTCTGAGGTGGAAAGCTCTTTCAAACGAAACATGTTTTACACCTCTAGACACTTTTTTAAAAACAAAAAATAACTCCTCTTTGGTTATTCTCTCTTCGAACTCTTTGTAGTAATGAACTTCTCTCCACAAGCTTTGGTGAAAGCACAGATTCCTCCATGCCAGGCATGTTCGCTGGACCGAGGAGACGAGGTTGTAGAGCGGAACATACGAAAAAATCATCAAGAGGACTTCTTCAGGAAGATCTAAAATCCCCATTCTTCTTTCTTGCTTTTTATGCAGTGAGGCTGGTTTTGCAGAATGTTTAATGCTTTGCTTGATTCCGGAGTCACAGTCAAACATTTTTAAAATGTTCTGCATCCTGACGAAAATAAAAATAAACTAGACATTAATTATTGAGACGATGATAATTTCAAAGTTAATGAAGGACTTATTAATTAGTATAATTAAATGTACTTCACCTAAAATATGACTCTGCTTTGATTTTAATCTTGAATTAGATCTTCAAGATCTCTGCATATTTTTATACAATAAACACTCTTTATATGAAGCATACGGAAGACAGAGCCAAAGGGAGGGAGAGAAAAGTAGGGTATGGAAAAGGTGTTTACACAGAGGTTTGGAATGGAAATCTGTCCTGGAAACTTAGGTCTATACACACTCAAAACCTACAGATAGTCTCTTGGTAAACTCGAAACAAGGTTGGGGCTAGGAGAGAGGAAATATTTTCCAGAGAAAGATTTTCACAAAAATCTGAAATGCCTCGACCTTTGACTTATAGAAACATGTCTTGGGGTAATTCATCTCTTACCTACTGTATTTCGTGTAAATTCTGAGCAAAACCCAGAAAATGAATGGTCACGTATGCAAGGCTCGTACCTATTTTGCCAATGATAACATTTCTCTGTGCTTTGAAAAAAAAATGATTCGTTGAAAATACAGGAAACTTGTTTAATTGTGTTCATCATAAAATTGCAAATAATAGAAAAGTACTTAGATAAATAAAAACTTTAAACAAAATATCGGTTTAATATTTTAAAGCAAGAGCCTTGTAGACATAACAGCCGTGAACTCTGTGTCTCACTCGAACTCTTGAACTTTATAAATTTTAAATAAGATTGAAACGGAAAATTAAAAAAAATTAAAGGTAAATTGAGCTGAAACCATGTCTCTTTGAATAACATATGAATCGTTGATTAAAAAAAAAGCCTGAATTTTACATGATAACATTATCACTAAATGATGGAACTTTTAAAGACTTACTCTCTGTCAAAAACAATATCCATATACATGTAGATCCAAACATTTAAAAAGTTTGCTGATTTCTGAAAATGAGTTTCGAAGAATATGACCTTAGCAGCTTGTTTTCTGAAAACTACAAATTCAACACTAATGCACCCAGAGATATTAGTATTCATTTTTACGGAAGACTGACCGCCTATTCCACCTAATCATAATAAAAAATCAAAGTACTGAAGTACTGACGGGAGTTGATTTTATCGATTATCAATTATTTTAAAATCAACTTATCTTGCGTGACAATTAGTTTCTAGTCTGTATTTAAATTACGTACTTTTTAATAATTTGAATTTTAAGACTTTTCCGGCAAGAATTTATAGAAACCCCATATGAATCATGTTGTGTAATATTTGAAGATAGATTTCAAACTATGTATTAGTAATCGAAACAATTCTAAAAATTGTATGGATCCAAGCACTATTGATATCGAACTCTAGTCTCGTTCAATCAGACGCTCAGCTGTCTCCGTTAATCTCCGACAAGCAAGAAAGCCTCTCTGTTTGTCGGAGATTTACAGAGACAGCCGAGCGTTTGGTTGAACGAGACTATATTAAACTCTGGCGTAGGAATACATGAGACTATAAAAATATCTAAATTTGTCGTATTATATAAAATCTTACTATTTTCAAAGTGTTTAAAATAAGTTTCCTTAAAAAACAATGCTTCAGCATACATTACATCGAATTTTTCTATTATTTTCAAGATCTAAGACTTGTCAGCGGTGATGATTTGTGCTTGGGTCCAAACACTGTTTCACTTTCGGTTTGACAAAGTAACTGCATAGGAGAGTTAATTAAAAATCAACTCCCAAAAATATGTTGGGCTCTGAAGACTTTGAATTGTGTAGGGTACATGCTTTCAAAAAAGGTCTTATTGTCAATGCATACAGTTATCATACAACAATTTGTTTTAACTTCCAGTTTTTTTAAGAGGTCAATACACATACATACAGCACATGCTTGTTGCGTATTTTCAGTCAATTAAAAAGTGAGTCTTGTTTTCAGAAAGTTAGGGATTTAAAAAACCCAGGGGAATGGATTGCATGTAACACTGGCGTGAAATTGATTGTTAAAGGAATTTTTTTACGTTTAAGTTTTATAGCTTCCCCATTTTAACACACCTGTAGCTAAAGTGTTGATATCTTTCATTTCTTATTATTAACTAAACATCAATATTATCACTTTTTCTCTTTTAATGAGGCATTGTGCAATAGGAGAAAATAAAAGAAAAATGAACAGTACCAAACTCGATTTTAACTGCGTTATGATTAATAATTTACATTCTAAACTATTGACATATTGATACATACCTTATATCGAGGAAGTGTTTTTCCTGTAAATACAGGTAAACCCGACGTTTCGGATGAATGCACTTCGTTCCTATGCACTTCGGAACCCAACCATACGTATATTACAAATTGTACTCCGTTTTGGGTTTCTGTCCATACAACATTTTGGGATTGCAAAGTGACCTGGCTGACACAAATTCATCACTTTTATCATGGTTGTTAAGCAAAATTATACACATGCATGACTGTCTAGCAAATTTTATTGATTTGATTATGTTGTGTATATTAATAAACATATTCTTAATTATATTGTATGATCGATATATTCGTAGAGGGAGAGGGTGGTAACTTGGGTCCAATCCCAATAATATTTATTATTTTGTAAAATGAAAATTGTTCAAATCAAATCAAATTAATTATCTAATTTGTGTAAAAAAGAGGTTATTTGTCAAATGTGTCAATTTAATTTGTCAAATTATTTGTCTTTTTGAATGTTTTCTGTATTTTTATAAGCGTGAATTTTGCCCCCAAAAAACTATTGCATCTGTGCTCTTTTAATCTTAAAGTTACCTTACAGGCACAATTTCACGTGAGAAGAAGGTTCATGGCGTCTCTCAATAAATGTTTTTTGATCGGAATACAAGAAGGACATCTTTAAAGCACAATTTGACCCAATTTGAAAAAAAAAAAAATCACCACGTCATTGCAATACACATAAGGAAACCCGACTTCTAATCGGAGAATAGAATATCCTGAACATTTTCGCAAAAGGGGCTCTATGTATTCACCAGGAATGGATGATGTTTCTAGCAAAGAAAGGAATGTGCTTCATGTCGACGTCATTGAATTAACTTTGGGAAATCGTTCTCTGTGCAATCAGAAGCTATATCAAGACAATGTATGTCTCTAGACACTTGTCTGGGAACGGAAAGTAGTTCCCTTTTAGTTAATATTTCGTTGAACTCCTTGCTATAATGAACTTCTTTCAACAAGATATGGCGAGAGTACAGATATCTCCATGCAAGATGTGTTCCCTAAACTGAGATGAAAATGTTATATAGAGGAACGTATGAAAATATCGACAGAGGAATTTCCTGTGGAAGATCTAAAATCACCATTCTTGTTTCTCTAAGTCTTGTTTTTACGAAAGCCGAGAAGGATCATTCGAGATTCGAGATTCAAAATACGAGATTCGAAATACGAGATTCGAGATTCGAAATTCGAGATTCAATATCTAAATTAACCAATCAAATCATGGATCTGAAACCTGTATCCTAGCAACATCAAACTGTTCTAAATAAAGATCATTCGTACATGCTCTTTCCTACAAATAAATGTCTTAATAGCTCTTATATAGTGGTTATAACGTGGTTAAATTAACATTGATGAATTAACCCCACACAGTATAAACAATTAAATTAGAAATACCACTGTTGGCTTTGCGAATCTAAGTGGTTTTGTTTGCCCTGTATGTATTTCCCCCCGAACAATTTTAACCCGAAGTGTATTCGCCCCAACTGTGTTAAAATCGGCTCGCGAAGAAAGATCTGTTTAATCTAAATGTTTTTCCTATGAAACGAAACTCAATGAAATAATCGACATGTCAAAAGGTTATGATGAAGTTTTAAACCATAGAAGATATAATGATTTACAACCTCAAAGACAAAAATCCAGATAAGAATATGTCGATATGAGAGAGAGAGAGAGAAAGACAGACAGACAGACAGACAGACAGTTTTGTAGTGTCAAATTCAGTTTTGATTTAGAATTTGAAATTGATTTGTTACAAGCATATATGGACAATAATTAAGCCTCTAAAAGGAGAAAAGAGAGGAGGTAGCTAGGATAGGGCAGACCAACAAGCAAGCTTTAATTTTAACGGTGTTAGCGCACCTGTGATTTACATCGACTCTCTCTCTCTCTCTCTCTCTCTCTCTCTCTCTCTCTCTCTCTCTCTCTCTCTCTCATCACCTAGCATTTCCTTTTCCGTGAGGGGGTTTGGGGTATTTGTGATGTCTTACATTAGCTAGCGAAAATGGTAAAAAAAAACCATGAAATTTTCTTTAAATTGTGTGCGGATGTTGTACTCCAATAATCTGGGGGGGGGGGGGGGGGGGGCTATAAAGTCCTAATTAGTTTGCCAGTTATTCTGTCCCCACTTTGTTTTCTCTTCGTTTTCCAGGTTTTTTTTTATTTGGCTCGGCAAATTAATATAAAACTTTTTGTGTAGCTCCATAACGATGCACTGTAGATAAATTATGAGTAGTTTTACTTTTGATAAACAGGTACATATCCGTACTTGATTTTTAATTTGACTCTTATAATCGGATTTAATATTCCAATAAATATAGGGTAGGAAATAGTAGACGGGACTTTTTTGCGCATATCCTACTGTACCATTCATTCAACACAGGTATTAGCACTCATCGAGTTCGACTTGCTTTCCTTTTTTTCATCCACTGGATTTAAAGCTATTAATTTTTGAAAATATTTTGAATTTATGGCCTGATTATATATAAATAAGAGCTGCGCTGGTGCACCAATGAATCTAATAAATTTGACAAAATTAGTTTTAAACGTACGACTCTTTTTCAATTCTAATCGGGTATGTCCTTTAGAAAAATCTTGAACCACACACATTTTAGCAAATAAAACGACAATTGTTTCATTTTTTTATGGGGAGGGAGGTGGTGCCGGTAAAGGACAAGTATTGCTTGTGGCAGTTGTGCTATACTCTCATTTGTTATAATAGGTAATACTACATATTGATATAAAATGAAAGTTTCAAATTACACTGTACATAACTTCTATCATGCATTTTGACCCGTGCGATAGTTTAAAACAATTTTTAAAGCATTTAATGTAATTCAATCGATCATTTTTGAAATTTAATTTTCTGGATCCCCGCCTGATACGTCCGCCTTCTTGTATATTAGAATTACATGTACGTTGACCATATGTACACATTAACTTAACCGGCTATGTTATGGGACGATAGTATTTTTTTTTCAATGTTTTTGCAGGATATGTAACAAATAACAGTCTATTTGTTGGTTTTTGCACTGATTATTTGAGATAATTTTATAATAATTTTATGCATTCCACACACCACTCACAGTTTCTTGATTTGGTGTTCTGTTTGTATGGCGACAAATTGGTAAATTTGCACCACTCACCCCTTGTAGCTTCATCCTGATTACATTTGATCTGGCTAAGTGTAATGTAGTAGTATATCAAATACACACATCTTTGTTTGCAGTGCTTATTTACATCGATCTTTAGAGATTTACTTACAAAAAAAGTAAACATTTGTATGACTTATATGTTATTATTGTCAATTTTGGTGCGGGGGGGGGGGGGGGGGGGGTAGAAAACTACAGAGAAACTTGGCTGTGAAACATATGCTTTTAATCTTTCTTATTGATATATCAATGAATGAATTATAACAAAATACATGTACAACAATTACAACAAATATTCATGCACAATCAAATTTTTAAAAAGTGTTACTGTTCTCTGCACAAGAAATCGGCAATGTGAAAAAATTGGCACCCTATCATCCCTACCTTTAATTGTAGAGAGTAGGTATCCTTCTATATTGAAAACAATTCCAAAAGTAAGACTCATAATAAGTTGTATACTGAGGAAAAGGAAAATAAATTGTATTTATTAATAATTCCGTATAATGTGATAATATCTCAATGATTTGTTTATAATCATAGTACATAGTGTATCACTGTATGCATACATAAAAACGATAAGTAATGCTTATATTTATTAGTGAAACAGGACAGGTTATTTATATTTAGATTATTTAGATACATGTACTAATCTTCATGCGGGGATCTAGAAAGGAGGGGGTCAGGGGATCTGGACCCCCTCCTCGGGAAAATTGGAGCTTATTAAATTTACATAGTAAAATTTTTTAAAATTGGCCTAGGACCTCCTACAGAAAAAATTAGCTACGCTTATGAAGTTCTCTACCATAACCGCATTTTTACACAAAAGGGGTGAATAAACCCGGGTTGGTGGTGAAATACCCCAGGGTTCAAACGCATCAGGTGGAAATGCACCAGGGCAAACAAAATCACTTAGATCCGTGAAGCACACTGCATTATCACTAGTCTACTTAGAATTTCTGTGTAAAAGTAAATAATTATTTAGTTAGGTAGGGAGAAGTGAACATAGCATTTATTAAGAGCTATAAAGACATTTATTTGTAGGAAAGAGCATGTACGAATGATCTTTATTTAGAACAGTTTGATGTTGCTAGGATACAGGTTTCAGATCCATGATTTGATTGGTTAATTTAGATATTGAATCTCGAATTTCGAATCTCGAATCTCGTATTTCGAATATCGTATTTCGAATCTCGAATCTCGAATGATCCTTCTCGGCTTTCGTATGTTTTTCATACAAAAACGAAGCTTTTGTTTTTCTTATGCATTGAAGAACTTTAACCCACCGAAAAGATGATAACATTATTAATTTTTCCCTCGTCAAATTATTATTCGATCGAAAATTTGATATCATTTTGTTTTTCCGAGAGCTGCATTGCCAAGCACAACGATGGATATAAAAAAAAATCTAAGAGGACATGGAAATCTACATTTATTCTCAACTTGTATTAATTGGTCATCGTACATTCACCATATCTACATTCGAAGACTCGAAGAGAATTTAATTTCTTCCAATAGGACCATTACAGCCCACTCTCTTACATCAGAACCTCATATCTTGGAGCCATGTTTTACAATTGTAGTCTTAATGATCATAAGCATGTACATTGTTCTTTTGTCTTATATTTTTACAGAATAGAGAAAAGAGTGAATATTTTTTTTCACCGAATGCATCGAATTTCAAAGTCTGTACGCTAGTTTTTCCCCGTGCGGTTAGGTTTACGAATGTTATAATTTATTGTAACCTTCCTCTTCGTAGATGCTTTATACAATATTTTTTTATCAAAGTAATTGCAGAGATGAAGCTGAAAATGTTAATACAAGACCCACGATGGCCAAAAAAAACCCCCACCACAATAACACAAATAACGAATAGTCAACTATAGCTGTCTGTCCCGGGTGAGCTAAAAATCAAAATGTCTACTTTATATATTTATATACTGAATCATTTTTACAAACCAAATGTAAGTTTTTGTAAGGTAACAAATTATATAATACAATACATACTGTATATAGCTGGAGTTTTTTTTTCGAAAGAGCGTTTAAAAAGTGGAAATAATTCCGTGCACTGAACCAGTGAATTAAAAGTCACTTGGTTTTTCTTATCGACTAAATATGTATATATACATTGTCAACGTTGTCTTTTCTCTGTGATACACGATAACGAGATTTTCCTAAAATAAAATACACTTCATGATATTACATGCACTATATTTTTTAATACTAAAACTACATGTATTGCGATATCATATAACATACGTAATTTCGCCATGAAATCAAGCTACACGTGTTTAAACTTAAAACTGTTTTCGTTTTTTTTTTCACGTTATCGTATGATTTCAATTTTGATGGGTTTTTTTTTTTTTACGATTTATCAATTGATTAATTATTCTCGAAGTTTATCAGCATTCTTTAAATTCGAATCATCTCAATTTTGTCGAAAGGTGTCCATCATAAGAAAGCCTATTGCATTTTGGGCTACGCGACTCCTTATTAAAGTAATATGAGTTGCAATTTTCATGCTGAATTTTTTTTAACGAAAATGTTATTTTCTACTAAAAGGAGAAAAATATCATGGTTTTTTAAATTTCTGTTAGCCTTATTTTTGCGGGAAAAGCCGATACAAAACCTTAATTGTAGTATGATTAAATTTTTGTCGTCCTATACAAAAATTGAATTAGTATATATTCATTAAAATGATTTTTTTAATTCTTTTTTTATCGTGAAAGTTTAAGTTACATGCAGACTTAGCATACTAGCATTTTTTTGCATTTAAATAAAATTCTAAAAAATACAGCTCATATTGCTTTAAATATGGAGCTTAACAGGTCGACATTGGTTGCCCTATTTTTCAAGCAATAATCCCATCCGACGCATGACTTTTAAAACTGTTTAAGAGAAACCTTCGTCAAAATTTGAAAGCATATCAGGGTACCTCTATATAAAAATATCACTTGGCCATCCAAAACACCCACAACTCCAAGCGCAACCTGTTCATGTATACATGACCGTTTTAATATCGAGTCAATCGAATATGACCTCACATGCGTCATCTTTTCAGCTTCATGTACAACAGATATATTGTGTGTATCTTGTAAATTTATTGTGTTTGAAACTCAGGAAACGCTACATATCGCATTTAAAAGGATAATAGTACTTTTAGAGAGGATTTTTAGTTTACATAGTTTTTGAAGTCGCAAAGTATGGTTGTATACTTTCAAAAAAATATGTGCCCTTATGCTTTTATCATATGTGCATTCATTATGACATGTATATTTCAAATTCATACACGTATATATACTATTTGGACAGAACCTCTGTGATAAATACACATTTTAACATTCAGCACAACTTTTAATGCCTTTTTTCAATGGCATATTCACTTATCTATATTAATGACCACCCAAAATCGCAAGAAAGTACAAGTTGTTTTAATTCGATATTTGACATCCTTTAGAAGAAATCTTAAAAAGTAGAATTGTTCAGTGTAAATGAGATTTTACTTAGTTTTAACTTTTATTAAATTAGACTATAAAAGCTATTGCTTATGATTATTTTTTTAATTTAAGAAAATACTACGTTTATTCGATGTCAGCATTGTTTAAAATTGTCATCTGCAAAATTTCACACAAAATCGACAATCATTTTCTAAAACACAAATACATCCACATAAATTAAGAACCACCCTCTGCATTTTTTCAGCTTTTTAAAAAAGATTATCAAAATTGATTTTTAAAAAAAATCCTTTTAATTGATTAGGGGTTGTCCATCACTCTGAGTGTTAGAAAAGTCAATCTTCCGGTATGGGGCGTAAATCGGGTAAAGGCGGAGGGGGGGGGGGTTACTGTCCACAGTCACCCGTGGAAATGTTAAGAAAGACTTTTAAATCTTCCGTTCTCTCCGTTACAGGGACATCTGACCAGGACAGGAATGTCCCTTCTATCAGTTCGAAGGTCGGTGTGATAAGTCGAGAGTTCAGATTGGTTACATGCTAAACAAGGTCAGTGTTATTTAGTGCACAAAGCTGTACTTTTCTTCCGGCGAGTGAAACAGTGACATTTAAACCAGACAGGAGTTCTGTGTCAGCCCCCACATTTTTAAAATTGCTGATTAAAGCGATATTTTTTTTACATTCACCAAGTATGACTCCGTCTATTTCTTACGAAAATAGATTGTAAAATAGCTCCATATTTACATTTTCCAGTGTCTTTGCAGGCACGTAGCATCAGGGGGGGGGGGGGGGGGGGCGCCCCCCCCCCCCCCCCCACTTTTTCTCGCAGCAACAAATTTTTTAAAATTTACATATAAAATTTGAATTATGATGGAGTTGGCCCCCCACTTTTTTGGAAGTATGTCAAAAAATTAAGGAAATGAGGAGTGAAATTATATACTACGCGAAGTTAAAGTTAAAGTTAAAGATGATTTCGGTCGGGGAGTAATCAAATCTATCATAAAGCCCTTCGGACTTTATTGGATTTGATCACGCCCCGACCAAAATTATCACCTTATAATACTCAAAGAATGATTCCTTATTCCTTATTTAGAAACGGACAATCTACACGCCCGAGTTACAGAGATCTATATAAGAAAAATCACGGACTGCAAAAAATAATCTTGATGAATCATGCCAGACTTAAACTCCCTTAGAAGACGATTTGGCTGTTTCTTTTAACTAACGTCCTGATGAATATTTACAATAATTTAGTTTAATTTTACACCCTTTTCACAATCAATTTATTAATTTGTCAGAAGAATAAAAATGTAAATATTAAGTAAAACTATAAAATGCTTTCTATGAGGATTTCATGCGGGATATGGAGGTAACGATCATCGCTGAAAAAAAAAAAATACATAATTCGCTATCGCGAGTTGTGTATTTTATTTTGCAATGTTGCCACCTATAAATATCCCCCATAAATAACCAAAGAAAAATTTTTATTGTTTAATTGATTACATGTTGCATCAAAATTGGGCTTGTTTTAGGGGGATATCATAAGTGTGAGCTTACAAACATAGGGAATGGTATATTCAAACCTGAATATATTGACGCGATATGTTTCCAATGCGAATCGACAACTCACTCTATCTATCTATCTATCTATCTATCTATCTATCTATCTATCTATCTATCTATCTATCCATCCATCCATCCATCCATCCACCCATCCATCCATCCATCCATCCATCCATCCATCTATCTTTTTTCTTTCTCTCTGTTAGAAGTATCTGAACTATTAACTATATTTGAAATATGTTATTATCACGAATACATTTGAAAGAGAACGAATTATTTTAAGTAAATTAAATTATATTATAATGGAGGTCCATTTAACATGTAACCAATGGGTAATATACATTTACATATACATAGGAATTAATGAAACATTCCATAATTTCACTATTGAATAATTTAGATGCAAATAAAGGTGCAGCACTGTCCGATATCCGTGACGTCACACAATAATTACAAGCATCAATTCTTTGAGAAATAATCCTACTGTTACATTAAAAGTTTAAAATCGAAGATTTCTAAACTTATCTATAAAGATTGTTATAGATAAGTTTAGAAATCTTCGATTTTAAACTTTTAATATAACACTACATTGTAAAG
>NC_047563.1:34079318-34171818 GCF_902806645.1 Magallana gigas | reverse complement strand
GATTGAACTGACTCTAGTAACTCTAGCGCTATGTTGGTTTCTCCCACTACCCCCGATCTGAAAATTATTTTGAAATGACATAAACATCTCAATGATGAAGTTTTTAATGAGTAATTAAGAATTAATTAAAAAGAAAACTAAGAAAAATCATTGTAGCGTTTTAACTGTAGAGTTTAACATTTCTACTAGTCCAGCATTAGCTGAATAAATGCTTTAATTTTTTCTCCGTTTATCTTTAGCTTTACTTGAAATCTGGAAAAATTTCAGTTATATAAAAGTGTAAGTAATTTTTACTCTGAGAGTGAATTGTATTTTTCTACTCCCCCATGCGTTCTGTTTTCCAAAAATCAACTCCCCCTACGTCACCGTTACATCTGAACAGAAAATGCTTTGATTATTCATTTTTTCCTAAGATTTGTTAGGATTTTATCATTGTACTTACAAGGTTGATCACTTGTTCGACTGTTTCAACTGTCTGTAACCCAAATCAAGTCTTATATTTTACAAATCATGCATATTTTGACCACCCGATAACCGTGAATTTGAAATTTGTCAAATACATGTAGTTTCGAAGTGTTTGAGACTACTAGACGCATAGAGAACTCGGACTAATGACTGACACAAACTTTGACTATCGCTGTCTTCCGTGCGGTATATCTTTTTTGGAAATACTTCTTACAAATACCTACAAAAGGTGTGACCTAAATTCCTTCCGTCTCCGAAGCGAAGAAAATCAACTCGCCCGTGCGTTGGAATCGACTCCACCCTACTTTTTGTCGACTCCCCCGCGTTAGGGGTTGTTTACGGTGACAGTGCTATTTAGGGGTAAACACTTGGTGCGGGTATTACTGTCTAATGATAATTGAATTTTATTCAAGATAAATCGGACATTCCTGCAAGCATCTTTCATTTTAAAACTGATTTTATTAAACACAGATTTCAGATGTAGTTGTATGATTTATGGAATAAGAAATCATGGGATAAAACAATCCAACAAACAACAGATTCCTTCAACAGTGAAAAGATCTGAGAAAACTTGATCCGTATTGTGGTTGTTGTGAGGAATTTTATACTCATCCAATCGACGTTGTCATTGATGAGAAGGACGTCATTTTCACACACTCTCTTTTTTGTTGTGTTTTTTTAAAATAATGCTCAATTTGTCAAAAACTTATATTTGTGAAACTTGTTCTCAGTGAAAATTTACATCATACATGTATACAGTTATGAAAATGCCTTTGATATTTTGTTAAATAAAAAAAATCTAAAGTTATAAAAACAGTAAATGGTATCAGATATTTTGGGACACCCTGTACAGTCATACAAACTTTTGTCAATTTCACTTTTGCTCAGTGTTCTAAATCACAGGCCTCTGAATTCTATTATTTAGTTGTTAAATGTATGGGAAAAGATCTCTCTCTCTCTCTCTCTCTCTCTCTCTCTCTCTCTCTCTCTCTCTCTCTCTCTTTCTCTCTCTCTCTCTCTCTCTCTCTCATGCATTTAACGACTTATTGATAGAAATTAAGAGGTCTGTGTTTAAATATACTAAAATACGATTTGTTGTTTGATTTTAAAGTTGTAATTTCACTTCAAATCTAACCGTTTAATAATAAATCCTAAGTTGTCGTTATTATTATTATTACCGTGAGCCATTACCATTTATAACTATCCAATGACAAATAAAAATGCTCATTGGAGTTCAAAGTGAAAGTACACCATGCTTTTTTTCCGTTGCGGTATATGACTGACCTTTTGATAAAAACTGCATTGAACGCATAGGAAGCAATACTTTACACATTCTATTAGACATAGCTCTGAAAAGTTAAACTAAACTATCCACAAACTGTGTCGTATGAGGTATGTTTACACTTACCATGCTTTCTTCTGTCATCGACGAATTCAAGTGTTGAACGGTGTCGCATTTAGTCGTATCCAAGGTCACTTGAACCGGATGTTTTTGTAACGTGTCTGCCTAAACACGCTAATATTTATTACGGGTCCCCCAGTTACCTTGCTGAGGTGTTTGATTTTTATGATAATTGTTTAAGATATATAATAAATTTCCTTGTCGCTTCCCTAGCGTTTATTGATTCAAAACTCAATTAAATATAAATATTTGAATGTATGGACCCTAGCCGCACTCTATGCGTCGCTCAGACACACTCCGTCGCTTCTATCGGTCACTTCGAGCGACCCGTTGCTTATATCGGTCGCTTCAAACAATCCGTCGCATCTCTCGGTCACTTCAAAGCGACCCCACGAAGCATCCTCGTAACTGATAACAAATGTCCACCCGCTGAACCTAACAAACAACGCTCACAAAGGCAATTTGCTTCTATACACCAGTATTTATTCATTGTTCTGCAAATCGCTGAGAAATATTGACTAACGAACAATACGCTTACCTGGAAGTACTCACTATATGTTCGGCATAGCAAAGCATTCAGTCCAACGAGTAAAATAATCGGATACCACGAGAATATACTTATTCCCTGAATCTGTCACGGGCAATTCACCCATTATGTCCGTTGCTAACATATTCATTGGAAATCCACTCTGCATAATCTGCATCGGCGTTCTCTGTCCAGCGAATTAACGAAAGTTTTCTTTTCCCACAAACCTCACACCCGTTCACGTATCTTCGAACATCCTTGTTCAGGCCGGGCCAATAAAACTTACTTCGTATCCTAGCTATCGTTTTATTTATCCCCAAGTGACCCGCTGTTCTTTTATCATGACAATCTACCAAGATGCACCTCCTTTCTGACATAGGTACAACAACTTGCAAATTCTCTAATCCTTTGGCCGTGTCTTTTACTCATCTGCAAACTTTGGCTTCTTTTCCTTGCCCATCCAATCTTTGACTTATTTAAGCGCCTTGTCATTATCTTGTATTGTCTTTATGTAAGGTTCGTCAAAGGCTAAATCTTTACCATCTGCTTTTGCCCTTCGAACATGCGGCTCTTTGTCATCACCAATACCATAGCCGCATTGCCTACATGGTAGACGACTTAAAGCGTCTGCGTTCAGATGTTGCTTTCCTGGTTTGTGTTGTATTTCCATATCGAAGGTAGACAACACTTTAAGCCACCGAGCTAATTGACCCTACGGATTCTTGAAAGTAGTTAACCATCTTAATGAGCTATGATCTGTCTGCAGAATGAATTTTCTCCTATAGAGATAATGCTTAAAATACTTTGTGAAATACACCACATCCAGGAGTTCTTTTTTTGTCACGCAATATTGTCTTTCCGACTTTGATAGAACTTTGCTAGCATAAGCAATTACCCTCTCGTTACCTTCATGAACCTGTGATAACACTGCCCCCATTGCAAATTTACTTGCGTCTGTGTCCAATATAAACGACTTGTTAAAGTCGGGATGCGCAACTACTGGGGCGCTTATCAGGGCGGTTTTTAATTGATCGAAGGCAGTTTGACAAACTGTACTCCATGTAAAAGAATCAGTGTTCTTCTTGTCTGTCAATTTGTGTAAGGGTTTTGCAATACCGGCGAAGTTTTTAACAAACTCCCTGTAATAGCCGCATATGCCCAAAATTGAGCGAAGTTCGCTGATATTGGCAGGTGCCTTCATTGTTTAGATTACTAACCTTTATTTTCTTGCTGTCTGTAATTATTCCTTTGTCGGATATGGCATACCCAAGATATTCTACAGACCTACAGAACAAAGAACACTTCTTCGCTTTCAATTTTAGCCCAGCGTCAGCCAAACGACCAAACACATTTGAAAGATTCCCTACCATTTCTTCGAATGTTTTGCTGATGACAATAATATCATCTAAGTAAATCAAACAAATTTCCCAGTTTAACCCGGCAAGTACGGTTTCCATAAGCCTCTCGAATGTTGCTCCTGCATTGCAGAGACCAAACGGCATTACCCGAAATTGAAATAAACCTTTTCGTTTCGCGAAGGCTGTTTTCGGCTTATCCTCAGGCTCCATTTCTACTTGCCAGTAACCCATGCACAAACCGAGCGTTGAAAACCATGATGCACCGCTCAGGCTATCGAGCATGTCATCAATGTGCGGCAAAGGATACGCATCGTTTAACGTTGCCGAATTTAAACGCCGATAATCTACACAGAAGCGTGTAGAACCATCTTTCTTCTTGACAAAAACAACCCCAGAGGCCCAGGGACTCGAAGAGGGCTCAATGACATTTCGCCGTAGCATATCTTCTATTAATTTATCTGCCTCTTCCCTCATGTGGACTGGCAGTCGCCTTGGTGGTTGCTGCACTAACTGATGCAGTACGTGGCGCTTTAGGACTATAGTTGCTTTCTACTAGACGTTTTCTATTCTTTAGTTTTAATGGACATTGTCTGCTTATGTGTCCTTCTTCGTGGCAATTATTAACATTTTATTGTTTTCGGCAAGTGGCTTTGCTTACTGCCATTTTGGGCTGGTCGCCTTGAATTATCAGGCTTTCTCATGAAGCGCTGCCATGAAATGTCGCTGGCTTTATATAGTTGGATGGCTTCTTTAAAGAAGTATCGGGATTTTTATATCCTCCCTCATCTCTTTCTGTGGGCGCTTCAATTGCAAGCGGTCGTTGTCGCCTGACTGTAATTTGCGGTTCATTTTCCTTTAAATATATTCGATTCTTCTCAGGAAACCTCGGCGATGCCGTTAAACCGAGATCCTCAGGATATTCAGGGTCATACATTTGGTTATATTCTCTTCTTTTGAATCTGATTTCTGTTGAACCTTCAGATATAATTCCAGAGTCGCTTTTCCGAACAGTTTGATGTGCTGGAATCGAGGTTTGCTGTTTTATATCCTCTCTAAGTTTCATCGAGTGTTCAAACGTCATCCTGTTAACCTCCTCAAGCTCCGCTTTAATTTTCTCTATTTCCTCAGTAATGTTTTCCAATGCCATTTTACAATAAAAACACGAGATTATTATTTAAAAAGTTTAATGGACAAAAATCATACAATCAAACGTGGTTCCAACGCGTTGGCGCCAAATTTTGTAACGTGTCTGCCTAAACACGCTAATATAATTACGGGTCCCCTCAGATACCTTGCTGAGGTGTTTGATTTTTATGATAAGTGTTTAAGATATATAATAATTTTCCTTGTCGCTTCCCTAGCGTTTATTGATTCAAAACTCAATTAAAGGGGAAGGAAACTAAAAATCTAAAAATTTGTTGTACAATAAATCAATTTATTATCATCTACTATAATTGTAAATCGTATTTATTTTCATTAAAAACCCCGGAACAATGAATAAATAAAGAAAATCGATCGCTTAATTTAAATTTCCCGCCGCCATGGGGGCTGCCATTGAATTTTTGTCTATGACGTCACACCATCTATTCCGTTTGTCTTATCAACATAGCATCATGATATTCGCTCTAAATGACAAGTTCTGGAAATTTGAAACAATATTGATTTGAGACCGTTTTTTTACCTTTGCAAACTACAAACTAACGTCAAATGGAGCATGTTCGTTGAAATCTTAAAGCGGAGGTTAGTGTCGGAGAAATCTCCGCGTAAATGTGGAAATTGTCAACAGGTGCCAAGTATTATAGAAAATGTCTGCCGTCGTTATTTCGACATGGTTATTCCGACTTTAAAGAATGCATTTTAAACATCCCGATTATAATTAAAACATTTATTCAGTTAGCAAAGAACTTGACTTGGAATAAAAAATTTAATCGAGGTCGTTTTCAACTTTTAATGATAGCAAATTAACAGCGGTCATTTACTTATAAAAATGCATATATTTATGCATACAATGATACATGTATTTATTCTTTAGATTGACGTGTGAACTCAAACATTATCAATTTTGTTTAGTCGATTATTTGAGTAACAGAAAGGTATAAACCAGCGTTAAATATATTCAGAGCACTGTGTACATTCATTTGTATATGTAAACCAAACCGGAATAGATGGTGTGACGTCAAATTTTTTTTTTTTTTTTTTTGGTTTTTAATACAAAAGAGTTCTACATCATGTCAGCCTCCAGTAAATACGATTTCTCCAACTTCAAACGTTCATTAAAGCTTAATTTCATATTTTATTTTCAAAACAGCATGACCACATGTGATAATTTACACCACTTAATTAAAATAAATAAATTATGTTTTTGACTTTCCTTCCCCTTTAAATATAAATATTTGAATGAATGGGCCCTATCCGCACTCTATGCGTCGCTCAGACACACCCCGTCGCTTCTATCAGTCACTTCGAGCGACCCGTCGCTTACATCGGTCGCTTCAAACAACCCGTCGCTTCTATCGGTCACTTCAATGCGACCCAACGAAGCACCCTCGTAACTGACAACAAATGTCCACCCGCTGAATCTAACACGCAATGCTCACGAAGACAAGTTGCTTCTATACGCCGGCATTTATTTATTGTTCTGCAAATCGCTGAGCAATATTAACTAACGAACAATAAGCTTACCTGGAAGTACTAACTTCAGCGTCTACACTGCGACTGACTGCAGACATACGTCATCTCGTATTTACAGTACCGATCAGACCCAACCTAACACCAGTGTAAACCCCAACTAAACCCCGGGTTTACTTTTTGGGTTAACTCTGGGTTTACTTTTTGAAAATTTGCGTCCACTCGGGGTTTACTTTGGGTTTATTCGGGGTTTACTTTGGGTTTACTTGGAAATTGCTTTTGGGGTTAACAGTACGCACTGAAGTGTGTAGCAGACCCGTCTTTAATCTTACCATCCTACTGCCTGTAATTTCTGCCTCATGTTTATTCCGAATACACAGTTAGCGTCTGTTTTAAGGGGTATACTTCTAACTGGGTTTACTCTCTGTGTCCACTCTGGGTTTACTTTGGGTTTACTCTGGATCCACTCTAGTAAACCCAGAAAGTAAACCCAGAGTTTAGTTGGGATTTACTTTCTGTTAGGTTGGGTCTGATCGGTACTGTATACCCTTTGATCACGTAATATGAGATACTCAGAACAATCAAAGAGTCGGATGTTTGCGACTTCAGGGTGTCTCTCGGTACTCATCACCCATTTTCATTTACCATTTATGTTACATTTTACTCGGTACATATTTACATGTAGGTTCTTATCCATTCAATAACAACAGACTGTTTTATTTGATTGGAATCTTCGTTGTAGACGAATACATGTATTTAATACATTTTCAAATAGGCCTATTTATATAAAGCAAATGACATGACGTTATATATGGAACTTGCAATGACGTTGTGTTTCATAAGTTTTAGGGTTCTGAACATGCCTACTTTGAACCCCGTTTACGGAGGATTTATCAAAGATATAAAAAACGAAAGGTGGTTTTAAAAAAATATAGAATCTAAAATTATTATTGGCAATGAAATATAATATTTTTGAGTATAAGCCAATTTTGGTATTTTCTGATCCTAGTTCTTTCAGAATACCAAATCAACTCAAATACGCAAAGGACTACGAACGATAACATTGTCTAGTCGCCTAACTAAAAGTCATTTTTTGAAAACTGTCTAATTAAAGTTATTTTTTTATAATAATGTAAAGATTTATGTTTATTTTCATTAAATATATATACATAGATGATTTGGTAAAACAAAGAGAGATAACTTTGTATATTGGGTTAAAATAGCTCTTCTTACAATAGAAAATAACGGAAAACGGAAATGATTTTTATAACACCTTTTCCCCTTCTGAAACAAAAAATATTTTGAGGGTTTTTTGGCATTGTTATTTAGCATTAGTTTGTTGTTTCACAGGGGGAAGGGGGAGGGGCATATGTCTAGAGATCGTAATTCATTCAAAAAAAGAATTTTGCTTTGTAAATTTTCGAAAAATAATTAATAGATATGAATTAAAACGAAATTTTACTTAAAATCCCCCCCCCCCCCCCCGTAACCAAAACTGTTGTTTAAAAATTCATAATTTGGGTACAAATTTTATTAACCGGGATTTCCAACGGAAAAATCCGGTTATTAAAATGGTGAAAATGGCGGGCGGGCGGGCGGGAGGCTGCCAAAAAGGTACCCTCATTGTACGGATAACTCCTCCTACAGTTTTCAAGATAGGAATTTGTTCTTTTGCAGATCAGTTGTACATATATCAGAGGTGTGCATATTGCTAGGATTTTGATTTCCGATAATTTATCGAAAAAATACCAGCTTTTGAACTTAGTCATTTTTTGGCAAAATATTGCATATAGGGAACCCTCATTGTACGGATAACTCCTCCTACAGTTCTCAAGATAGGAAGTTGTTCTTTTGCAGATCAATTGTACATATTAGAGGTGTGCATATTGCTAGGATTTTGATTTCCAATAATTTATCGAAAAATACCAGCTTTTGAACATAGTCATTTTTTGGCAAAATATTGCATATAGGGTACCCTCATTGTACGGATAACTCCTCCTACAGTTCTCAAGATAGGAAGTTGTTCTTTTGCAGATCAATTGTACATATATCAGAGGTGTGCATATTGCTAGGATTTTGATTTCCGATAATTTATGAAAAAAATACCAGCTTTTGAACTTAGTCATTTTTTGGCAAAATATTGCATATAGGGTACCCTCATTGTACGGATAACTCCTCCTACAGTTTGTAGGTAATTGTACATATATCAGAGGTGTGCATATTGCTAGGATTTTGATTTCCGATAATTTATGAAAAAATACTAGCTTTTGAACTTAGTCATTTTTTGGCAAAATGTTGCATATACATGTAGGGTACTCCATTTCACTGGATAAGGGTTGACATGGATTATGGATATAGTTTACATAAAAGAAAACTCGGTTTGCTGTCACATTGACAGCTTTTCACTTGTTTTGATATAACTCAATTAGATTTTGATCATACTTTTATATAGATAAATTTGGTTTTGAATATATGACAAAAATTCCGAAATTTTGGATGTAAAATGTAGGCGGGAAACGGGCGTTAGCGTTCACAGTCCTTTTCACGATACAGACTTAAGAGCACTTGAAATAAAGAAATATTTAATTGTGTCAAGCAGTTCCTATATATGTGCAGCTCATTCCTATATGATTTCTAATACAACTACATGCCTGGATCCAGAATTTTTTTTCTAGGGGAAAGAGACCGAGACATAATTTTGTTTTCCGGGGGAGGTGGGTCCGAGGCTTATTATCGGGAATTTTAGCGAAACGGTATCTAGCCCCCCCCCCCCCCCCCCCCCCCCGCGCGCTTTATTCCAACATGCTGTAAAGCAGAAATGCTTTTTTAAAGAGAATGTGACAGTACCTGATAGTTAACATTGAGTTCCATATCATTGTCATCTACCGTGAGTAAGGGAAACAGCAGGAATAGACTAAAGACCATGAACTGGTTATGAAAATGAAAATTCATTAAAATAAAGCATTTACGCTCTTGAACTATCAGTCACGCATTTCTCAAAACTAATTTATTTTCAACGAGAAAGGGGTAATTTTAACAAGTCAGTGATTCATTTGAATATTGAATTTGTACATGTGTTTTGTTTTTCACTCGTGTCTGTTATACGGGGATAAAAACACAACCAAGATCTGACGATCAAACAAAAACAAACATGCCGGTTTGGATATAACAAAAATTATTCGCTGCAATGTAAAGCAAATGTTCAATTGGAATCAACCGCGTTTGTTTTCGTACATTTATATAGTAATGTGTCATCAACAAACAATTGCTTTAGTGGACGGTCGTGTATTGTGAAAACACCGTCAAGGTTCATTTACCATATACAAGAACCAATTGAATTACACAGGTTCCAAAAATGAGAACGCGATTCAAAATGTCTCGGCGTTTTAAACGTGCACTACCAGCTCTATACACAAGCACAGACACGGTGTCTAGGCGACAGCGTATACACAGCTGAGACTCTGTTATCGATCGATCACATGAGTCTCTGAATTTTAAAATATACATCGTTTCTAAAATAAACACAGAGGCGCCGTTTTGAAACAAGCAACTAAATTAAAGTCAAAAAGGTTCATGCTTACGAAATGAAAAATAAATGTTTGAATGATTACATTTGAAAATTTGATTTCGAGTTTTAGTATGCACTGAATGTATCTGATTCAGTCAATGCATAAAAAAGTCCTTTCACAAACTTCTTGAATGTGCGTACTTTCATGAAATATTGGCCGATCCGGCTTGAGTTGATTCTGCAAAAACTGACTATATATGATAAAAACATGCGATTCATTACTAGAGATGGAATAAAAATGAAATTCTAAACAACTTTGCATTAGAAACTTTTTTTCTTTACTTGTTGCTACCTGTAACAGAAAAATTTCGTTGCATCTAACTTTCGAAAAAATAGGGACTAATCAGTGTTTTTAATATCAATTACAGGTCTCGAGAAGACCATCAACATTTTAAATGTTTTTAAGACAAACTATTATGAGATTGAATAACAAAAATTAAAAGTGTTTAAAAAAACTAAAGTATATTTCTACACCTATATCTCTTCTTTTGATATCATATAAATAACAAATTGATAGTATCTTGCACCTCTTCTATTACAAGCGAGCCCATCTTTAATATTCTGCCAGTCATCGTTGACGCTAAATCCATCTGACAAAAGTTTAGTAAAAGGGTAATAATTCAGGACCGGATGGGGATCTTAACCAACTACAACATCGCATGACATGTTATGAGACTTAAACTTTTAAATGAATCTATAGAGAAACGAGCAAGATTTAAGGATCAAAGTTGCATAGATCCAGAAGTTTTTATAGGATTGGGGGTCAGAGGACAAAAGTTTAGTAAAAGGGTATTAATTCAGGACCGGATGGGGATTTTAACCAACTACAACATCGTTTGACATGTTATGAAACTTAAACATTTCAAATCAATCCGTAGAGAAACGAGCAAGATTTGGGGATCAAAGTTGCACATATCCAGAAGTTTTTTGTAAGATTGGGGGTCTGAGGGATAACTTTGTTTGCGGGGGGGGGGGGGGGGTCGAGGCCTTTTTCGGTTACTTTAATGTGTAAATTCCCTGCCCACTCTAGATGCGCGCAAGCTGTTTGATACACAAACAAACCCGTCAATAACGTCTGGAGATAATGGTGTTATGTTTTAAATTGCATTGTCGTGGTGTGCCAGGAGTTTTTGGGGCTATCAATATTGAAGATTGTTAATGCGAAACTGCGAAAGGCTTTATCTTTCACAAGATTTACAATATATTACCAACCTAAAATTGGTTATCAAAGCCAGATTTTAGCGTAATAATTTTCATTCATTTTTTTAACATAAATATCACTGTCTCGGTGCATTGGTTTCTAATATGACATATTCTAAAATGTATTTAACGTGCATTTAATATGTCCCAACAGTGTGTGAATTTATGATTTTAAATTTTATAAACTCAGGAATTAAGGTTCTGATATTTTCAATTTGAACCCCCACCCCCCCCCCCCCAAAAAAAAAAAAAATATATGTTCAGAACGTCCACAATAAATTCGAAGCATTAAAAAAAAGTCGCTCAATCAGGAATATGGTCTCTAGTGCGTTTGACCAATTATTATGATAATTGTTTGCTAGAGACAATGAAAATAAGCCTTACGTTAAGGAGGTTTGTCGGTAAAAAAATTAACCATCAGATATACATGTACTTCTAAGTTAAATTTTTAGATATGATTTGTTAAACTGTAAACGTTTATTAAGTAAAGCAATAGTCCATAAAATTTAACTTTTGAATTTGAGAGCGTTTCTTCTACAGTCTCAACATGGTCATTTTTAATAGAGTGAAAACATTTTGAACAAATGCTCATAAAACATTTTCAGGTCATTTCAGTTATATTCTTGGCTGCGTTCTCATTTAAATTTGAAGGGTGGTTTAGTATCCTACACGCAAAAGTTACGTAATAGAAGGCATGACTGAACAAACATCGGAACATAACGTGTACTCTGCATTTGGGCTTTTAAATGCCTATATTTAAAACACCGTATGACATTCTTTGCAAATGTGCAGTGTATAAGAGTTCAATAGGAATATATACATAACGTGAATTGAGGTAAGCTTATCAACAAATATATTACCAAGTATTATTAATTATCACGTAACTATAAATTGCAGTAAAATTATGTTTTTGATCATATTATCATGCATATAGTAATTACCAGTTATATAAGTGTTAATACTATTGCTAATAACAATTTGTTAAAGTAAGATTCAGTGTAAAATCTACTTTCGGTTTCTCAGTTCCTTACAATTAGACAATCCAAGCAAGAACAATGTAAAGAAAAGTATAACTACCCCGAATAGAAATCAACTACTAGTATTTAATGGTATTTGAATTGAAACGCCTCCTTAGCAGCAACATTTATATCGAATTGATGCACGTATTATACTCAAGGTTACGTTGTGAATTTTTTTTTTTTTTTTTTTTTTTTTAAAGAAAAACAATATCTTTAAAAATTATGAGTTTGTAATATTAAACGTTAGAAACCAATCACACCGCCTTTAGTGCTATGAAATTGTGACATCAATTTTTCTCATAGGTATTTTTTTTCAGTGCACACTCCCTAAAAATCAATAACCCCGGTAGCAGATAGGCTGTAAACACAGCGTGACCGTGTGCGCATTTGCATGACGCTAAGAGAAAATATATGTTTAAAGAGAAAAAAAATCAATACGCGTTTAAGGCCGTAAAACTATGACATAAACGTATACAACGTAAGCGATGAATAAGGTACTTTAATTGTTTCAATGGAAGACATGCATACAATAGTTTATAGTAAGTATACCACTTTGCAAAAAACTGTACATTTATATCGCTGAATGTCCCCTTGATGCCTTGATTTGTGTTAGAGAATAAACTATCTCAATAGAATTGGTTTATTGTTATTTGGTAAATTAATCGTTTTCATCAAATTGATATTATTTCCTATTGCTATATATACACGTAACTAATGACTATTTACTGCCTGATGTTTCTTTAATTTTAATTTTTTTTTTTACAATTTTTAAATGCCCTCAGGAATAACGATTTTATATACAGACATTGAGCTTGTAAATGGTGTCCTGTGGCGAAATCAGTTGCGCATGGCGTACTAAATCCAACGCTATTGATTTTTGGGTCGATAGGTTCGAATATCGGCACATTTTTATCATCAATATTGTTTACTATTGCTCATATTCATGAAATTAATAATTCCACGGTAGAGGATATGCTGTATACACATGGGCTTAACATGGTCTCATTCTATTAGTCTTTGTATACTCTGCAAAAATAGATGTGTATATACATGTAATTGCTATAGAAGGAAGCATAATTATGATTAAAAAACTTAAACATTTTTATACCCCCCGCAAACGAAGTTTGGGGGGGTATATAGGAATCACCTTGTCCGTCCGTCCGTCTGTCCGTCCGTCCGTCCGTCCGTCTGTCCGTCTGTCTGTTCGATTCGTGTCCGGTCCATATCTTTCTTATGGAGAAACATTAGAAGTTCTTACTTCACACAAAGATTGCTTATGACCTAAGGGTGTGTCATGACCTTGAACCAAGGTCATTCGGACAAGGTCAAGGTCACTGGCAGAAAAAGTGCAAAATTCGTGTCCGGTCCATATCTTTCTTATGGAGAAACATTAGAAGTTCTTACTTCACACAAAGAATGCTTATGACCTTAGGGTGTGTCATGACCTTGACCCAAGGTCATTCGGGCAAGGTCAAGGTCACCAACAGAAAAAGTGCAAAAATTCGTGTCCGGTCCATATCTTTCTTATGGAGAAACATTGGAAGTTTTAACTTCACACAAAGATTGTTAATGACCTAAGGGTGTGTCATGACCTTAACACAAGGTCATTTGGGCAAGGTCAAGGTCACTGACAGAAAAAATTGCAAAATTCATGTCCGGTCCATATCTTTTTTAATGGAGAAACATTGGAAGTTCTTACTTCACACAAAGATTGCTTATGACCTAAGGGTGTGTCAATACCTTGACCCAAGGTCATTTGGTCAAGGTCAAGGTCAATGGCAGAAAAAAGTGCAAAACTCTTGTCCGGTCCATATCTTTCTTCTGGAGAAACATTGGAAGTTCTCAGTTCACAAAAAGATTGCTTATAAGCTAAGGGTTTGTCATGACCTTGACCCAAGGTCATTTGGGCAAGGCCAAGGTCACTTGCAGAAAAGTATAAAACTCGTGTCCAGTCCATATCTTTCTAATGGACAAATATTGGAAGTTCTTAATTCACATCTAGAATGCTTATAACCTGAGAGTATGTCATGACCTTGACCAAAGGTCAATTGAGGAAGTTCAAGGTCATTGTTAAAAAAAATCGGGCTCAGTATACCAATAATTCAAAATGTTTATATTAAGTGGCTGGAATTTCGTTTGATTCGAGTCATGTTTGTTAACATAAGGATGCAAATGTCCTCATGCATTAACAGTTAACTTGAACTAAAATGGAATTTAAAAAATAGAAATTGGTTTGTGTACTCATATAAGCAATAACAGTTTTAAAAAATAGAGCAGTTGTTATTTATTGAAAATGGACGATGAAATAGATTCATTCAATATTTTCTATAATAGAAAAAATACATGAGTTATGATTTTTCTTAGCGGGGGGTATCAATTGTGAGCTTGCTCACAGTACCTCTAGTTTGTCATTAATGACACCACTGAATGATGCAATATAGATTCGACGTGTTTACATTCGTCCTTCTCTTTATAATTTAATTATTTAATTAATTATAAAAATTACAAAATTTCTAGAAATAGATTTAGTCAGTGCATAAAGAATCCCTTTCACAACCTATTTGATATGTGCACATTCACGAAAAATGGACCAAACCGGCTTGAACTGTTTCTGCAAAACCTGCGTAAACATGTATACAAACTACAGATGGAATCAAAATTAAATTCTTAACAACTCTGCATTAGAAACGTTTCTTTCTTTGCATGTTGTTAACAGAAAACTTTCGATGCATCTAACTAGCTCAAAGATAGGGACTATTCCTTTTTTTCAATACCAAATGAAAGGTTTCGACAAGACCAAGAACATTTTAAATACTTTTTAAGGTCCGCAATAAGTGCAAAGCATTAAAAAAGTCGCTCAATCAGGGATATGGTCTCTAGTGTGTTTGACCAATTATTATGATAACTGTCGGCTATAGACAACGAAAATAAACTTAACCTTAAGAACTGGTTTGTCAACAAATCAACCATTAGATATATATGTACTTTTAAGTTAGAAATTTAAATATGATTTGTTAAACAATTACCGTTTATTTAGTAAAGAAAAATTACATAGAATTAAGCTTTTGAATTTGAGAGGTTTTCTTCTACAGTTTTAACATGGTCACGATCACCTAGCCCTCTTAATAGAGTGAAATAAGTTTTGAACAAATACTCATAAAACATTTATTTTGATAGATGTTTTTTTTTTTCAGTTAAATACTTGGTTGCGTTCTAATTGTAATTTGAAGAATAGTTTAGTAGTCTACATGACAAAGCGTTATGTGATAGAAAGCATAACGGAACAAACATCAGAACAAATCGTGCACTCTACGTTGGGCTTTTACACCGTACAACATTTCTTGCAAATGCGCAGTGTATTAAAGTCCTAAAGGAATTTATACATGAAGATATATTGAGGCATTTTTTTTGTTAACACGAATTGAAAATGAACTGCAGTTTAATAAAAATCTTTATCATAATGTCATGCATATAGTAATTATCACTTACCGAAGTGTTAGTGCTACTGCTAATAACAACAAATTTGCTAAGGTAAGCTTCAGTGTTAAACATTGAACAAATCATACTTTATATAGAGGAGGAGTGTTTTGTCCATTACTGTAGGTTGAATATTAAGTTCAAAACATATATTTCCCAACCTTCAGTAGAATCTACTTTCGGTATCTTCTATTACAGTAATTAGAGAACTCCAAAACAAAAATTATGTAAAGGAAAAGTATTACTACCCCAAACAGAAATAAACTATTTACTACGTACTCACAGTTATCTTGTGAAAACGGCCGTTTTGTAGGGAAAACGATCTTTAGTTAACAATTATGGGTTTGTACTTTGAATCGTAAAGAAATACAATCTCTCTGTGTTTATTGTTATGAAATTGTAATGTTTACAAGTGTACATTAATGACACGGTAACAGAAAAACTGTATGCACGTGGAGATCATGTGTGTAGTGAAATGACGTACAAGGAAAATAAAGGTTTAAAGAAAACAAGAGGCCCATCGGCCACATCGCTCACATGGGCAACAATAGGCATGACAAAAACGACAATAACAAATTTAAATCTACACAAGCTGAGGTTGCTTTCACGAAAGATAGATACAGCTTTACTAGGCAAATGGTTTTTGAGAAAAAGATTGTTAATGAGTTTTCTGTATATATTTTCTCTATACAAATTGGTCCCCCGAACCCGTCGTGACCTCATCCTACCCCCGCAAATCAAGATTTCAACCAACTTGAATTTACCCTACCTGAGGATACTTCCACACAAAGTTCAGCTTTTCTAGCTAATTGGTTTCTGAGAAGAAGATTTTTAAAGATTTTTCTTTAGATACATGTATTCCTATGTAAAAATTCAGTTCCCCTATTTTGGTGCCACCCTACCTTTGCCCTGGAATCAAGGTTTGTACAAACTTAAATCTACCTTACCTGAGTTTGCTTCCACACAAGCTTTTCTGGCCAATCGGTTTTTGAGAAGAGTTTTAAATATTTTGCTATATATATTCCTATGTAAAAATTCGACCCCTCCTCCCATTGTGGCCCGAAAATACGCCCGAGGGTCATGATATGAACAAAATTGAATCTACCCTACAAGAGAATGCTTCCAATCAAGTTCCAGCTTTCCTTGTTGATCGGTTTCTGAGAAGAAAAAGTTCCTATGCAAAAATTCAACTCCCTCATTGTGGCCCCACGCTTATCCCGAGGGTTCGTGGTTTAAACAAACTTGATGCTACCCTACATGAAGATGATTCCACACAAGTTTCAGCTTTCCTGGCTGATTGGTTTCTGAAAAGAAGATTTTTAAATATTTACTCAGTATATTCCTTTGTAAAAAAATATACCCCAAATTGAAGCCCACCTAGGCCTACCCCAGGAAGTCATGATTTACACAACTTTGAATGCACACTACCTGATTATTCATCCACATAATTTTCAGCTTTCCTAACTGATTAGTTTCTGAGAGCAAGATTTTTACAGATTTACTCTATATATTCCTTTCTAAAATGTCGACTCCTATTGTGGCCCCACCCTACCCCTGGAGGTAATGATTTTCACAACTTTGAATTTTTTTGGTCACGTGACACGGAACAGAGTGGACATACTATCCCAGCTCTCGTGTTTTTTGACAATTTTTGCGAATATCCTTTTTTTCTGTGGATTTATTAACAGCCTAGATGACACAGGAGGGTATTTAGAATGTGTGTATATATATATATATATATATATATATATATATATATATATATATATATATATATATATATATATATATATATATATATATATATATATATATATATATGTGTGTGTGTGTGTGTGTGTTTGAATTTGTGTTCTTCAGTTTATTTGTGAATTTTATACATTTATTTACCGGCTTACCTGGTAAACACTCGGTGAATACCCTTCACCGTGCAAAATTCCCCGACCGTCTCGCCTACATTGAGCACACTGTCATGGGTGAACAGGCAGAGAACCGTACGATCATACCGTTATACTTTAAGGACTCTTAGATCCAGTGCTCTGACGAGGGCAGGGTAACGGTATGTGATGTAATGGACTGTGTCGCAAAAGTTGTCGGTAATTCTTTGCACTGTCTACAGCTCGATTGCAATTTATGGCGGGTTTACCTGCGGGATGTGGCAAGCCGGGAAAAGCTGCTGACAGAAGGGATTCATATCCAAAATGTGTCTGTATCATTCTTTGACACTAATCCGTATTCATCGGGCAATCATAATACTTCGTAAAAATCTCCAAAGATTCGGCTATGTGGTCTACCCCTATCTGCATACGATTCTGCTGTCCCCGAGCTACTTGAAAAGCTTGAAGTAAAGCCCACAAGCAAAATATTATGCGAGAAAATCCGTCACCCCATTACAAATAAGATGACAAGTGTGTTAAATGATAATCGTTTTCCATACATTGAACCCCTGAAAGAAGGAAAGCATTTACCCAGAATCGATTATTGTGCCGGCTTGCGCTGTAAACTCTTTCATTTTGGTCAGCCAAAATCCCAGCGACAACTGACTTGCACAAAATGTTGGGCCACAGACCACACTATGAAATTCTGCAAAAATAACCCGCGCTGCAAAGTTTGCAAGCTAGAAGGGCATAAACCCGGAGATAAAATATGCCCCTCTTTCGAATCGCAAAGCAACGTCATTGAATTCAATGGAGAGGATAACATCCTATCCAACTTTTTTCCGTGTGAGCTTAATATTTATGGTTTTACCCACAAATCAGCAGAACATGCCTTTCAGTATGCAAAAGCTGTAAGATGTGGAGATCTGGACACAGCAAAAACGATCCAAGTGGCCAAGGATACTTTATCCGCAAAACGACTGGGAGACAAAATACGGCCCAATGTGTACAGGTTCAAAGGTTCCGCGAAAAGTTGAGATCGGTTAAGAAAGACACATATTTTGCTGAATCCACCTATAACGACACCTGGGGCACAGGACTGAACAAAGAAGCCACGGAAAATACAAAGATTGAGTCATGGCCAGGAAAAAAATCTTCCTGGTCAGATCATCAGCAAGATAAGTAAAAAAATCCGTAAACGGAAAAAGAGCGACCAGTTGAGCAAGCCCAGCCAAAAACAGCAGTCGAAAGTCAACACCAAACAAAGAGACATCGCGCAGATGCTTTGCGAATTACGCTACCAGTCAGAATCGGAGTCGATGTCGGGATTTGATGCCTCCAAGGAGTCCGACTCAGACGAGTCAACTTCTGCTAAAAACAAGAGTAAATGGCACGTTGCTAAGGCCAGCAACTCGGATCAATCAGGACACGGACTGTTTCAGGACTTTGATCGTGAACTATGGACCGGATTATTCTGCACGGTATATATATATATATATATATATATATATATATATATATATATATATATATATATATATATATATATATATATATATATATATATATAACAAGCACAAACATTGCAATAACTCTCAAACTGACATGCAGGTACATGTCAGTTTGAGAGTTATTGCAATGTTTCTGCTTGTTATATATGTTTGTATCTATGCAATGTGTATCGTTCAGATCCTCTCAAATTGTCGTTTAACTGTATTCCACCTGTATCTCAAGCGACTGTGTAGTGCGCGGCCAGTGCGCTAGGTTCCGTTCGTTACCGAAAACAAGCTTTTTGTCTTGCCTGGATAGCCGAGTGGGGAGCGCGGTGGCCGCTCACTGCTAGGAGAATGGGTTCCAAAGGTCGTGAGTTCAAGCCTCGGTCGGGGCGGAAGGTGGAGCTCCAACAAAGTATATTTTCTCTGTGCTTTATATATATATATATATATATATACCGGTATATTGCAATTTTTAATCAAATGTATTTAATTAAGTAGTTGAATGGAAAAAAGTTAACGTAAGGGTGTTAAATACCCCCGAAAAGCGGAAAAATGTATACTCTCGGTTAAAAGAAAGTAACATTGATATATTATTTTATTGCAAGAAACACTTTATATAGAAAAGAATGAAAACTCATACAATTATAACTGGAAAGCTCATTTTTTCACGCTTTTAGCGACTCAGCTTTTAGTATAGGTGTGTCTATATTATTTAACGACAAAATTAAAACAAATATAATGAATGTTAGAAGGTCTATTGATGTGAGAAGAATTTTGATCAATCTTGAAATCGACAGTAAAAGTTTTACACTGGTAAATATTCATGCTCCAAATGATGCCAATAAAAGATGCGAATTCTTTAAAAAGCTGAAATTGTTTATGTAACAAAAACTGCATAAATGAAAATATTATATTATGCGATGATTTCAACTGTAATATGTCTAACACTACTGATAAAAGCTCACGCTAATTACAAGATTTGAAAAATACTTTAATTTAGATGATATGAGGGCAAAACTTAATCCGGAAAAGACAAGATATACTTGGTGTGATGCTAAAAATGATCCTAAAAGCCGATTTAATTACATACTTATTAATAACTCTTTCTATTATATTCCTATAGATTTCAAGGTTGGGAAAATCCCGGGTACTCATTCAAATGGGACTCGGATGAGTGATCACAGATTTCTAAAACTCTATTATGATAGAGATAAAACAAAAAAAGACCCAGATATTGGAAGCTAAATCGTTCTAATCTCAAAAATGATAACTACAAAAGGGGAATAAGCGATATCGTTCATAACATAGACCCATCCTTAAGCCCACTTACTACGTGGGAATTAATTAAAAGAGATGTAAGAGATGTTTCCATTAAATCTGCAAAAACTGAGCAAAAATCATTCAAAAAAATAATAAAGACAATAGAACATGAAATAGGTGAGTTAGAAAAAGAGCACGCTGACAGTTTTAATTACAAAAAACTAAAAACATTAGAAGCAGAATTAGATTGATCTAAAATCAAATGGATTGAAGAACGAGAAAATCAGAAGCGGAATTGAAAATAAACAAAACGAATGCAATATTGGGGGAAATGTTTTATCAAAATCTTTATATAAGTAAAAATATTCCAAGTAAATATATCAATGCATATCTCTCGGAAATAAGCGAAAATTCTACGCCAAATAACAATGATAGAAACTTATTAGATAATTTTCCCTCAGATGAAGAATGTAGATAGGCAGTAAATAACATGAAAAAAAAAATCTCCCGGTTTAGATGGCTTGCCTAGTGAGTTTTATCAATGTTTTTGGGACGTTATCGGTCCTTTTTTCTACAAAGCTCTTAAAGAAATTTTTTAAAAAAGGAGAAATGTCATACTCTCAAAGACTTTCTGTGATATCTTTAATTTACAAAACAGGGGAAAAAGATAGCTTAAAAAATTACCGACCAATTAGTTTAACAAATACAGATTATAAAATCATTGCTTTCATTTTTGTGAAAAGATTACAAACGATATTAACTAAACTAATTAGCGAACAACAAACAACATACATTAAAGGACGGTATATCGGAGAAAGCGCTCGACTAATTTTAGATGTTTTTGAATACTGAGAATCAAAAAATCTTGATGGTATATTATTCTTCTTAGACTTTGAAAAAGCATTCGATTCAGTGGAGTGGAATTTCTTGTTTAAGGTTCTAGAAAAATTTAACATCAGCAATAACTTCATCAAATGGGCCAGTATACTTTATACCAATCCAATATTTAAGATAAAAATTAACGGTTGGCTGTCAAAAACATGCACAATGACTCGCGGAATTAAACAGGGTTGTCTGCTTTCTGCCTTGCTATATCATTTTTAGCTGAAATTCTAGCTATTAAGATGAACAGTAATCAGAACATAAAAGGAATAACAATAAACAACAATGAAATAAAAAAACATTAAACATGCAGATGATCTAAGTATAGCCCTAAGAGATGAAATGTCAATGAAACATGTTTTAGAAGTGTAAACTCGCTGGATCTAAAATACACATAAACAAAACAGAATGTATCCTTTTAGGAAATCTTTAAAAAATCTTTATGATGAGCTCTATGGTATTAAAACTACAAACAAAGCAGTAAGATGTCTGGGAATCTTCATTGGTCACGATAAAGTAGAATGTTATAATAAAAACTAGATGAAAATTTATCATGATGTTGAAAAGCTTTTTGAATCTTGGAAAAGAAGAAAATTAACTTTATTCGGTAAATCACGCATAGTTAACACACTTGCTTTATCTAAACTCACCTACGTTGCTTCAATACTTAATTTTCCTGAAAATGACGTTATAAAACAATTCAACGCTTAATCTATAACTTTATTTTGGATAAAACCGAAAAAATTAAACGCAATACTTTAAAAGGTAGTGTATTAAACGATATGTTGGCAGTTGTTGATATTGAATGCAAAATAAAGCCATTAAAAGCCTCATGGGTTCCTCGACTTCTAATAAACAAAAACATTCTGTTCAAAATTTTAGATTCTTACTGTAAACAAATAAATATAGATGTGAATTACGCTTTACAATTATCAGAAAAAGATAGAAAATATGCAAAAAGTGGGAAAATTTACCAATATTTTATCAACAAGTGTTATGCTCATTCAATGAATGTAAGCGTAAAAGCTTAGAAAATATTTCATCAATTTAGATTGTACAACAACCAATATGGAACAACTGCAATTTTTGTATAAGGGAAATTCCCTATCTTTAAAAAATTTAATTACATGTGGAATTCTATATGTAAACGACTTGTTAAATGATGAAGGTAATTTTAAGTCTCTTACGGACTTCAAAGACTGTATCAAGAATAAATCAAACAGGATATGTGAATTTAAGATTCTTTCCTCTGTTTTCAAGCCATTACATGTATGTAGAAAATTTGATTTGTCAAATTGTCAGTTCACTAATATGCAAAACAATAATTATTTTAATTTTTATTCAGGTTATGAGAATGTGTTAGGGCAAAGATGTAGTTTTTTTCTTTGAGAATTTAGTTAATAAGAAATTTATTAAACCTTGTTATCAGACTGTTTTACAAAAGGAGTATAATATTGATTCTGTTGATGGGCAACATATTTACAAATGTAAATTATTAGATATTTCTGATAAACGTCTAGCAGAATTCAATTACAAAGTATTGATTCAGAATAATATTCTTTGTAACAATGTCTATTTGAGTGAATGGAATAAAGAAATTCACAGTCAATGTAAAATATGCCAGAAGAATGAAAATACAAAGCATTTTGTTTTAGAATGTGATAATGTATTTGAAATATGGAATGCTTTAAATGTTTACCTTAAAATTGATATTAAGTGAAAACATGTACTTGTAGGTTTTTTTAATGAACAAAATAGAACAATCGTATCATTGAATACCCTCATTTCATTTGTAGCATACAGAATTTATAAATATAAGATGCTATGTCGGGTACATTCCTTACAAGAAACAAATTACAACCATGTAAAGGTATTTACTGTTCTATGCATCTGTTTTAAAAAGTCTCAATTCATACGTAGACTACAGAATTTTGTAAAATAAATTTAGAGAATCTACTTCCATATGTATATTCTATACTTTGTTGATGTTATCTCTGTTTGTTGTAATTGATGTAATACTGATATAATGAAAAATTTTAAAAAAAAACACACAAAAAAAACAACAACAAAAAAAAAGTTTTAGTTTCCTGGCCAAACGGTTCTTGAGATGAAGATTTTTTTGAAAATTACTAACAAAAATTTCAATAATTCCTAATAATCAGCTCTTGTAAAAGGGCTTGGTCCTTAATTTCACAGCTTTGAATTCCCTTTAATTTGCCTAAGAGTGCTTTGTGTCAAATTTGGTTGAAAATGACCCAGTGGTTCTGAAGAAGATGATGAAAATCTGGAAAGTTTACGGACAGACGGACGACAGACAAATTGTGATAAGAATGCAGCAAAGTTTAGGCGTCCCGGTGCTAAAATACGGCTGGAAAACGATATTAATTGAATCATCGCAAACATATTTTGACCGGAAGTATTTCTTAAAATCTATGTTACAATTATTGACAACGATGTTAAACATTATATTTGGTGCATTTTTGTGACGTCATATGTACTTCGTAATCACATGACGGGCAAATCCTTACATTGCAAAATATCTAATTAAATTGCATTGGCGCAGGTGATTAGGCGCAGGTGATTAATTAGATTAAACCATACATATTTTTTTTGAAAAAATTCTTTGTTATGTCATATACTTTGACGTTCTTGCGTGGGCTTGAAATATATATTTCGTTTATGAAAGATATTGTTGAAACATTCGACGAAATCATCAAAATAATGCACAATTTTACGAATCAAAAGCGATTTACAAAACATTGGGGTAAATCCTTAGATTCACATTGGTACATATATTATCTACCAATTTTACGTAAAATATTCTAAAATTGTGTTGATCGTTCACCTGCGCCAAGCTGGTTTGTACAAGCTCTACAGTTTCTACATCTATTTGTGTACACGTATGAGGGAGAGTCTCCAAACTGCTAGTTTATAAATAGTTGTTTTGTTTTACTTTAAACAAAGCTTTAAAAGTGCCGATTGTTTGATACTGATTTTTATGAATGAAATATGTATGCTTAGCATTCACGGCAGCATCTATGTAAGACCAAAAAAACCAAAGCTGTTACCTGTGTCCAAACAAATTATAACAAGTGATGCAAAGTATTGTCTGCAGATTGATCTGGACACTTTGAACTGAAATAAACATACCAGGTTAAATGGATAATATTACAAACATACAGTTAATATAATAAAAATGTTAAAGGTTTAAAGAAACACTTGTTCTTAATGTAAATTACTTTAAGCGTAACCGCATTGTTCACATCAGACTTATTAAGCATAAATATGAGAAATAAAATTGCACGATGGGTGGTTACAAAGCAATATTTACAGCTAGAAGCCCCTGTCTTCATTGCTGTTTACCAAAGGACTAGGCTTAGGTTCCTGTCTTAGCTGAATTAATAAGACACCCCTAATCTGTCCATACAGTTTATGGAACCCCAAGTCATTAAGATGAACCCCGTCGCATAAAATTGGTTCCTGACTTTCCGCAAATCCTCATAGCTTTCAAAATGTTACTATGTGACAAGCACAAGATTGCTGAAAAAGTCTATTGGCTTCTGTATTTGACTCGTTAATTATAAATAATTATAAATAGGTCAATATTTCTAGTCACTTCTCAAGAGAGGAAACTAAGCACTGTAACAGACTTTAAATGGAAACACCTTATAAGTTGAGTCACATAGGCCGTCAATTTAGAAACAATACATTCCAAGCTAAAATCTAGTTCACTCGAGTCCAAATCATTACCTCCAATGAAAACAATAAGGTGCTGAGGTCTACACCGTCTTACTGCGGATGTAATAAGGGATACTAGTAGATGGTGACCACTGTTCACAAGTCCTTCACTTATACCGAAATAGTTCACCTCTTTGAGTTCATATATATTAAACACAGAATTAGCGGAACGACGTGAACCAAAAATGCTTTTGAGTCTTTTCACATGCGAATCGCCCACTATCAATGTTGACATCGTGAAATAAACAATAGAAAAAGTTGACACACATATTTTCATGATAATATATCCTTGGTCCCGTTAGTAAATTGTTGAAGTCGCAGAATGTATCGTAACATTGGACGGACGGGGTCGCAATTCATGTAAACAGCTTCTTTCCCAAACAGTGGACAATCTTGAATGTTTACAAAATGAACAATGACTACGCATGCGCAGACTAGCTAATATGCATAACTTGCCAGTGCGCATGCCTAAACTAAAAATACACAGTAGTGGAAACAATACCACGTGGTAAACAAAACATACAAATAAAGTGATCAACATGTATAAACTATATATGGACATAAATGTGTTTTTTGGTTCAATAGAGGAAGTAAATACATTCATGTAACTCAAATGTCGACTTAAATATCTCTTTTAATTGGGTGTAAATGTATTCTTCGATGATCGTAATAAATATTGTGGATTTTTTTCTTCTGAAGGAATCTTAAACATCTTTATTTAATATTGATTTTTGTTCTAGATGTTCTTGCTTAACCTGTTCATGTCATGTCGAGTGAATTAAAAAATCAGCTATTCTATTTGTATTAAAATATTGTTTTAAGCGTGTAGTATGCCTAAATATACCTACATAGTAGTCGTGGTTTGATATAGTGCAAGAGTTAGAGGAAACTCTATCTAAGCTTGTACATTCACATCACTATACATGTAGTTACATGTATTACTATGCTGACTGTTTATGTGTGTTTCCATGTCCCTTCAAATAAATCACAAGGCAGCAAGCATTTGCTTTCTCAATTCAAAAATTGATTTTAACCGATGATTTTTCAACATGTTGTCGTACAATAAAAAAAAAGTCAATAAAAGTTAGAGGACTGTAACAGGTTTTTCCTAAAAAAAAAAAAGCCATGATTGCTCATTGTGAGGAAAGTCGAATTTAAAAAAGTGTAAATTGCTCCAACCCAGGTTATACGAGTATATTAACTTGAGTAGATTTTGAGTCCATACCTTATGATTTAATTTTCTGTAATTTACTATACCAATTGAATGCGTTTTACTGTAACATGAAGGGGGTATACTATCTGTCTGACGTTACTGTGGGAAAAGGGCGTAGAATCAGACGACCAAAACAGATAAACGCAACGTATGTACAAGATCTTGGTCTTCCTTGACCAGGGTATGGTTGAAACCGAGTACTATCTCAACTTTTCACTTAGGTGTCTTAGACCTGTGACCCTAACCAAGCGATCCAAACCAAGTGCCAAATCACAAGGTCTTCTTGCTAACTGGTGACTCTTTACCGGGTTGCTTCTCAGTAACAAGGATATCTGCACTACTACTGGATCTAAACAACAGGGGTCCTATGCATAAAAATTCTGAAGAGCTTTAGCATATTCTTAAGTACATAATTTGTACTTAGCAGATTGAAATTTGACTTAGCATATTATTTAGTATGTTGCATAAAACTTCTCAACTCTTAAGCATATACTTGGCATATTCTTAAATCTAAGCATGGGTCTTGCCTGTCGTAAGTATTTAAGCATGTTGCTTAAGTGTATGATAGCAAGAAGGTTGTGCAACAAATCTTAAATAAATTAGAACATTAATGCTGCTAAATGATCTGTTGTACCCGTTTACTGTGTAGACAGTTTGGATATGTTTTATAAGGTCTTTAACACTGTGCCGGATAATTATGCCAGTGCCAAGGTGGCATTTTTGCACCCGCTTAAGATGCAGTTTCGGAATAATCCATGTATACCAAATGATAGACCATTGTCTAGAGAGTATATAACCACTTTTGTTTTTAGTGTGTTTCACCTGACAGGTGAGATATTTACCTTTAAACATTAATATCCCATCGGAAAATGATAATTCCCATAGGAGAATTGACTCTCCTACAGGAAATATTGACAATCCTATAGGATTTTAAAAAATTCCTGTAGGAATTACATTTCCTATAGGAGAATGGTAATTCCTGTAGGAATTTGATTCAGACATGTAGTTTTCCTATAGGATATTAAGTTTTCCTATCGGATTTAATCAAATCCTATCGGAATTGAAATTCCTATAGGAAGTTCTTGTTTTCCGATAGAAAATTTCAAATTACCTATAGGAATATTGATTTTCCTATGGGAAAAATTATTTTCCTATAGGAATTTAATTTTGAAAGGTAAATATCTCACCTGACAGGTGAGATACACTGATAACAAAGGTGGTTGTTAACTCTTTAAGCAATGGTCTATCACATGGCATATTTGAATTTTTCGATATATGCAGCTTAAGCGGGTGCAAAAATGCCACCTTGGCACTGGCATAATTATCCGGCACAGTGTTCTTTACATCTCGAAATTCATTAGTCATTTTTAACGTCTTAAAATGATGTCACATTATCATTATGTTATTATATTATCAGTTCTTGAATGGAAGTCTTTTCTATTTATTCAATCCCAAAACCTATTTTTAAATGCATTATTTCATATATCTATCGTTCCATTTCACGGGGTATAAGATACTAAATTGATCACAAAATAGTTTATCATTAACCTTAATTATTTAAATCATATTTTACCCATTTGAAAGCTACTAATCAATTAATCATTCTCCAATTAATTGCATCAAATTGATACTTTTTAATTACCCCCCCCCCCTCGATAAAAAAATTAGTTTGACAATAAGGTTATTAATTTGTAAATTATAATTTCAATTCTATCGCCGTACACTAGGCTGCTTGATCCGATTGAACACATTGAACTGGCAATGTAAAAAAGGAATAGAAAATAACTATTAAAGGCAATATTATTATATTTCCGATCATTTACTCTTTTCTTTTTCAAGAGAATTTATGTTGTGTTTACATAAGAAAAAATTACAATTCATGTACATAGAAATAGCTTTGACTCTCTCTCTCTCTCTCTCTCTCTCTCTCTCTCTCTCTCTCTGTATTTTTGTCTACAGTCCATATTAGATTAAACGCTAATACCTGCTGGTACTGTATATATGCATACCGGTGAGCGGTACTGTACTGTATTAGATCCGCGTAAAATTGCGACAAGCATGTCTCGCAGATTTTAAAATCTTATTTATGGACAGATGTAAATTAAAAGATCCTCATCCTAGAATTTCAAAGAAACATAAATAGGATAATTATGTATCTTATCCGTCTTACACACTCGAAAGAGCCTTATAGTCTGTCCCAAGATATTTTGGATTTACATTTTGCTTTATTGCATTTTATTTATAAATACCCCAGGGTTCAAACGATGTTCCTTCAAAAGTATGAAAAATTTCCAAGATTTCTCAGTCGAAACGCCCCTGTTAGCCCTTCAGTTTTCAATACAATGCTAAAAAAGGTGATTTCTACGGAGATTTTGTATTGCAGTAAGCCCGGATGATAACGTTGTAAAATTGTGCGATGCATTCCGAGTATATTCCGAATGAAGAGAAGATGTAAACTTTCCCTATTATAAATCTCCGTAAGGAATCTGTTTTCGTTACTGTGAATTTTTCCGAGTGAGAAATGATAATGTGTCAATGAAATTATCTGGGAAATTATCCTTTTCAACTATTTCAATTTCACCTCTTTTTCAGGTATATATGTATTTTTATTGGAAATCGTCCAAATGAGCTGCATAAATATATTGGGACAGACTATATATAAATAAACCGCTCTAACCAATTAATAGGTGTGTAGTTTCATCCGTGCCATATTTTTAATGAATAATACTGCCTGTATTATACAGAAACCTTTGTTTTCTCTAAATCTTAATAACTATATACAATTATTATCATTATTATAAAGAAGAATCAATAATATTCTTACATGTATGATTGGAGATGATAAACAAGTATTTAATTATGTAAATCAATACAACTAAGGGAGGTAACTCTATCAACAAAAACGCGTGCCTAGCTACGTTACCAATAAAATGATATCATTGATAGTAATCTGTTCAAAATTCAAATGTAACGTCGAGCGGATTCTTAAGTTTTGACGTTGGTGCATTGTGACGTGCAAACCAGGTTATACAAATTTAACTAAATTTTTCTATCCAATGAAATGCCGCGTTACAACCAGAAGTGAATTATTGATATAAATAAGAAGAAATAAAGCGAAAAATTAAAATCTTAATAAATCTATCACTGATCATTTTATATTCAATAAATCCTTTTTTCTTGGTACCGGGGATGAATAAACACAAAAATAAGTCCAATGCTCAAACAACTTTTATCTATAGCGCTTTCGCCCTACCGGGCTCAGTAGATTTAACGTAGCTCGCGGGTTTGCTGACGTCACAATAGGAATCGACGTAAAGAGTTGACCGTCATAATAAACTCATACATTCTTCTTTTTAAATGACAAATGAGATATTTAGAAGCTTAAAAGGAAATACTTCAAAAAGCCTAAATGCAGAATATTAATGTTTATACAAACATTTATAATATCAAGTGCTGAAATTTAAAAAAAAAAAAGATGTCACATACATTGTCACATTTTGTTCTATAAAGTAAGAATGTACATTGGAACTCTTCCATTTAAAATCATGTTTTAAAATAGACAAGTAAATTAATTGAACCGTATGCATTAACTTGTTTTTTTGTTTGATTTTTTTTTTTTACAATTATTGCTTCCGTAATTTTAACTACCGATCAAATTTTTTAAAATTCTTTTGGCCTTATCATGTCAGTAGTTGCCTGGCATTTTTTTTGGCATTGATTGACTCAGAATTTCATAAAAACAAAAATAGCAATTTTCTGTATCTTAACAGCCTTACATTTGCATTTGATAACATTCACAATAGTGTCTTATTAGTATGTACAAGTTCTAAAATGTGTTAATCAGCTAGTTTTGCCAATGAATTCATTTCAATTTTTTGGTTCTCAGACGTAAGGAAATGGTGACGTCAGGCTAACGTCGTAATGGAAATTTAAGGTTTTGACAAATCTTTTAAATCTTTAAAATTGTTTTGCCAAAAATTGGCCGAGAACACATACTGATTATTTTTTATGAATCGATTCACAATTATCTCCTCTGTTATTGTGCTGAGTATTATTAATTTCGTCTGAATCGTTTAAAAGTTTGATGTATAGTTTTGTAATGCGTTTCTCGACTAATATGTGCATTTTACTATATATTTCATTGAAATGGCGTTGATTAATTTTATCAATGATACTGTATTTGAAACACGATAACATTATTACCGCGCAGACGAATCTCAAATAAATTTTAGAAATAAAACTCTGAAACCAATGGACCACGTGGACAAATTTTCAAGGTAGGTTTTCTTACAAGCAGGTAAACCCGCGAGCTACCTTAAGAACATTATGACGTCAATCTCGTGACGTTAGGTAGGCAACGTTATACAAACAAACTGTTGAAGACGTGATTATGACGTCAAAACATAGTGACGTCAAAACATTGTGACGTCAAAACATTATACAATGCATGAAAAAAGTCAACACAATTATAATGATAAAAGTCCAGTGTCTCTTGTACATACATGTAATTATATACATGTATATATATGCAGATGTTAAAAATACAAAATATTAAGAATTTAACTTAGGTTTAAACAGTTTAACAAAATGATTTTCTTTAGCTTTACGCAATTGTTCATTGTTTTCTTTCACTTTATAAAAAGGGAAAATATAAAACATTTCCTTTCCGCATATATCGAAATGGCCGCTGCATGGTGTGTTCCTCACAGATGGGTCTCTAATCTGCTGCTTGTGGACGCGCACTCTATCTGCGAGTTTGGTTCCAGTTTGTCCTATATAGTTGTCACCACAAGTAGGGCACGTCATGCAGTAAATCAGGTTCTTGGATTTGCAATTCATTGTTGAATTAACGTTGAAATGCATACCGTTCTTGAACATTATGGATAATTTAGAATATCCGTACAAGAAAAAAAACCCATACCCTACTGCTAACGTTTTAGCTCATAATTGTTTTTACACTGTAACTCTCTTATTTAAAGACACATGGTGACGCACAAACTAATGATTTACAAACTATTGCCTTTTTTTTTTTTTACCGATTTCTACATATTTTATATCTAGTATCAAAAGATGAAAAAATGAACTTTTGAAAAAATACCGTGTTCAAAAATAAATAAACCCGGTTACAAAGAAAAAAAATAGAATTATTCATTGTCCCAACACATAAATATTTAATTTTCCTTCTTCTCATATTTCCTCTCGTCAGATAGCTGTTATAATGGCAGGGGATTTGAGGATTCTTATTAATAGAAATATGTAACACATCGACAGTTGTTGGTATTCCAGTGTGTTTGATTCTCTTTGGAGATGTGAAAAATGTATATAGTGTAATGGGGATTACGTTGAAAAATAGGCGATACTTTTAAAAGAAACGTACGTTACAGAAACGTTAAACAGTTGAACGTCAGACCGTGCATCTTGGATGTGCTATGTATTTAATGTGCATAACAAATATAAAAATGTGCTTTGGTTTTTTTATATGTAAATTTGCACTTCATGTATGATTGTCATTATAAAAAAAAAATGTCATTGCACAGATTTTAACTCTGTCATCTGTTAAAAGAAAGAAATGATATTTGTCATGAACAGTCTTCTCTTGAACAGGGACTGCGCTTAACTAGTACCATAGCAATTTTCGAATTCTTTTTATAATAATTTAATCTTTCTTATAAGCATTTCAGAGTTTTGATATGGATGCTTGCCTCCGCTGTCTTATCGCCATATACCTTGCAGTAAAGGTATCTATCTATCTATCTATCTATCTATCTATCTATCTATCTATCTATCTATCTATCTATCTATCTATCTATCAACTATCATCTATCTTTCATTCTTTCTTTCTTTTCCTCTTACATGTACTTGACAAGTAATTGCAGTTTTTAAGTTATTTTTTTTAGACATTGACATATGTTTCTATCATGTTTAGTGTTGCAAAAGTGAAATAACATACTGCAAAGAGTCTGTCGATAGCGTGACAGACGTGACATCCTGTCCTAAATTTAAAGAAGAATGGGAAATAGCTGCAAGAGAAAAAAATTGTAGCAAAATAGCAACAGAGCAAAATTGTGTTGTTGCTGAAAAATTCAAATATCACTGCGTCATTAACGGACACAGAAATGCCTTGCTGGAAGTGTGTGCACCCGAAAGATTAATTCTGGGTATTTTTTTCGGTTCATTTATAATAAAGATTGTTTATTGTTTATTGCTTGTTAATAAAGATGAATGTTCTATTTTATATTTCTATCATATTCTAAATAATTATATAAAAACTTAACAGGACATTGTACAGAGTTCAATGTTATTGGAGGAGTTATCCAGGATCATCGAACAGCTCCATGCTATAATAGAAGTTTTCCCAAATGTGATAGATTTTATTACTCAACGGAAGCTTATAAATGTAAATAAAACGTACAATATATTTTTCAGATCGGACAACTGTTGACTTCTGCGTTGTTTTTTATTCATAACATTTAATAATAAAGATTTTTAAAGAGAAAAAACATGCATTTTAATTAGCAAAACAAACACATTGTACAGTGTATTTCGTCTATAAATGAAGGTTTTGTAGCTTCAGCTGAATTTTGTTCTGAATTTTCCAGATCCTGATTGTTACAATCTTGTTAAACGCACAAGCACACCAAGAAAAACACCGACAGATAGCAATTACATGTAAGACTTCTGGTTTTTTTTAAACTAAAAAAAGGTAATTAAAATAGTTTTTGTAAGGATTATATTTAATTTATATATTTGACAATATATCCTGACATGTAGATAGTAATCAGGCTATTTTGCACATTTCATATTTTCCCTGAGGGTGAAATGCCCAATTCATCGAAAGACATTGACATTCGCAAAAAATAACTCTTAAAAACATTAAAAGTGTTACTGCTCATTAGAAATAAATCTAAATACACCTCTTCTGAGCCTTTCTGAAGAAAATCTGCCCACTCCACAGCCTCGTGTTTATAAAAATGAGCTTTTTGGCAAAAGTTTATTTTTTTCTTGATAATTTGTTACACATATTGTATAACAAGGTATGACAATGTTTCGACTTTTTAATAGTCAAATGTAAATTAAATAATCTGACCATGCAGCTTTTAATTATCAATAATTAGTTTCTTGTTTTTTGGTTTTTTTTTTCAGATGGTTACTAATTGCTGCAGTAGTTGCAATTACAGTTGTAGTGACAATCATATTGATATATGTAGGGCATTTAGGTAGGTGAAACTTAGCCTCCCCAGAATATGCATACACAATAAGATACGAATGTGAGTTAACTTTATAAACTGATTTTTTTTTTAAATTTTTAGTTTACTTAAAGATGAAAGGATTGGATACAAATGTCCAAAAGAGGGCTAAGTACACGTATAACAGTAAACAGAGAGGAAGCGGAGGTAAATATAAAATTTAATGTTAATGCACGATATAAGTTAATTGCCCTGAAGTCTAACGTGCAACAACTGCGATGCAGCACATTTTTGGTTGACGTGTTGAATAGATTGACAAAACTGTAATAGTTTATTACGCCGCTGCATCCATCTAGACCTGAGCTTTATGAATATATAAGTATAAGGGGTGGGGGTCTTGACAAGTTTTAATTAAAAAAAAAATAATTGACAGTAATTAGACGTAAACCCTGTAAACATACGTTGAAGATCAAGATCATTTTAATCACTCAAACCATATAATTTGGTACAAGATGAACATATATACAGAATACACTAAAATACAAATCGGCAGAGGTGTACTACATTGTCATACATAATAAAATCAATTCCTATGTGAGAATATGGTATAAAAGACCAGAACAGGGAAACAACTATGGAAAACAGACAGCATGGAAAATATTTTAAATAAATACACAAAATTTTGTTAGAAATCTAGAAATATGTTTTGACATGAGGAGTTTAATACATTTGGTCATTTTCCATATTTCGTGATTTAATATTTTTTTAATCGTTTTTAATGGCCGAACAAACTAAAATTTATGAAATTCATCACTGATGAGTTCATTATTTCACAATAAACATAGTCTGTCATTTAAAGGGATACTATACAATCTGCCTGTCTATATAAGGAGACAATGGTTTGATGTACGGAGTTTTTTAGTTGTTTTTTTTTTAAAGGTTAAACATCGAGATACTTTAAATGCTAAAATTAGGTTTGAAAAGTTTATACAAGTGACCTCTTGAGAAACAGTTTATATCATTGAACCAATTTGAACAAATTAATCTTTTAACTTCTGCTTTTCCATAACACTTTAGCTATGCCAGACACATTAAAGCCCGCACATATTCAAAGTTCTTTCAACACATATCTATATCTATAGACATTAACAGGTTTTTGTTAAAATATTCTTATGAAAATATGTATATGCAAATGATAATGCCTTCTCACCATATATAATAAACTTTTGTGTTTTGCCTCTTAAATTAAAAATTGTTTTCAAAAATTTCAAATTTTCACGGTCAATTGTATCTAGATTTTCAAAACCCCAAATTTCACAACGTACAGAAAACTGACTTAATACACACGTACATGTTTTAAATCAAAAACATCTCCCGTCATTTTCCATTCAAAATAAGCTAACTCCACAAGCCGGCCTTCCATACAGTATCGAATGACTGCTTAAAATCGATGAAAGCACAAAACATTTTCTTTTTTCTTTACATAAAAATTGTAATGTTAAAATAGAATCTTAAGTTGAATAGTTTCTTTACTATAGCCAGCTTGTTTTTCATAAATAAAATTTGTCTCAGTAGCCTATGCATGCAGACGATTGGCTAAAAAGTGAAACGTAATTTAAGCTTATTGGGAGTTGATTTTAATCAACTCTCCTATGCAGTTACTCAGACAAACCGAAAGTGAAACAGTGTTGGACCTCAGCACAAATCATTGCTGCTGACAAGACTTAGTTCTTGAAAATAATTAATAAATTCGATGTAATGTATACTAAAGCATTGTTTTTCAAGGAAACTTATTTATAAATACCTTGAAAATTGTCAGATTTTAAATGGTTCGAACAATTTAAATATTTTTTGTAGTCGTATGTATTCCTACGCCAGAGTTCAATATAGTCTCGTTCAACTCGACGCTGTGCTGTCTCCGTAAATCCTTGTCGGAGATTTACGATGTCAGCCGAGCGTTTGGTTGAACGAGACGAGTTTAACATTGCTTGAATCCATACAATTTTCGAGAAATATTTCTATTACTGATACATAGTTTGATTTAATTAATTTTATCTTTTAATATTATTTAACATGATTCATATGGGGGTTTCTCGACATTCTTGTCGAAAAAGTCCAAAAAATTAATATTATAAAAATATGCGTAATTCAAATTAGAAACTACATGTACTTGTCATGCCAAATAACATATCATTGAATTCAAAATAAATAAACATCGACAAAATCAACTCCCGTCAGTTCTTCAGTACTTTGATTTTTATTTTGGTAGGACAGAATTCAAAATTTTAAAAATACATTAAATGTATTGATGAAACCACATTTTCCCCTTCCTTTCTATACACATGATTTTTTTTGATAAAACCTAATTTTCAAAGATCATGGAAGAGAATGTCCCTCTTCTTGTTCGGATGGTCTCCATCTCTACCCTACATGTATTTGTACCAATATTGTTGATAGTCTTCTTGCGTGTTTGTTAACCTTTTTCAAGTATGTCCCCACCTACTTAAAGAAAAAAAAAAACCCAGAAAAAACAGAAAAAAGACCCCCACCCCCCCCCCCCCCCCCCAAAAAAAAAGAGAACTTTCTAACATTTTACATGTGTGTGACTATAGCACATAGTATTTAAGAAAAAAGAATTCAGGGTGCATATACTAACTGCTTGATCAGCATATAAATTATACACGTACATGTATTGCTGTAATATATGTTATATAAAAAAATCAGTTAATGAACATATTTCCCTCATTTACAGATGTATTTAAATAACATGTCTTCATATCTTACAAGTCAATGTAAGAGGTGTTGAAAAATGTCGATCGGTTTTGATGAGTTTTCAAATCAAAAAATTAAAGTTTCTTCGAATAGCAGACGCTGTCCTGACATTTTGATTTTCAAGGAAATGTTTACGTTTGCATAGCTTAATTTCGAACCCGATGTAAGAGAAATTCACAATTATCGCACGCGATCATAATGTAACAGTTTCGGGAGGGCAATATAACTATTTCCTGTGAATTATAACAGCTTCTGGGGATGAGGCAATGTTTACGCTTGCCTAGCTTAATTTTGAACCTGATGTAAGAGAAATTCAGAATTATTGCCAGCGATCATACATGTAATATAACAATTTCGGGAGAGCAATATAACTATTTCCTGTGAATTATAACAGCTTCGGGAGTTGAGGCAATGTAACTATTTCCGGCGTGATTCAGCAATTTTCAGGGCATAGGAATATTTTTTTTTATTTTGGACATAACGAGAAAACTTAGTCAAAAATGTTACATAAATTTATATTTTACTTTTTTGAAGAAAAAAATAGTTCCATGTTAGGTACCTCAACCCACTGAGCCTCATTCATAAATCCAAAGCCAATGCGTGCATTTAAAAATGCCGTTTTTGTGCTTTCCTTGTTTTGTCTGTAGTATTAATGTGTTCTATGATTATAATTTTAATACTAACTTTTTAGAATGTTTTAAAAGATAATCCTTTCCACTCAGTAATACGAATATCAATGCTCGGGTCGACGTCATGCTTACTACAACGTTTTAATTTATTCTGGTTTAAATTCTGAATTTTGAGGGATAAATCTTGAGTTTTAAACTCTAATACGAACATGAAAGCTTACCTTTGAACAAAGTTAACCATCTTCAAAAAAGAAAAAAGTAATAACCTAGTAACTTGCATGTATTAAAGCCAAAAACATCAAGACCATAATGTTTAAATGTTGTATTGATACATAAACAAAAGTTTGTATCTTGAACAAATATGAATATAAAATGAAAATTTATCTACATAATTTCCAATGATAAATTTTATAAATAAATGAATACTTTTTTTTTGTTTTCATATAAACTGCATACAAAACATAAACTTTTGCAAATTTTTCATAGAAGTCGCCTTCATTCGGACGTCTGCTTCGAGCGTTACCAATGATCAGAGGCAATCTTCTGCGAGTATAGGTTCTGCTGATTCCCGTAAGTATACATGCTACGATTACTGAGAAAAAAATTATAAAGACACATTTATGTTTTAAAGTTGGAAAAGATGGTATATAGATCGATGTTTAAATTATACTCAGAAAGTAAATAAACCTTCGACTCCTGTGACACAAGTAAACAACAAGGACTCGTTTCAATAAAAGGTTGTACGCCCAAACTTAGCGATTCCGCCGGTGTAAATTCGGGACTTATTCGAATTATTGCATTTCATTACAGAGCCCATTTCTCCGCTCGACTAAAATTAAGCCAAAATTTTACACTAAGATACTGCAAAAGAACGATTTATAAACTTTACGTTCTGGAATTTTAATGTGCACTAACGAGAGAAAGAGAGAGAAATCATATATCTAAGGTTGGAAATACACTTATATATATATATATATATATATATAAGCATGTTACGTAAATTTTAACATACTGCGAAATAACGATTAATATACTTGAGGTTCTATATTTTACTGCCACGGAAGTTTCTCCCGATTTAATATAGCACAGGAGAGAGAGAGAGAGAGAGAGAGAGAGAGAGAGAGAGAGAGAGAGAGAGAGAGAGAGAGAGAGAGAGAGAGAGAGAGAGAGAGACAGACAGACAGACAGAGAGAGACAGAGACAGAGACAGGAGAGAGAGATTTTCCTAATTGTTTTTTATCCTGTTCTTCAAAATTGATATTTTAAAAAATGCAAACCTGGATATTTAGCTAAGGGATGAAACAATCTAAACTGAATTGGATGATAATGTATATACATGAATATGGCCTGAATTCCTTTAGTTGCAGCTCAGTAGAAAATGACAAAAAATGAAAAATTTGGGAGGGTGGTCACCCCCCCCCCCCCAAAAAAAAAAAAAAACTTCCCCGTTTACTGCATACATCATTAATTCATAAAGCGGTAGAAATCTGAACTTACCATGTTTACAGATTAGTGTTTAAGGTTTACTACGGTACCAATATTTCGTGTTATAAAAATGTATGAAATTATAAACGCTAGAGTATGCAAAATAGTTTTCATTTCTAAACTAAAGTTGTCATATCCAAATTGCCTGCCCGATGGTTAACTCGTCCTACACTTCCCATTTGTGTAAATTAGTCAAACCGCGTTCCTGGGCACCCCGTTGTGGAAAATAAATTTTTTCGATTCAAAATAAAACCGTATCAAATTGCTCCATTTTATATATTAACTTTTTTGTATCAAACAAGGTTTGAAAATCTGTCCGCGATACAGCTCAGCTTTTCGCTATAACGTTAATTTAGTCAAACCACGTTCTTGGTTCCCGTTCAGGAAATTTCTATTCCGCGGGGGTGTTAAGGAAGCATATGGGCAATTTAGCGTCTTATTTTGACTGTTATATTCAAAATCGTGAAATTAAATAATTATTTTGAATAAGATCAAAAACTTAGTATTATCCTTTAAAATAGATGTCAGTGCAATAAAATCGGGTAGTACATAACTGCCACATTGGTGCATTATCACGTGACAACTATAAATAGCTTACGTATATTCCTTAACAAAAAATGAGATAGAACAACACTACCCGGCGGTTTCAAAAATAAAATAAACATACCAAGTGAAAGCAAAACATCTCAGTTTAATCAAAACCGCTGCTAGAATCCCATGTTTTTCCTTATTAAAAAGTTATTAATCCGGTTCTCGTAAAACCTTCCCAACTTTTATATAGTTTGCACGGAAAACGGCAAATTGCATCAAAACGACACACAACATGGGATTCTAGCAGCACTTTTCAATTTAAGCATTGATCAAACTAACGATACGTATAAAATTTCAAGTTCAATATATACGGGGTAGTGTTGTTCTAGCCGGATTTTTATATCGTAAACAACGACAGAGGAAAGCCTGGCCGAGAAATAAAAGCAAATTTACATACCTTTTAGCGAATTATTGATAAAACTAACATCTCCCCCAGTATTCTTATGTTCAATTCTCTATAAATCACACCACAATACTTTATTAGAGTTCTTAGATTAGTTATATTTTGAATATGTTTACAATGCTTTCCAATCAAATTCACACGACATTCAACTTTTAGTCATGACGTTATCAATGTGTAAATCTACGTAATACAAACTAATTTCTGGAAAAAAATTGTATTCAGTATTTTTTATTTGTTTTTGATCTACGTTTAGTTGCTTAGATATTTGAATATGTACATAATAATTAAGATTTGTGATTTCACAGAATTACATGTAACTCAGATTCCATATGCTTCCTTAACACCCCCGCGTCCATTCTCTCGCCAGAGGTCGCGCTTCGCTGACTTTTAACCATCAAAACTAAGATTGTGCATTCAAGAAACGGATTGCTTTATTTTATTTATTCAGCGTTTTTCAAATCTTAACTAGTATGTTTTAATCCAATTAAGTAGTTTCTTAAGGAAGGAGTCTTTTCTGGTTTTCGACTTGTCAAACGTAAAATTGATTAATTGTTCATTAAATCAAGATGAAAGGAAATTAAAATAGAATAATTTTCTTTCTTTTTTATCATCATACAACTTGGTATAAAAAAAGTAATCAAAGTTTACAATCTAACAGGGACTATATTTTTGGCGTAATATTGGCGTAGGAAAATATCACATGTTGCGCAATTCAGAATTGCTGCAAATTAATGTGTCTGATTTAGCATTTTAAAAACAATAACATTAATGTTGGATTTTTTTCACTAATGTAAACTAATGATATGATACTTGGGTTTCAGAATATGTTTTTAAAATATGATTTGCCTATCAAACTACATTTTTATAGGCTTTTTAAAGCGCCCATTCTATACACTGATTTTTGTGAAAAAATCACTAAAATCAGTTTTTCTCTCTTATAAAACGGTCAATATATTAGCTTTTCTGTCAATTTATATCTTTTTATAAAGTCTTCATTTTACATAAAAATCATAAATATTTTATTATCTGAAGCATAAAAAAATAATAAAAATTTCTTCAAAATTTAAGAAAATTAGAGGAAATGCGGGCTAAGCAATATCAATTTTAGTATAAATATTTATTCTGATTTAGTAGTAAAAGCTGAAAGACATTCTGATATTCTATCATTTCATTGAAGAATAGAATATTCAAATCTTAAACAAATGTCTACAGAACTACAAAGATCCACACTTATTTTTATCATCCTTTAAGTTGAGGAAAAAGGTAGTGACCTTGACCTGACCTTTATGCAAAAACGAAAAGGTCAAATTTGGTAAAACTGATAGATTCATTTGGTAATATGATCCGTTTGACTGTGTCAAAATTTCATGAATTTCTTATTATAAGAAATATGTTTGATAACGAGAAGACTCCTTCCTTAATATATATTCATTCTTTACGTAATTATTCAATATTATTTCACTGCAGGGATATATCTTAAAGATAACCTCCTAGACTTGGATCCGCCAAAGCGCGACCACCAAATCACTCTCATTTTTGCTATTTCGAGCCGGTTTATCGAAAATGAAAGAAGGTTCTAAAAAAAATTACAAAAATTACTTATGAGGTAAAATTCAACTTTAGCTTACGGACATCATATAACACGTGTTGAAATACCAAAGGTGTAAGCAGTTCGCTGGTCAGGCATTTCTATGTTATTGGCAAAAGTCTTAATTCATAAGCATAGATTGTAAAAAGTCATTGAGTATGTTGAAATCTTACTTGGTATCAGCAGGTTTAATGCACCATATCGTTTTCATTTGGCATATTGCTGCATATATTGTTGTAGAAACATTATTGTTTTAAGAGGCGAAACTATGTAACTCGCATTCATTAATAAATGGTCTTTTTTGTACGAATTTTAACAATTTTTTATCGATAGATTTGTAAAAAATTTCTTTAAAAAAAACTCTTAGAAAAATATACTTTTTTAATGACTCTAGTGTTACTTTAACGAGACGATAAATCAATTATTAATTATGATTTTCAACATTTCATAAAGTTAATCTAAATCATTTGATAAACCCTTCAAAATAATATCAAGATTCAAGTGACCAGACTAAAAATCTAGAACATAATTATGAAATAAAATTGGTACACATGGACAACCTTAAAGGGGCATGGTCACGAATTTTGTCAAATTTCTTTTTTTTTATTTTAAGCCTTTATAATGTTTGAGAAACATATTTCCAATAATTCTCCAAAACTGCCTTTCAATTTGTTCATTTTCGTATGCGAAAAATATTGTGGACATGTGCAATCGCCCCCCCCCCCCCCCCCCTCACCCGTAAAATTATAATCCCCTCCGTAAGATTATAATTTCCCTTTAACGATTTGAACGCGTAGAACACATAAATTGAGTCTACGCGTAAGAAAATAGTGCAGAGTGTTTTCATGCATTTCAGTGAATATGTATCATAAACGCGCGCATTAAATCTTTTTAAGTCCTCTGTGTATAACCAAAATTATATTTAGAAAATAAACAATAGTTTTATTGATCAAAATATTCTTGCTCGGGTTCATATGTGGAATGAGTTACGTAACTGAATGCACAGCGCCGTTGACGATTCAGTTGGTGTACTAGCTCATTAAACAATAGAAGAGGTTGATGGTGGAATCGAAATTAAAGTTCCCAAACGCAATGTGCCATTAAATCGGTTAAAATCGGGACGAGTAATACACAGATGTTTTTTTTTACAAATATAGTAGGTGTTCCATTAGCTTCCAGTCTATTTGCGGTATGAGTGCTGTTCGTCTTTAAAGGAATTTTTTACAAAGAAAATAAAAACAAGTCTGAATTTGCCATCTTGTTCGTTGGCTCTTTAGTTGATTATACTGAATTTAAATTTTATACGATGCATTGTAAGCAAAATCTATAATAGATTATATCTTTTGGAAGACTTATTCATCATATAATATATACAATCTTATCAACTGAAGAACCAAGTTAAATGTTAATGTTCCTGTATTCCGGCTTAGTTGGAATCAGGCTTGGGGTGAATTACTTTGTAAAATAATGCATTACATTACCATTACTTCATGAATTAGGGCATTAAATTACCATTACCATTACTTAATTTTCTTGAAGTAATGCATTACATTACCATTACATGAGTAAAGTAATGTATTACCATTACTTTGTGAAAAGTCAATACGTTTTAAAAAAGTAATTTAAAAACTAAATAAAGAGTTTTTGTAAATATTTCATAAATAAAACATGCTTAAAATATTTACAGGTTCATGTTCATTATCAGGTTCAAATTTAATGACTTATACAAGATTGTTGTTGCACTTGTAGTTCTCAAAGTAAGGTTGGCCCCGTAACATTTACACGCTAATGGTGGAGTTGACAATCTCTGTTAATTATGTCTCTGATTTTCGGAGTATGATTTTTAATGAAAGGTACGGTCGTATTGTAATTCGTGTAGGAGATGCATGCGTTTTCACAAAAAAGTAGTAAGTGGCAAACGGATTTATTTTAACCTATTAATTTTGCATGAATAAAAAATCGTGTCAGATAAGTCGGTCTTAAAAATGGCGACCGTGATAAATCTTTTTATTGTCAAAGTTCTTGGAATCTTATTGTAAAATAATATTTCTAACGTCAGGTGCCTGTGTTTGTTATCGGTATATAAATGTTCACTTTGTTTGTTAATTCAGCAGTTTTAGAGTTTTTGGGGTTTTCATAAAACTTTTATTACGGATACCGTCCGACTTGTGGATTTTCCCTTGGATCACAAAATTAAATAAATCTAATGATTAGAAGTATCTACTTTGATATAGATTTTCCAGGTTAGTAGTAATTTTTTTTATAAAAAATGGGGGTCTTATTTTACATATTATACCGTTGTGTCAATTTTCTACAATTATGAAGGCCGGTGTTGCGTAAAATTTAGACAAAGTATCAAACAATTGCAAAAAAAAGCCGAATTAACATAGATTGTAACAACTAATTTATATTTTGGAAGCAGATTCGAGGAAATCCAGGACAATTACAAATTCATTTCAAGACCCCGTCTTTCACTACTCTCAGTACTTTGATTACTTTCACGAAACTAACAAATGACATTTATTTCATGTATATCATGAATTGATGAAAACAGATCAAAATAAGGCCTCAGTATAGAGATATGAATTTGATGTAATTATAAATTTCCAGCATCACGCTATACATGTAGTCCCGAGCAACTGCCATAAACTACCATAGGATTTGTAGCTTAATGACTACTCATGCAAAAATCACCAATTAAATGGGGAGGGGGGGGGGGGGTCAATCACCTTCTTTTCGAGAGGAATTTCGTGTTCTGAACCCATCCTACATGTACTTTTCAACCACAAAACCGAAAGTGATTTTTTTTTGCCACAGTTTGGTATTTTCATTCCATATCGGATAAAAGGTGTTACCAGTATTAAAGTGTCATATATCATTGAAATTGACATGAGCTCCTCCATCCACAAAATTAATGCAATAAATATTCTAGCAATTTATACCCCTCAAACAACCAGCCAAATTTCGGATTCTCCCTTCATTTAATTTTTTTTTTTGCGAGAATATCCCCCTGCCTCACCTGTCCTTGCGCGAAACATTCTGCATTTTTATCAAGCTAGTTGTTTGTTTGTTGTTGTTTTTTTCGTATAGGGGGATCAGCAACTTTTTCGCACACACTGCGACCTGGCGGCATAATATAACATTAAATTCATACAACTTGTATTCGTCTTTATTGGAAGAGCTTCATTGTTAGCGTGATATATTTCATGTTTTCAAGATAGATGTAATAATTCACACACATGAGAATAATGTAACATATAATTAAGTTAACCGAAAAGAATAAAAGAGAATCAAAGGTAAATATGATCAGCATGAATATGAAAACAATAAACTGACGTGCAAATGTATATGTACTCAAGAACAAAGAAGTAAGCATGATAAGAATTAATGCAAGATACATAGTCTGTTGGCGGTAATTCTCTTCCATAGAAACATTTCAACTCGTATAGTTATCGCTTTAATCAATTTGTTTCCCATTTCTCCTAGAATTTATTTTAGTGCATGATGAATACATTTTAAATGCATATATATTACATGATTTAAGTTTAACGTATCGTTTAGATCCTGATAAAGGAGCCAGTGATCTACAAAATATGACGAGCTTCTTTTGAAAATTCCAAAAATACCAAGTAGGTATTTCTACATGAAAATGAGGATATGATAAATGTAGCAACTAACAAGTTTGATAAATTTGAATTGTTTATGTGTGATGATTTTTTTGTTTTTATTGTTTTACTTTTTCAGTTCCGTGAAGGATTATCTTAAATGAACATTTTCATGGAAATGAAGACTGATTATCTTGAATGAACATGTTCATGGAAATGAAGACTAAATATGTTTAAGTATCAATTCAACTTTTATGTGAAAAAAAGACTACAAATTACGCATGCAAAGATGATAACAATGAATTGTCTGTCAAATTGATTAAACTTGGTTTGAAATTGTATATATTATGCATTTTTTAATTTAATTTATTTAAACAAGAATGTTAGTGTCTACGTTGTCTGAACTATAACATGAAAATAATTCATTATTTTCATTAAATCTCTTCCTTAATGGCCTTTTTATAGAATTAGGAGCATGTCTGAATGAATTCTAATGTTTGAATTTGGGCCACTTACATGTAGACATGTACAATGTTTTCTGAGTTTTATTCTGAAATGTCAATATTTTACATATATCAGTATGTCAAAATTTTATCTTAATATCATATTAATTAAAGGAAAGTCTTGTAAATGTTCATGACTGTAAAAAAAGTGACGTAAAGGGTGAATATTGTTTAAAGGTTATGTCAAGATACATTAACAGGCACATAAAATTTAACATACATTTTGCTTATATCCAGTCGTTGCTATAATACATTTCAACAATTAAAACTCATCTTCAAATTAACATTACTTAGAACTGAATATTTGACTAACTTGGCAGTAAAATTGATATTTATAAGGATTTTGGACATCTGCCTACACGTTTTTTTCTAGAGAATTACACCATTAGCAGTTATGATAAGAACAGTTAAGCAAAATGAATCGTTATTTTAATGATAACTACAAAGCGTTGATTTTATGTGTTAGTGAAGATGATATTCCACTTTTTTTCCATCTAATTTTGTCAATGAATCTTAAATGAATGACAATGATATGCAAACCGTATTCAATTAATGACCCCAAAAAGTCAAAATAGTATGTCTCTATTTAGCTATAGTAACATGCTTTTGTGTTAATGGGGGTATGAAGATAGAGCACATTGCAAAAAATAACATTGTCCGCATCATGTTATATAGTTTATTGTTTTCTGATTTGGCATGATCATTTCCATCTTAGCGTATATGAAAAATCACCTTAACTAGAGCCTTATTCACAAATATGTATCGAGGTAATTCTTTGAATGTGACTCAAATCTAAATTAAGAGAGTGGATTTACAAACGAATGAGGATATGATAAATGTAGTAACTAACAGGTTTGATAAATATGAATTGTTTATGTGTGATGATTTTTTTGTTTTTATTGTTTTACTTTTTCAGTTCCGTAAAGGATTATCTTAAATGAACATTTTCATGGAAATGAAGACTGATTATCTTGAATGAACATGTTCATGGAAATGAAGACTAAATATGTTTAAGTATCAATTCAACTTTTATGTGAAAAAAAGACTACAAATTACGCATGCAAAGATGATAACAATGAATTGTCTGTCAAATTGATTAAACTTGGTTTGAAATTGTATATATTATGCATTTTTTAATTTAATTTATTTAAACAAGAATGTTAGTGTCTACGTTGTCTGAACTATAACATGAAAATAATTCATTATTTTCATTAAATCTCTTCCTTAATGGCCTTTTTATAGAATTAGGAGCATGTCTGAATGAATTCTAATGTTTGAATTTGGGCCACTTAGACATGTACAATGTTTTCTTAGTTTTATTCTGATATGTCAATATTTTAAATATATCAGTATGTCAAACTTTTATCTTAATATCATATTAATTAAAGGAAAGTCTTGTAAATGTTCATGACTGTAGACAAAAAGTGACGTAAAGGGTGAATATTGTTTAAAGGTTATGTCAAGATATATTTACAGGCACATAAAATTTAACATACATTTTTCTTATATCCAGTCGTTGCTATAATACATTTCGACAATTAAAACTCATCTTCAAATTAACATTACTTAGAACTAAATAATTGATTAACTTGGCAGTAAAATTGATATTTATAAGAATTTTGGACATCTGCCTACACGTTTTTTCTAGAGAATTACACCATTAGCAGTTATGATAAGAACAGTTAAGCAAAATGAATCGTTATTCTAATGATAACTACAAAGCGTTGATTTTATGTGTTAGTGAAGATGATATTCCACTTTTTTCCATCTAATTTTGTCAATGAATCTTAAATGAATGACAATGATATGCAAACCGTATTTTATTAATGACCCCAAAAAGTCAAAATAGTATGTCTCTATTTAGCTATAGTAAAATGCTTTTGTGTTAATGGGGGTATGAAGATAGAGCACATTGCAAAAAATAACATTGTCCGCATCATGTTATATAGTTTATTGTTTTCTGTTTTGCAATGATCATTTCCATTTTAGCTTATATGAAAAATCACCTTATTCACAAATATATATTGAGGTAATTCTTTGAATGTGACTCAAATCTAAATTAAGAGAGTGGATTTACAAATGAATTTTCCCCAACACTTTTGAAAAAAAAATATCATGAAATGTAGAATCGTATTCGGCAAGATTATTTGTTTAACAAACTACAAAATAAACTGTGAGTCATGCATTATGCCTTTATACATGTGTAAACTCATCTTAGCTGAAAACTCAAGTGAGCTCTTCTAATCACATTTTTGTCTGGCTGCCGTCTGTCTTTCCGTCTGTCTGTCGCTTTGTCTTTGTTAAGGATTTAATCTTCTTCTTCACAACAACTGGCCCAATTTCAACCAAACTTAGCACAAAGAATTATTGAACAAAAGGGATTTAAATATGTAAATGAAAAACCACGTTTTCTTCTAAGAGGTGATAATTAAGAACAAATGAAAATTTGTTATTTTCAAGAAACCTCTTTTTGAATAGCAATTTAACAATAGATTCAAGTTTGATCAAATCATGATCCATAGGGATATGAAGGATCCACAATGGGAAGCAAACTTTTACAAAGAAATCTATGGAGAAAAATCTTTAAACATCTCAAAAAATCAATTTGCCAATAAATCTGTAATTTTTGTTGAATCATCCAATTATGGGGCAAATTTAAGTTTGTTTATATCAAGTTATAATTTAGTTTCTTGTTTGATTGATTAATTCCTAGCTCTCTGATTTGCTCACATCCAATTATCTAGAACAAGAGGCAAATAGGCCTTAACGGTCACCTGAGTACTGTAGCATACATGTATTACCCATACACAAACTTTTCGAGGAGTCTCATATATGCATTTAATTTAGTTTCATTCAGGAGTAGTATTATAAATTTGTAATGACGACCGTCTCCCTGCCTGAAATCCTTCAAAAAGGACTATGAAACCTATACTTTTAGCTGAAAACTTAAAAATCAAGTCAGTTTTTCTTACAGATGTGTGAGAATAGAGACGAATATTTTTCAACATTATATGCATAAACGCTGTATGACCATTTATATAAAGACCATAGAATAATTGTGTATTCTCTGTAAAAATTGTCCTCAACGATAATAACATCGGCGAAAATGATAAAGAACTGAATAATCAAATTGCGAATACTCAAATAAATTGATTTTACCCGATCGAAAATAAAAAATTGCTTATGTATCTTAACACAAATAACAAAACAAAGCGATCGATTTAAAGCAACGGATAAAGTATAGGATATTTGCCGGTAGTGAAATGAACATATTGTGAGGCATTCCTTCGGTTAGTTTTTGTGTAGAAACAATCTTGTATTTAAGTCTATGTAACGGTTGTAAGGATTAACCACCTAAGAGCTAACGTTATTTGCAATATGATATACTTAATAAATCTCCGTATTTATGTTTTTTAATTTATTATTTAATGTAGCAGACATACTTAATAGTGATGTGGAATTTTCAGAGGGATCTTAGAAAAATACATGTAGTAAATTTAAGCGACAGATGTCTCAAAATTAGTCCTGGCCCGTTGTATACGTTAAAGCATCAGCGTGGGATAAAAGCAAACTTAAGGTAAATCAAAGGGATAGTACATGTACATGTATATACGACACCTACGGGATAAATCATTGATGATTGGTATAAGAGTGTGAAAATTTCAAAAGGAATACGCACTGCTGGAATGAGGTAAGAATCAGTTTACGTAAAATGCTTTAAAATACAAAGTATAGATAAAAAAGAGTTTATACATGTTAAACGTGTATAAATGAAATCCCCTTTACTGTGTTTACATGTATATCCCCTCATGAGCAATTATCTTGATATAAAAATATGCAATCATAAACCACACATATATTAAATTTCACTTAATTGATCGTTGCTACATTTTGAACCCCGAGGGCGAGGAATAATGTTTGTTATCCTTTTACTCTATAATGTATGTTTTGGGGGTTTTTTTTCGCTACTTTTGTAACTGGTTCTGCCCCGTCATAAAAATCGAACATACACACATAAAAACATATTCTCTTTCTTTAAACAGAGTCATCAAAAATTGTTTGTGGTTTGGCCCAGTCTAGGATTTTAATTTTTAAAATTACATCTATCGGTTAGTTCTGTAATTTAGAAAAAAAAAATCAGTTTTTCTAGACGTCTAGAGTTTTGTCTGTGATAATTGTACAAATTATCCGTGCTATATATAAGTATTAGAATATTGTATTCATTTTTTGTGGGAAGGATGGCATGATCTAAATTTCAGTAATTGGTATGTGTCCGTTGGTTTATAAAACAAATCTGTAGTTATCCTGATCCATATTTATAATACGTGGATCTAAAAAAAAAAAATGGGTGATCATTGTGTCTCGTTTTCCTTTGTAAATTGTATGGATTCAATAAACTTCCTCTAAACTTCTTCACCTTTCGTTCAGAATATATTTAGTATACATTCTTTAAGAATCGACCAATTAAGATATAAGTATGTTTGTTAATCTATACATGTACTTACCAATAGCTTCTATGTGTTTCTCATGAATACATATAAATACAAGTTTTATACTCAACGGAAAAATGATTAAAATGAGATTTTTGAAGCAATATAGTGTACTAGGCAATTATGGCAAGATGTCTTTGATATTTTAAAAATTGACAAGATTTACGCCATAAGACAAAAAGCTTCAAAGAATTATATATAATTGTCGGCATCAAATACAAAAAGGACCTGTTCATAAAAATAGCTCTATCTCCATGAATTGGAACTATGCAATATTGATATTGTCGCAGATATCCTACAACGTTCTCTCAAGAGCGATGAAAAATAAGGGTTTCTATAAATCTTTTTGTTGTACAGTATTATCTTCAAATAGTACAATAATCTAATTTACTTTTTTTATCAGTTACGAAATTACCTTCTTTTTTTACATTATAGCTTTATTCTATTACAAGTAACAACTTAAAAGCTATTGCTTTAAAAATAATTTATCATTTTACAGTTTCATTTTAATTTGGTTTTTCCTACAGAATAATAACAAAATGTTTTGGTTTTTTAAACGAGGTAATAATTTTTTTTCGCTTCGGATTATTATGCAGAGGAAACAGGAAATACAATGTAACTTGAAATCATGCTACAAATTGTGAATATTTACCCAGTACTTGACAAATATTATTGACATTTGATCTAACTATTTAGGTCAGTTATTTGATGCCATTCTGCACGTAAAACAGGCTTATTAGTTATAGTGCATTTATAATTTTTCATTTAAATAATTTAAGGTTTTTTTTTTTATTTCAGTGAAAAGATGATAACGTGTATCCGATATTGCTACGGAAAATGATATGTTTGATTACCCGTTATGTCCGTCTGACATACATCCTGTACCCAAATGCTAGAATTTCTATGTTTTTTTTATGTTTGTACTAAATCACAATTTGGAATGAAGCTGTAGAAGTGAAGAATGGTTTCGAAATTAAACTTATATAAACCTCATTTTTATCTTATACTAAACAGTACCTCACTACTATACGTACTGAGAATTTTCAAAAATCCTATAGAACCTAGATCATATGGTTTTGTTTTCATTCTTGATTTCAATTCTGAAATACCTTAGTCTTTGTTCAACAATTATGTTTATATTTTTGATGTTTCAAGTCCGCATAACTCTCTCCGACCAGTGGTTGCTTGAACACCCAAATCATCAAACTCACGAATATTCATACCTAATGCATGAACAAATCCTAAACTAATGAAGATAACCAATGAGCAAGTTTGACTCGTTTCGTTTGTTGTTATATAGAAGTATATACGCAACTTACTTGAGCAACAATGGCCAACTAACATGACAAAATCAGTTGGACGTGGTCAAATAAAACAGCATTGTGATAATGAAAAGGTAAGTGTTTCGTGATTCTTTATACTGCACACACATGGAAAAAATGTTACTACAGTACCGATCAAACCCAAGCTTACACCAGAGTAAACGCCAATTCAACCCCGAGTTTACTTTTGGGGTTTACTAGGGTTTACTCTGGGTTTGCTCTTTGAAAATCTGGGTCCACTCAGCGTTTTATTTGTGTTTACTCGGGGTTTTCTTAGAAATTGCTTTTGAGGTCCACTGTACGCACTGAAGTATGAAGCAGACCCGTCTTTTATCTAACTATTGTACTGCCTGTACTTACTGTCCCTTGTATATTGTGAATACACAGTAAGCGTCTGCTTTCAGGGGTATACTTCTGACCGGGTTTACTTTCAGGGTTTACTCTGGGTTCACTCTAGTAAACCCGGAGTAAACCCAGAATAAACCCAGAGCAAACCCAGGGTTTAGTTGGGGTTTACTTCTGTTAGGTTGGGTCTGATCGGTACTGTAGTTCTGCGGAACAATTGTGTCTGCGAATTCCAATGCCCATTCGAATATCTTTCCATTGTCGTTGGATTCATGAATACATTAAAATTTTCGTATATAAATTCGTCTTGGAGACGAACAGTTGTAGGTTCTTAAACCTTAATCTTTTATCTTTATCAAACATAACTATTAAATGAGGAAAGAGGGAAAGAGGGAAATTTTCATTTTTCGTTTCATTTCCTTTCCTCATTATTTATTTCTGTTTCTTTTTAAAAGCTTTGGTCCACCATACAGAAAAAAATATTTTTAATTATACATTGTTAACCACGAGGCACTTAACATATTTTCAAATTAATGTTCTGTACATAATATTTGTTAATATATTTTTTCAAGGTAGGGAGCTTCTGGTAAATGGACAAAATGCGTTTAAGAAATAAAATAAGACGTCAACATGACATCAAATTAGCTTGGATCTGTTTTACAATCTAAAGGTGCATATAGCTAAGCATCGACAATATTGAAGGAGGTGAATATTTACTGATTGAAAAGTTCATTGTTTACATATAGACTTAGATAATAATAATGTGCTTGAAATAGTTAATTGTTTTTTGCATAAAGACTTTCGAAATCCAGTTTGGCTCACGATGACGTCACAGTCAACATCAAAACTAGGGACTCGTTGATTTTAATTTGTAATAATTAAACAAAATTTGCAAAAAATGTACCTAACAAGTTTAAAACTTGCTTATATTTGAGGCGAATAGTGTAATTGCTGCACGATATTTAACGTTTACCTCTTGAAAATCTACCGCACGCTCGTAAAATATTTCCTTAACACTTGTATGTGGATCGTTGGATATTTAATTTATCTGCAACAATCACAAAATAATCAGGGGTTTTGCAATCAAAGGTATATAATGTTCAACGGAGACTAGACGACATGCAATCTAGAATACGATTTTTTCTGACTCAGACATCCTTGGTTGAAGGTTTATTTGTATAAAATTATTCCCTGGGAAGCAATATTAACCTAAATTAGGTTTTATTCTATTCATATAAATTATTTCTTTATTTACTTTAAACAAAAAATGTATGGTTCTGAAGAGATAAAAACAGTTAAGGTAGTATTTTTCAATCCAAAAAAAGCAGGAACTTTCCCAAAGTTTTAAAAGGCGTTGTCAGTATATGCCTATTAGTTTGAGTGCATATATTTGTGTAATTGGTAACATAGTGTTTGTTGATACTTATAAACCAAAGTATCAATCAACACATAAACAGTTTACTTTCAACTCTGAATAACGTACAATGTTATGCGTTTACCGGGAAATTTGAATTTTACACCAACTTTAAAGTTGACAATTGGGTTAATATCTACAAATTATATAATAAATCACAAAATATTGGAAGAAAGAAAGAAAAAAAAACCTCATAGATATCGCATAATTCATGACAACAGGTCATGTTGTAATGCAATAATCGATACAACTAGCGCCATATTGACCATGCAATTAAAAAAAATCCTTAATGATGATATTTGCATCTCGCCTCGTTTTAATTATTTTAACTTCTCTGATATGTTTCATATAAAATCAATTGAAGGAATACATTTTTGATCATTGTATTATAGGGAATAGCATATTATTTATTATTTGGAAGCTACTTCAACTATTTGAGAGTCTCATCACTTTTTTTCATAGTTTTAAAATATTGACTAATTAACAAAAATAAAACCTACGTTCATTAAAAGAGATGCAAGTGTCATAAAAATGCGTTTTTAGTGAATTCGGAGGACACAGTTCAATAGAAAATTTATAGTAAACCATACTTTATATTTATGCACTATTCATAACATAACAAGCAAATATTTGATGCGACTAGCCTTTTGCATCACCTTATACATGTAATGAGTGATGAGTAAAATATCGCCCAGGAAAAGAAATTTACAATAGACTATATAAAAGAATGTAATGACACATTAACCTAAATACATTAATACTAAATAAAAATACACTTTCTGGTAAAGAAGCCACCATATTCAAATTGTAAACATTCTATGAATGAATTATATGCAAATATAATTGTGTAGGATAGGATTTAAGTATTGCTAAATTAAACGCAACTATTAAATTATATTTACATTTTTCAGTGCATTTTTCTAACAGGTGATACCACAAGTAGTACGAATCGACTTTGTATTATAAAGTCCAATTATTTTAAATTACGTATTGTTTGTGCGCAAGCGGGGTTTGCATGATTGATGATCTGATATTAAATGGTAAAACTGCTCAAAAGTATACATAAAAAGTAATATGGAATCGATCTTTTAGTATTATGAGGTCATAATTTCAATCGTGGCTTGGTCAAATCTATCATAAAGTCCTTCTGGTTTTTGATTTGCCCACGCCCTGATCAAAATTATCAAATCATAATACTGAAAGAATGATTTCTTATTCTTTAAACAAAACGAAGTAGCAGTGACTCATGTTTAAAAGGTGCAGACTCTTTAAAAAGGTTATCAATTTTTTTTTGAAAAATTCGTTTGTGAAAAGGATCTAGATTTAATCAATAAAATTCAAAGAATAATACATGTAATTACAGACACATTGAACATTGTTGTCGAAGCGGAACTGGTTTGTCATGACAAACACTAGGATAAGTGATTGAGATGTAAAACGAACATATAAAGTTTCATTCATATATTGTTGACAATTGTTTTATTTTTTAATTATTTTCATTTCATTTAAGGATTTTTTGCTATACATTGCATATACATTTACATGTATACTGAGCATTTAGATACTCATGTTTATTTTTCTTTTTACCTAAATACTGAGTAAACAATTCAGAACTTCGTGTAGATGAATACCAATTATATTCAACTTGAAACCAGGAAAATATATGTTTTGAAAATAACATCCGTCCGATGCTATCTAAAAATGTTTCCTGCTATTTCTTGCAACTCAAAACTGCTAGCGTGTGCGTTGGTTTTTAACATTTTACATCTTTTCCCATTCGTAGACAATCTTGAATGTACAGGGTAAGTGAAATCTAGATTCTACGTAAATATTTTAACTCTTTTGAATTATTAATTGATAAGCAATTGCTTTTATAGAATTACTGGATCAAACTGTTGTTATGGCTTTTTTCTAAATGATACAACTGGAAAATGTGAAGGTAAGGATGAAAAGTATTGAATATATCAGTAAAGTTGATAAATGTATGTTGAAAATAACTGTTTAATGATGATAATTTATTATTGATCTTCGTTAATGTTAATTAAAGTATCTTTTAAGCTATTCGTATTCAAAAACAAAACTAATTGTGCATTGAACTCACTTTATCAAATTTAAGAAATTTATTTAAAATTGAAAAAAACAATTTCATGAGAATATTTTGTTCAACGAAATGTATTATTTGTACACTTCGCCGTCAAGTTGAACTCACATTTAATTTACACATTATTTTAACATTAACTTATGCTTAAGAATCTGTATACAGACTTTGTCTTGACTGAAATAACAGCCTGACAATATTAGGGTTTGTTGACTTTTCATGTATATCGTTTGTTGTGAATACACCTAGGCACCTGATCTCACCTCTATCTTTTTGGAGGTCCGTGTTTGCTTTGCTTTGAATTTGTTTTTTGCTATTTGGATTTTTGAGACGGTTAACAGTTAGTTATTGTCATTCCTTATCTAGCATGCTCAAGTGGCTATCATGGCAAAGATTGTGCAATTCAATGTCAGTACCCCACCTATGGAGAAGGCTGCCAATCTGAATGCAAATGCTTAAAGAACAAATGTCACTACTCTCGGGGATGTATACTGCACACGACGATTGATACAGAGTATGAAACAAAGAGTACGTGTTCCTTTATTACATGTTTTATTGTAACTTCAATAAATTGAATGTAGTTTGATAGTTTTAGCATTTTAAACAATACAATATCGTTAGAATATAATTCCATTTCTACAAATTATATATGAATCAAGATATGATTTACAGGTTTAAGGACAACCACTTCAACAAGTTTGTTATAAAACTTTACGGTTTAAAATCGATTGGTTACCCAAAGTATATCAACGGAGATATCCAACCTCAGAGATGCTACATTGATTACTATCGTCAAAGATGATTTATTTTTCAAAAACAATTTTGTGATAAGCTTACTTTGATTTTTTGTCTTATTTTTCTGTATTTTCGTTTTAACGTATGTGTTTTTCAAATGTTGTCGAAAGAGAAGTATTGATAACAAGGTGACAATTATTGAGTGGAAGGCACAGTATCAATCGTTGAGCCCAGGAATTATGGAACCAGAAAATGCAGTACAACCAGCACATTATCGTGTGAGTGATTCTGCGTACCTTTCACCTGCTTACTTACACCCTGTTTCAAATCGTTATGAGAACAAAGAAACCATCAGTCTCCATGCAAACGACGTAAGTGATAGTGTGGTGGAAGTCATGACAAGCGGACAGATTCGTGCTACCGACCAAATGTACACGATAAATGGGCCAAACATGTCTTTAGAGGATCAATCAGAAAATGTTTATAACGAAATACTTACAATATAAATATAGCTTTGGATTAATTTTTCGAGTGTTAAAACATTGAGAGTAACTGTGGCAGAAAATGGACTTCAATAGAAAACATTATACATGTATAAAACGAGAAAATTTGGCGCATACGTATTTAAGCGCAAACGCAAGTGCTAATACATTAGCGCAAATAAATTTTAGCGTTCGCATCTTTTAAAAAAAATTATTAGTTTTTGTTTTTAGAAGGGGTCAAATCTTTCTTTTTTTTTAATCAAGTTAATTTCAGTTTGAAATGAAAATTCAACTAACAACTTGTAAATTGTAAATCATTCAGTTAATTGTTAGATAGCTTATGAATTCCAAAATGACTAACCCAATTAACGTATGCTTCTAAGTTTATTTTTTACATACATGTATTTCATTTATTATAGAAAAAAAAACAAACATGAATGGAATGTGCACCAGACACTGCTTATATACTAGTCCTCTCTGATGGTCAGTCAACCATGCATGTACGGACTGTTTATTTGTAAAATTAAAGTCTTCTTTATTTTCCATTATATAACAATTAGCTTTAGTGGGTTTTTATAATTTACTATGTATTTCTGTGTTATCATAATAATATTTACCAAAATTATCTGTTTTCGTGCGAGATATATTTTTCATGACATGTCCGTCACTGTGGTTAAACCCGCAACCCGGTAAAGCTAAATTATTTCATTAATCTTTAGATTATCTGTTGTTATTTTTCATTACTAGACCTTATCATATTAAACATATTTTTAATTGCATAGGTGATTTACTGCTTTTAGTGGGTTTTTTCCTATCATATAACGTTAAAGTAATCAAATCTGCAGAAGGTAAACAAAACGTTCCCTTTATCACCCGAGGATATCAATAAGCCTATAAAACATGTACATGTATAAAATATCATGAAAAATAAGCACTGTAAAATTACATTCACTGTAAATAACAAACAAAAAATAGCAACCTTTAGTTTCTTCATATTTAATTTCTTATAAAATTACTTATATAACGTAAGTCCAAGCGTAATCGATTCAAGGCGTCTTTTATTATAATTGATTAATTAAGCAGACGGCAAAGCATACATAAAAGTTAACGTAGGGATAATGAAGACAATACAAATCTAATGAAAAAAAAAAAAATTAGAATAAAAATAATTTACTTACCGTTATTTGAGATGTGTAACCAGTATGTAAATGTAATGACACATATTTGTGATAGATCCACCACCCTTCTTTTTGTCTCTTTTTGTCTATGGCGTTGACATAGCGTACTTAACACAACGGAACAATAGAATACCGATCTCGATGTATTTATTTACTTACGGAGTCATTAAGTTTTTTACGCACATACGCTTATCTAAAATTAATGATTTCTTAATAATAAGATACATACAAATTTTAACTTACAGACAATAGTTTATAACTGATTGAGAGTTCTCCTTTAAATCCATTCATTTCTTTCCAAATGAAAGCTGAATACTATGATACTAATTAATAACAACACATTGTGTGGAATTAGCAACGACACGCTGCAGCTATTTAATATTTGGCATATAATATGTACGCATATATATGGCATAAAGTTGGATCACATGATTTATTTATTAATAAAACAATTCTGAAAATTTAAACTTTCCGCAGAACATCTCGTCCTTAAAGCTGACATGAATTCATAAATACGCAATATTTCCCTTTAATCTCGGACTACCGCCATATTTGTTGCCGATTTCTATTGTTCTGTTCACCGCTACACACCCCCTATATAAGGCCGAGAATACCATTCATGCTTCACCGCATTCAGGAATTTCATACACCCGAGCACGTTACCTTGGACGAAAAGACGCATAGGAAAGCGTCTTGAAGAAAAAAAAATATGACAACCACTGCACTGGCAAGATATGTCCAATACAATTGTAGACCATTTTCCTGTGTATGTTATAACATCGCACATGCGCATATCACACACTGGCAGATCGATCAATGGCAATTATCGCATGGATTTTATAAACGGGGGGTTTTTTGTAGGAACAGATGGAAACGTTCTTACTTTCTTGGATTTACTATCATTTAGCTACTGTGTTGGATGTTGTGTTGTGTTCAAGAAGATGCAGACGTTATGCACTCTGTATGAACGACACACGTGTTCGATGTGCATGCGAAGTAAGTCAGCACAGTCTGTGCAAAATAATACGGATACCTTGGACATCCATTCAAAAAATAAATATATTTTGTATTTCATTGACTGTTGTTTTCTTTATTCTTTATTACTACATTTTACTACAATGTGTAGTTCATGCATTTAGAAGTCCGTGCAACGTGAATGCCTCGATCGGAAAGCAATCGACTGTAACTTTCTCAACCGGTATATATACCCCAGTGGCAGTAGGGGAGCGATCACAAATAATATGGCGACCAAATGCTTTTATGAATTCATGTCATCTTTAACTGGTATTTAACACCTGAGCAATTCTTTATATATCCTCCCTAATAAACCGGTTCTTATGAACCAGGTGACACAAACAGGTATTCGAATGGAAACCTTATATTTCCTGATAATTAATTCATTATTATACCAAGTAGAAATTGATTTCTATCTAATTTGTCCCTCAAACGAAAGAAATCATATGTAATGTAAACGTAATAATGAAACGTGACATGCACACGCATTTCAATATCGTAGGCGACTTTAGTGCATAAGGGTAATCAGTTTCAATCGTTTTTCAATACGTGCGACTTCATGAACAAGTTTGATTTTCATACATAATGTTCTGCCTCCCCCTGACTGACTCTAAAGACATAACATATGCTCATCCATATTTGTTGCAAACTTTGCAAAGTGCGCGCTTTCGCAGAAGAACGATAACTCTGTATCACAACAATTAATAGATAACTCGTACCACTACACACTCATCCCAATACACATAACATTCTTTATTTGATAATACATTTTGAGTAATAATATCTTTCTTGTTCATGGCGTCGCTCATACTTAACTCAACACATATATATCCTTCAAGTTACCCTGAAAACGTCATTTTTTGAATTTCGACCTGTTTTGGAGGCTTTGAATCGGCTCTTAAGAATCAAGTTCAGGCAATTAAAAACCATCCACTGGAAGTAAAAATCATGTAGATTTTACTTGTAAAAGAAGATGTTATATTGCTACATGTTTTTACGTCAATCTTTGAGGGCCAAAAATGATAGAAACCGTATATAATTCTTTAATAAAAGAAATATTGCTTGACTTTATGCATCAATTGTTAATTCTTTAACGTTTATTATGTTAAATAAAAGAAGTATTCGACATTTTTAAAACTAATTTCTATCTACGTAATCTACCGAGCTCATTCCGGAAAATTCCGAGTTCTCAGAGTCAATTGTACATTCGATACCTTAAACAATATAAATTGTTCTCCTAACGAATATGAGGTACACATGTTATTATATAAATTATTCAAATGGCAGCAAATTGATGTAAAAGTTTCAGTTTGTTTGTGCCATAACCTTGAATATCAAATAGAGTGCCAAATCGGAAAGGTACTGTAACAACATATTGAGAAATTAAATTAATGCTAGAGAAAGTGTTGACATTTAAGCGATTACAATTTTCAGGATGCCACTTTCGAGTTAAAAGTCACGCAGAGGGGAAGAGAAATGAACGTGAAGATATATTAAATAGCAATATTGAGTGAATGTGATATTGATCTAACGTAAAATAGATTAGCAAATTCAAGTTTACATTAAAGTGCAATTCCCATGTAAAAAATCGATTTTTACGCTATGTCATTCCAGTAAGTTATTATTCAGTAATTTCAGCCACCGTTCAGCCGGCTGAATAGTATAACTGAATATACAATGTTAGTTATTTTGGTCAATGTTGCCGTTGTCAGCAATATTCGTTATTATCATTAAGCCTCTTTTTGATTCATGTTGTTTTTATTTACAGATAAAAAGAGAGAAGTACACGGAAAAGAGATATCTACTGTTTGTAAGATGTTTAAAATACTTTTTTTGCATTTTTAAATGAGAGAGAGAGAGAGAGACTTGTTCTATACCACGAATAGATTCTTGCAATTATCCCTTTGATTATTCTTTAGTTTTTTAAAAATACAATATATCTATATATGTCATATGTCTTGATGGAGGATATCAACACATTCGGAGATGATTTCTAACTCCTGCGTCTTATCATACGATTATGTTATTCTGAATTTGGTTCTCAGTATCTGGTAACAAAATAACAATATGGTCTTAATAATCTCAGTAGCGTCAATTTATTTTCTATAAAAGGAACAGTTGTATTAATTTACATTAGTTCTGCATACAAGCAAACATATAATATGATTTACAATCTAAATCTTCCGGCTGTAAATCAGAGGGCTTAGTGGTGAGGAAAAAAAATGTGATTTAAGGTTGGAGGTAAAGGATTTTTCAAAACCTTTTAACATCCCAGTGGAGTTAATAAAGAATATTTATGCAGGCTTCCTACTTTTTTCATTTTTGCTGAAGCAACAATAAAAGTGCTATCTGCGGTGGTGTTTTTTTTTATTTTATTTTCACATTGTTGTGTTCATCATTTGAAAAGAATTAGAATATAAACAGGCAAAATGAAAATACAATATAATCATTACATACTTTTCGTCCAGTCAATCTTCTCTTAAATTTGCCAAACCTTAACAAAATTGAAACAGAATTTTTATAAGATTAACTTGAAAGTGTAATGCCTAGACAGTCATATGATAAAATTCTAAAAAGAATCTAAACCTGCAAAATGAAGACATTTTGTTTAAAACATTCATTTTTAGTGAAAAATAGTAGAAAACTGAAATTTCTTTTTTGAGTAACTACTTAAAATGGATATTTTATCATGTAAATGTGTCAGTTTTATGATATTTAAATACAATGTACAAATGAATAATAACCAGTCATATTTTTGTTCATTTTTTATCAATTTCTAGATAGACCGCGATAATTTAGAGGGAAAAGGTAAGTTCTTAAAATATGTATGAAAACAGCTTAAATAATTATACTGCATGACATTTGGTTATCAAATCACTTTAACATACACTTTTGTATAATTATTTTTATATATTTTTTAACAAATTAAACAACTAACAATAGTTCAAATCAGTGTACACCAAACGAACAGAGTACAGAAAAAAATCACTGTAATGAACATGTGCTGAAAAATCAATGTCGGGTGAGAAGAGATCATACAAATATTACATGGCTTTAAGGGCAACATACCAGAAAATTTTACCCTAGGTGACAGGAAAGCCCTGGAGTGTTGTGTTGCCCGAAACCGTAGGCAGAGGGCAACATAACACTTCAGGACTTTCCTGTCACCAAGGGACAAATATTTTGGTTTTGTCGCCCGAGAAAACATGTAATATATGTTACATTACATTTTTAAATAATCAAAACCAGTTTAAGAACATATTTACCTCATTATCAAGTGTATTTTATGAACAAATCTTAATATCTTACTAATCAATCTAAGTTGTTCTGTAAAATGAAGGTCGGTGCTTTTAATAATGAAAACGAGAAAACGAACTCAAAAATGTTATATATTGAATTTTCTGGTGACTGACTGACAATTGATTTCAAGTGCAAGATTGAATTCGGAAAGAAGTTTAGAATCGATAAATTTGAGTTTCTTAGTCTTTCCAAAAATTGCATATATACATGTATGTCAATGATTTCAACAATAATGAACATTGTGACTGTTTTCTTTTGAGATTATTTCAAATAAATCACATCAACAAACAATTAGAGAAAATATAAATATATGTAACTGATATTTTACTATATAAATCTTCATCAAATCACATTTTAAAACAATTTTCCTTCTAACTAAAGAGTTTGTCGCCTTTTCTTGTTAAAACATTTCAAAGATTTCACCACTGATATAGCATCAACTGTTTCAGCGATCCAACATCCGTAACTTTTGATTTAGTAATTAATGGTTCTAGTAAAAGCTTAGCACATAGTTTACAATGTTCACATTACAGTTTGAAAGTTAAAATTCTTCTCCTAACCATGAAGGTGCATAAAGCTGGTGCTTATCCCATATATAAAGCGGATAGGAAACATTCCCTCTCCCTGGATGGGACTCCAGTGCATCGTAGCTGGTAACTTCCCAGCGAATTCTGGTACCCTATTTCAGCTTGATGGATTGAGATAATGTAGATAAAGTTTCTTGTATAAGGAAACAACACACACAATCGAGTGACCACATCAGGGTTTACTCCAGCGATCTTTCGTTTACTTGCCTAATGCCAAGAACTACTGAGCCATGTGCTTTATTTATATATTCTAGAATGCCCTTTTTTCGTTTGGCACACATTTGATTATTTGGTATAGAAATAGGTGTGATCTGAATTGTGATCATTTTTTAAAACTTAAACAAGTTCGTCTTTAATTATTTACATGTAATTTTCTTCAAAAAGCAAATATTCTGCAATAATATAGAATTTCCAATTACATTTTGATTTTACTTTATTATTTACGTGAAATTCAAATAGGGAGAGGATATTTATCTTCATTATATTTTTTTTTATCTTGATTTGTTAGGACTTCAAATGGAATTGTTATCAAATGCACTATAAATGTAATAATTATGTACCGACTTTTCTGTTTTAGTCGTTAAAGTACTAGGATCAGAAGATGATTCAGAAGATCAGTTTTCAAACAAATCTAGTTCTGGTACATCTAATGTTTTTCAACTTGACACACTGTGATACTGCTCTATTGTGTGTGTGTGTGCGTGTGTGTGTGTGGGGGGGGGGGGGGGGGAGGGAGGGGGTGGGGTGAGGTGGAGTTGGGTAACAAGCATTTGAAAAATAATAAAATTGTTATTACTTTGAAATTTCACTGTTTAATTTGCCGTCCAAAAGAGCAGTACTGCAGTTTTAATGTGGATAACTATTGTTAGTTAATTCCTTTTTTTAACTACAATTTAAGATCTACAACTATTGATACCTGTTTGGTGTTTAAATATCTGAAAATTAATTTAAATTTTTCATTTATTAGTCGTTATCAATAAATAAAGATTTCATGTGAGAGAAAGAGAGTAGAAAAGAAAATAGTGACTTGTAATTTTTTTTGAACTACAGAAAGCAGAAATGACAACCCAGAAGTGCCGTCAGAGAGCCAAACTCTTATAGGGCAAGGTTATGGTAGGTCTTTTATTTTTATCAACTCCCTAGCACTATGCGATCCTCGCACTAGGCAATCAGCAATCCACAGTGTAAGATTTAAAGACTTCCAGTCAAAGAAATATTACACCCGCATACATAAATGCACGTAGCGTGCATGTGGGTGAATGAAGGTGCCCAATATCCTTTAGTAAATGACTGGAGGTCTTCGTTGTTTAAATCTATGTAGTATATAATCCATTATATTAATACATTAATTATACTTTAAAATATATACTTTACAAGGTTATTGTTAAAAAAGCCAAGGAAATCAGCCAGTGGAATATTGATTTATAGGTCAAAAGTGAATACATGCTTGATTGAAAATACAATATATAGACTCCAGAAGATTCACAATATTTGGGTGTATATCTTAGTTGCATTAATACTTAGTTTTTAAGAAGGCAGATGAGGAGGTAACTGTGCGGCGGTGTACATGCATATAAAATGCATATTACTCTATAAATTCCATGGTCCTTCTTTGCAAACCATATATATATATATATATATATATATATATATATATATATATATATATATATATATATATATATATAATATAATATATATATATATATATATATATATAACAAAAATGAACTTTGCACAAAATTGAATTCGTTAATTCTTAGTTGAGCTGAAAAAATTATGGCGATCTGTTTTCAAGTACTTTCTTAAATGTTGGTTTGTTTCTTAATATAACAAAACAAATACTGACTGTGTTTTCGGGCAACATTGATTATATTAGCCCCCTTGGGACAAATACGCTTCGCGTCGGGCAATAGTTTGTCCCTCGGAGGCTAATATAATCAATGTTGCCCTCAACCCCAGTCAATATTTGTATTATGTATATATATATATATATATATATATATATATATATATATATATATATATATATATATATATATATATATATATATATATATATATAGTGTGTGCCTGTTTGGGAGGGTAACAGTTGAAATTGACACCCCGAGGAAACCATTGTCAACCGACGCGAAGCGGAGGTTGACAATGGTTTTCGGGGGGTGTCAATTTCAACTGTTATCCTCCCAAATAGGCACTATTTATTTTATTATACTGAATGTCTTAATTTTAGAGAATTTCTTACTGCTTTTATATAGAAATGACGTGAATTCTACGGCGAAACGTACGGGCATAATTTACGCGCATGTAACAATTCCTTGTGTTACCCGTTGCTAAGTCTGTTGCTAACGCTGAGGGTAATAGAACAAATTATCAACTGCGTCTAAACCAATCATATTTCAGTATTTAACATAAAAGTATAAAAGTATAAATATATATATACATGTATATATATATATATATATATATATATATATATATATATATATATATATATATATATATATATATATATATAATCACAACACCGAAATAAAATCAACTAGTTTCATATCAAAACATCAGGAGTTTGAAAATATGTTACTAAGTTACACAAATACACATAAATAAAAAATTCAGATTTCTTATTGTGACGTCATAAAACGCTAGTATTATGTAATTTTATGTAGCCGAATTGATTTTGACGTCAAAATATAAAGATATTCATTAAGAACGGGATAATAAAATTATCCATACAAATATATAAAATTATTGCGGGAAACAGTTTTTATCAGACACATAATATAATTATTAGGCATTTAAAACAGGTCTATATCCAGATAGCAAACTTATATTGGCCCAACGTTGGCCCGATGTTATCATTTATGCGGACCCAATGTCGGAAAATAACATCGGCCCAATGTGGTTTTGCTCATCGGCGCAACATTGCACCAACACGCTGGCGTGACGTTGGCCCATTGTCAGTAGATTGACAGTTTTAATGTTGGCCCAATGTTGGGACAACGATTTAATCCAACCAATATTCCCCAAACTTTGTCCTTATAAAACAATGTCACAAAGATTTACAGTAAATCTAATCTTTATTGTTTTCTCACAGAAATATAATCAATATTCAAATTTTCAAATGTTTTCAATCTTCTTCATTTGTTTTCTTTACTCCTATATTCATCCCCTTTCCCAATCAGATGAATAACGAATCACAATAAATGCTTTTGGTCACTATCTTTAGTTCAGTTCCAATTTAGTTCTCTAGCTCTGACCTCGTTGATAACTTCAAAAGTCCGCTTTTGCAAAATGCAGCTGTAAATTAAAAAAATAATCATACAAAATGGAAAAAATAAATTGATATAAATAGAATTGCATGTACATTTTTAAAATAGTAATACAAAAAAATCCTTAATATATTACAATTAAAAAAATGTAATACATTATTGTGTCTTATTAAATTTAGTTTTCAATCCAACAATAAATTTGTTTGCGGGAAGGGGGCCTTTTTTACTGTGCACAGTTTTAATATGTGTATCAGAATTGTTTTGCAATACAATCGTTTTACCGGTAACGAATATTTGCCAGTATCGAATAATTTTTAGAAAAATTATTTGTGAAAAACAAAGTTAAGGTTTTCAAAAATCCAAGCTAGGTAATTATAATACAGAAATTAATATTCCGGAAGTGCAAGGCAGAAAAAACGAAAGTGTCAAAACAATTAAACCTAACTATGAAAATAAGTTTGTTCTTGAACCCTTTTTAGTGGATAATTAGTAATTATAATCCATTTAAAGAGATTATGCATCATATCAAATAATAATTGAGCTTTTAATGAAATTACGACTTCAGATAGAACCACGTATAGTTTTCCTAGTATCGGTTCAATGCGACAGAAATATTATTTGGATATTATTTGGATATATTGATAGATATACGGGCAAAACAAAGGCAAATGGCAACTACTTAATCATTAATTACTATTATAAAGTGTTTTCATGAAAATTCAATTTCATAAAGTAACGCAAAATGAAAGCTGTTCAAGTACAGTTTTAATTTGACGGGAAAATTTTACGATAAAAATAACGATCATATTATTTGTTTAAATAACATATTTCCACAATTATTTTTCCTTCTTCATTTATAAGTCTATTGACATGTACCTCTAGTGCATTTTTTTAAATTAACCCGCCCCAAAATATTCGGTCAGAAGTGATAGAGGGCGCCTAATTTGATACTGGAAAACGTATTCGAAACTAGGAAAATGGAGGGGGTGTTGAAATAACTATCTCCGTAATTCATCCTTTATATTTTTGTAAGTTTGATACTACAGTTTAGAAGGACAAAGAAACGTGATTTAAACAAAAAATAAAAACATTTGGAATTCCGATAATAATAGTCGCATGCACGACGAAACCGCATACTGATTCGTTACCGGTAAAATGACTGTATTACTGCTTTTTTACTGTGAATAAGTCAATTTGAATTTTCCGGGGAGCGGCCAGGGGCGCGGGGGGGGGGGGGGGGGGGGGGGGGCTCTGGATATATCCGACCTTCTTTAGATCCGTGCAAGACCCACAGCTTCTGATCTAATATTATCAGCATATATCATGCCGATGATTTATCATTCAAACATACGACAGTATACAATTATTTAATGCTTGAGCAGTCAATAGACCAGAATATCTTTCCCGAGGTGCAGGGAACAGCTCAGTATGATTTATTGCCCGAGGCCAACGGCCGAGGGTAATATATCATACTGAGCTGTTCCCTGCACCAAGGGGAAAAAATTCTGGTCTATTGACTGTTCAAGCATTAAATAATTGCTTTATTACCTAATTCCTTTTTTTAGTTTTCGGGGTTTACAATTTGCATATTGCAGATGGTTTTCGTGCCATTATGCAATATACTAAGATTTTTTTTTTCATCTTTTACATGCACAGAACTTGTTGCATGCATTACAACATCTCAATTTAATATTAGTTTACACAAAGGAGGGGGGGGGGGGGGCTTAAACCCATTAAATTTTAAATAGTCTTTTACCTTATTTAAGGCTTTAAAGCTGTTGATTTTTTGATACACCATTTTGATAACATTGAATTTGGTTTCACCAAGTACTAAAAACAACCTCTATGTAAAGGAATATACATTCCTTCAGAACTATCGAACGGATGTAACATTATAACATACCAGCGTTCTGAAATACGTTGCCGGTCCAATAGATTGCAGTCTATTGACCGGCGGTCCAATAGATCGCAGTCTATTGACCGGCAATTCAAAATAGACGCAAATATTTAATTGGTAATAAAACAACAAAATCCCTTTGATTAGGTAATAATGGATATTATCATAATATTAAATTCAGTTACCTTAGATGTTCCTTAACTTGAGCCGATAAACTGCATGGTTCTATTCATCTTCACAAATAATGTAGGAGACAGCCATGTCACCGAGTTTGAACATCAGCAGGAGGATGTCTGTACAAGAAAATTACCTTTAAATTGCTTTCAAATTTTATTTAAAAGTTTTGAGAACATTATTGTATAATAATCACCAATATATATATTACAAATCTGTAAAAGAACATATGCATACTTACATTATTCCTGCAGGCAGCCATGATGATAGCATAAGATCAAGTTACTCTGATGGATTTTTCAAAAATGACATCACAGTTCTTTTGGCGGTAATGTTTCATTCACGAGTGCAGAAAAGTTACTATGCATTGATACTGCATTTCATTCAAAGTGTAGACAAGTAAAATGCTTCATGATGTACATTTTAAAAAAATAAACAACTAAAATTCTAAATCTGAAATTAATTTGAATACATTTATCTAAATAGTAACCATAATATATTTATAATGTATTCAATATAATATAAATCTAAATTAATCTAAAGATTTTTAATTATAAAAGACTCTTAGTCAATAGTTTTTTAAAGACACGCAAGTTTCAAAATTATATACTTTGGTTATCTGTAAAATAATCATTAATATAAAAATTCAAAACACACTTGTAAGTCCGTCGGCCCGACATTGGTGCAGTGTATTCGGGCCCACCGAGATCAATTTGATATTGGCCACACGTTGGTACAATGTTTATGTACCAACGTTGGATGAACTACGTTGATCCAATATTAGAACGATGCCAGTGCTCCAACAGTGATAAATACGAGGTTGGTCCAATGTTGGTCCAACTTCGTTCTACCAACAGAGATATGTAACCAACCTTACAACCATAAGCCAACGTTGGGCCAACGTAAGCTTGCTATCTGGGATATATTTGTTGATAAACAGTTTTTTTCTTTTGCCTCACGTTCTTTTTCTGTGGTATCCCTGAGAAACTTGTACAGTACCCGCAACGTTATTTTTTACAAGATAAACGATAGGATAGGATTAACGCACGATATGATAGTATTAACGCACGATAGAACAGTATATACGCACGATAGGATAGGATTAACGCACGATAGAACAGTATATACGCACGATAGGATAGGATTAACGCACGATAGGATAGCATACACGCACGATACGATATGATTGATACACGATAGGAAAGGATAAACGATGTTAATGATAAACGAAAAACTCGTTAAACGATCTTCACGATTGACATGATAAACGTTTTGTTTGATAAACGAAACATATGATGGAGGATAAACGCAAAAGCGGATCCACGGTACCTAATAGATTTTTGTATTTTTAAGAGCCGTTTAAACAAAACGAAATAAATTGAATACAAATTGTTTACAGTTTTAGTTACTTTTTTTTTTGTTAGCGGCCGACTTTATTCATATTTTTATACCCTTTACTCAGTGTAATGATGCAGTATACATGTACCGGTTAAAAGCGCGGTTTTACACCAGGAATGTCCAAGATTTATTGAAATGATGAAGAAGATATGCATGTGTCTCGCTGCGCCCTGATATGAATTGTTTTCACAAAAATCGATGTTTAAAAAGTAAGTATGATCATATCTACATATACATATATATTTATATTTAATTTTAATTTTAAGATAAGCGTACTTCTTACATGTATGCATTTCATTTAAATTTTAATTGCAGTTCTGCGTTTCTTAAACCATGAACTGTGCAATGATCAGGTATACATGCATGCATACCTGCCATCCGACCATGGAGGGGTTAATACTAAGTGGAAGCCCTAGCCCCAAGGGCTCCTTTGGTGCATGTCTACCAACAAGCACAGGTGTTGTATACCCCATGTCAACACAAGAGTTCCCCTCTATCTCCTTACCACAGTATCGCGTGCCATGGTATAGCCGTAGGGTTTCACCATTGTTTTTAATAATTGGATACCTGTACTTAAGTATGCAAAGAAGCTAAAATTTTCATTCTCCCCGAGAAACTTCAACTGAACGCATCGAACTGACTGGGTCCAAGATCTCCTTAATTGTAAGTACATAATTGTAAATGAATTCTAGACGTTTCGTGACCAAGATGTTTTGGGACCCGGACGTTTCGTGACCTGACAAGATGTTTAGGGACTAAGACTTTTCGGGTCCTGGATCTTTTGGGACTTAGAATAAGATTTTTGGGGATTTGTATAAAATTAATGCTAAATTCATTTAAATCCATATTTAATGTTATGTTGTTGTTGTTTTTTTTTTGTAAATAAATCTTATAGATAAAACTTAAGAAAAAACCCTAATTGCTAAAGGAAATGGTAAATTGCACCGTGCGTGCGTGTTTAAAGTACTTAATCATGATAGTGATTGATAAAACACATGTTTATTTCTACCTTGTATGTTCTTTTTATTTTTTTGATAGAGATTACAAATAATGCAGCATGACAAAAGCTCTGATTTATAAAGAAAATTTATTCTTATTGTGCATTTACATGTATGCAGGCCTTAAGGTCAGTTAGCGTAAGCGAATTTTCGACGATCATGACCTTTGTTATAACCATGATAACTAGTTTAACTAATCTGTACAATGATGAATGAGTAATAGGAATTTTATAAAGTAGATAATAACGCGTGTGTGTTGACAGTTAGGGGATCTCTTCATAAGTCTCCTCATAATTAACACCTGGGTACACCTATACACAGGTCAGGCTAAAAGGTGTGATTTGATTGTTTTTATAACAATTATCGGTAGCCCCGATCCCTCCTTGGATATTTCTAGTAAATGTATCAAATTACGACTGAGGTAACCATATAATAGATCAACTGTATATTACTGTCGGGGCTTATTAACTTGACCTTTTAGGTACAGGCTCGTGTACCCTTTATTTTTTTCGTCGACAAAATGTCCTTTTGGGAAAAAATAGTTTCACTCAGTAATATGACTAGATGCAAGTTAGCAAAAAGCAAAATAGAAAAAAAGTTTTTCCTTGTTTTCATTTGCATGTTACATGTTTAATCATTAAACTAATGTTTTCATTAAAATCAACCACACTTTACAGATCACTCTGACAATTTGATAAGGATATCTCACCTATCTTTTACCGGACCCGCATGCAAAGGATAGTATGCCATATGTTACTATTTATTTTTTTTAAAAATTGATAATAATACGGCTTCATGGATTAATTATGCAGCTAAGTTACATCTTTCATCATAGCCTTTCATCAAGTCCCAAAAAATCTTATTCTAAGTCCCAAAAAATCCAGGACCCGAAACGTCCGGGTCTCGAAACGTCTTTAACATTAGGTCACGAAAAGTCTTAGTCCCTAAACATCTTGCATCCTTGTAAATAACTGATTTTTCCTTTTGTACAAATATAATGTAGGCATACACTGTATGTGTATTTTCACAAATTGTAACACGACTTTGGTAAACATATGCACCCGGGTAATTTTTTTATTTACATTTATTCATCGTATTTAAATACTGATTAATTAATCAATAATAGAATAATTCAAAAAGGCCTGATCCATGCCTAAAAATAAATATTCACTACGTTTAAATAAGTCAAAAGTTAGTCGTAATTGTCTTTACATGTAAAATAAAAATTATTTTTAGAATTAAGAAACTATCAGAGATATGTATGTGAATATGCATTATAGAGACCGAAACAATTGCTCGGAGCGAACGGAAAATATTCAATTTTTTCTATTATTTTTTAAAGAAGTTAATTGATTTTTAAAGATTTCATATCATTTGCATTACAAGCTGGAATTTATTTGAATTAAACGTGAATATTTCGATGCATTCTTCATTTAACCAACGTGTACATATCGAATTAAAATTGTCTTCTAGATGTTTCCTGTTATACTGTAAACTTATAATAATGTAGTAAGAAATACCGTTTGCATACACAAAGTGGCAATAAGATCGAATGTATATTAGGGCCAGCGATTATAAACACGACATTAAACCCGTATAACTTATTCACGTATTTCTACTTTCGCTTTCATTTTTGAAAAAGACCATGTGTTCTATGATGTTGCCTTGTAAGTACAATGTAATCTACTTTTTGTGCATATAGACAACTGTAATGCATATTATTCAGTTACATGTATATGTAGATGTTTTAGGAGGGAGGGGGATGAGCTTAGGGTTTTTATCTGTCAGTTAAATTCTTAAAAATCCTTTTGAACTTTATATTTTCAAAAGCAATGTTAATTTATTATACATGTATAGTCGTGGGTACATTTTACTGTACTTAAAGTGCAGGATAAAAATAGTAAAATTGGGACTTTTATTCCTTGCACAGTCCCTTATATGTTCACTAACGCGCGTACATTGGTATTTAGGTTCCCTGATTTGCCGTCGGTGTACGATCATCCTGTGTCTCAAGGTGTCTCCTGTCCGACCAATATAATTTTTTACTGCAACCAGCGCAACTTATGACACAGATAAGGTTTGAAATGATGCTAGACATGGAGGTTTTGATTAAAAAATCGCTTCCGGTTTTAAAATGAAATGTGGATTTTTCTATTGTTGATAATGGAATTATTACCTCTTATTGAGAATCTTGAAAAAATAAAAATTATGTGGTCCAAATTTTTGGCCAAAAACAGGCTATACTCAATGCTCACTCAGGTGTGAAAATCCGAATTTTAGCTGGGTAGGAATAAGGATTTCAGAATTTCAGCTACGTGGGAATAAACGTATTTTCCAGATAATGGCTATATTTTATTTGACAAAGGCGGATATTGTGATCTTTATATTAAAACAATCAGACATATTTAAGTAATGAAAATATATATAGCATCACATATTAAGGTCATAAATATAACATACGTGGTTACTGTCGTGAAATACATATATTAAGTTATATTTAGGCGGGGTAAGAAAACGTGATAGAGGGCTAGGTCTGCTGAACCCTCTTCACGTTAAATAAATAGCTTATACTTCAACACATTAATGCTTATTCTACGATATAACATCAATTTTACGCCTCAAACGAGCTAATTTCGACAAATTTCGCTGAATATCTGCAGTCGAAACCATAACGCCATTGCGTCAACCAAGCAACATCATGGCGCTACAATGCAAATTAAACCCTGTGCAAAAGCGTGCGTACTCGAACAATACTAGGCCTCGTTAACACGTACGGTGTAAATCTTTCGTAGAATTCCAATCTACGCAAGCGCAATTAAAGGTTCAACCTAACTTAATTAGTCAGCTGGCGAGCTGACTATAAATATAATCAATGTTCAATGGTTGACTTAAAATGTATTATAAAGAAAGAATCATCTATTTCAGACAAAAAAAAGTTGGGCGTCTATAAAGTCAAGCAAAGATCCTCTATTAAAGTGAGGGAAAATGACAACAACACTGACTACGATTAAAAAACTGCATCCAAAAATACGGATCTCTGTATCTGCTTTTTATTAGCTTACCTGAGCTGAAAGCTCAAGTGAGCTTTTCTGATCACTTTTTGTCCGTCGTCCGTCTGTCTGTCTGTAAACTTTTTACATTTTCGACTTCTTCTCCTGAACCACTTGGCCAAATTCAACCAAACTTGGCACAAAGCATTATTGGGTAAAGGGGATTCAAGTTTGTTAAAACAAAGGGCCACGCCCTATTGTAAAGGGAAATAATTAGGATTTATTGAAAATGTAGTGCTATTTTTAAAAAGTCTTCTTCTCATAAACCATTTGGCCAGAAAAGCTGATACTTGTGTGAAAGCATCCTCAGATAGTGTAGATTCAAGTTTGTTCAAATCATGGTCACTGGGGGTAAGATGGGGCCACAATGGGGGGTCAAAGTTTTACATAGAAGTATATAGAGTTAATCTTTAAAAATCTTCTTCTCAAAAACCATTTGGCCAGAAAAGATGATACTTGTGTGGAAGCAACCTCAGATAGTGTAGATTCAAGTTTGTTCAAATCATGGTCCCTGGGGGTAATATTGGGCCACAATGGGGGGTCAAAGTCCTACATAGAAGTATATAGAGTTAATATTTAAAAATCATCTTCTCATAAACCATTTGGCCAGAAAAGATGATACTTGTGTGGAAGCATCCTCAGATAGTGTAGATTCAAGTTTGTTCAAATCATGGTCCCCGGGGGTAATATGGGGCCACAATTGGGGGTCAAAGTTTTACAAAGAAGTATATAGAGTTAATCTTTAAAAATCTTCTTCTCAAAAACCATTTGGCCAGAAAAGATGATACTTGTGTGGAAGCATCCTCAGATAGTGTAGATTCAAGTTTGTTCAAATCATGGTCCCCGGGGGTAATATGGGGTAAGGTGGGGCCACAATAGGGGGTCAAATCTTTACATAGGAATATAAAGAGAAATTTTATTTTTAAATCTTCTACACAGAACAAGGCCAGAAAAGCTGTTACTAGTGTGAAGTATCATCAGGTAGCAAAATCATATTTTATTTAGGAGTAGGATGAAGCCTCATGGGGTGGAGTGTCCAATTTTACAAAAGAAAACAGTTAAATTCACCAAAGTTCAAATGTTATAATATATGGTTTAACTTAATTGCAAGCATTTTGACATATTTTTGATTCTTTAAAATTGTTAAGACTTTGACCTCTGGACAATTCTTGGACTGACACAAGTTTGATGCAGGTTTATATCCCAGTTGATTTTGATCTTCTTGAGAACTGTAATGCTCAATATGTGAAATGACTATACTGTGACAAAAAGGGATCAATGATAAACAGAATATCCATGGAAAAAATTGAATTTTTGAGATACAGGATCTGTTAGACTACATTGTCCATATTTTTTTGGGTATATTATTCCGTAAAGCTGATTTATAATGTCTATTGTTGCTCAGGTGAGCAATGTGGCCCATGGGCCTCTTGTTAAATATGTCCCCTTAGTTGCATCGAGATTTGTTTTTTTTTTCAGATTTGTCCCCAATTTGTCCCCTTAGTTTCATTGACATGTGTTCTTATATATATATATATATATATATATATATATATATATATATATATATATATATATATATATATATATATATATATATATATATATACAGTAAAACAAAACATTTCATTTTTATAGTTAGCTTTTACATTAACAAATGTCACATGCATTTTGGAAACTATTTGAAAGATTATCAAGAGGTGCTTTTTATATAATATGTAAAATGGAGCTGTCGGATTGCTGAAAAATATTATATTTGACTACGCAAAATAGATATAAACCATAGCAAGAAATGGTTAACGATATTATATTTTCATTGGAAGAGACATAGATAACAAATTAGTTATATATTTAGATATTACGCTTTTATACTTGTATAATGATTATTTAAATAAAATGGAATATCGGTTGTTACATGTACTATGATCCGTTGAGGAGAGGAATTACATTTTGTGTATCCATTTGCATAATAGAAACTGTGTTAAACTGTATGTATTTTAGAATAGATTAAGTTTGTAGTAACTTTCAGTTGTTTATAGATTTATGTATTTGAAATGATTAGCTTGAAGAAAAAAATATACATTATCAATTCATTTATCATTTTTGGTTACACCTGCTTGAACCTCAGTTTGGACCACAATAATGTATTGAGAACTTGCTAGATCTCAACTATAATTTTTTAGAGTAGAACTATCCAATGTATTAGTATATAATTGATTATCATCATTTTTCATTTGTTCTTATTATGGTCAACAGAAATGTAAATCATAATTTTTTTTTTTACTAGAAATAGAAAATCGAATATGTAAAACTCAATTTTTAACTGTTTATGATTGGATGGTCCTATATAGGAAAATGTTTTTTTGTTTGAATTATTTGTTGTAGAATTGATTGTATCTTATCCAAATGCCAGTAAATCCATTGTTGATGAACATGATCACAAATTGTTTGTATTCAGCATGTAGAATAAAACAGTATACATATATACAGGTTTATCATAATAATATTTACGTCAAGTTCGACTTTCGGTACAATCGAGCAGTTTTCGACAGAGGTGTGCCCCTTGGACGTAGAACAAATCCAATTAATTGCAGTTTCCGTTCATTTTCTTTGCAGAGGATGCACATATTGAAATGAAATTTGGTATACAGGTTTATCAGAATAATATTTAGGTCAAGTTTGATTTTTGGTGCGATCGAGCAATTTTCGATAGAGCTATGCCTCTTAGACGTAGAAAAAATACAATTATTTGCAGTTTTCGTTCATTTTCTTTGTATAGGATGCACATATTGTAATGAAATTTGGTATACAGGCTTATCATAATAATATCTTGGTCAAGATTAATTTTGGGTACGATCAAGCATGATTTGAGAGAGTTATGTGCCTTGGACTTACAATTTCAATTATTTGTAGTTTAAGTTCATTTTCTTCGCAGATATCTCCAAGAGAGGGGACATAAGTGTTTTATAAACATCTCTTGTTCTGTTGGCAATACACTTATTTGGAACACATTTTTGTTGACGTATGAGTCCAACGTCTAGTGTTAAATTGTTAAAAACAATTACCCTTTTATAAAAGTTTCTGACAAAGTTAGAACACAGAATTTAATCAGGTGTTTGCATGACTCCCAATGTCTTGTTCATTAAAAATTTAGCAATGAATTCAATATTTTTTTTTGTGTAATGACTAGAGGGTGAATTTTATCCCTCACCGAAACACACACACACTAATACAATCGTAAATATGTAACTTTTAGCAAACACACATTTTTAAGTTTGTATCGAAATTAGTTGCCTCTGCTTAACTGACAAGACCTAAACTAGCAAGGGCATGACACATAATTTTACCTGTAAAAATGGTGCAAAAACTCCAAATTTTTGACAAAATACATAAAACACCCTTTAATGTGCTTTCAATTGTTTTATGGTATTATGCAGTATACTTTAGTTCCAACCAGGTATACATTTCTTTAAATGCCGTGCATTGTCATTATTTAAGTGCCGCTATTTATATCCATTAAGTTTATACCTGATAGGATATGATGCTTAATACAGGATGCAGGATATCGATAGAGAATATAACAGAATAAAACTATATCCTATCCATCTTAATTAGCCTTCATCCATCATTTAATCAAAATTGGGGTAGAGACCAATATTTTTCTACAATTTTCTATTTTGTACAAAACGAAATTTAAGCTGTTAATATAATTTAAAACTTCTATACTTATAAATTAAGACTTTTTGCCAATAAATTACGAAATGCCTGCATTATTGTAACTACTGATACATTCGTGATTTCGACATATGTTGCTATTAGTAAGCTATAATTAAATTATACCTGATAACTAATTATTGTGAAATTACCTACTTTCATTTTCCATAAACTAGCCCGAAATAGCAAAAATGAGAGTATGGTGGTGGGCACGCATTGGCGGATCCAAATCAGTGGTAGTTTGCATCAAAATATATGCTTGCAATGAAAAAATATTGAATGATTACGTAAAGAGAGATTATATTTACCGGGAATCTACTGGGAACTTACTTATAGCGCACAAAGACGTTAAGAATTGAAAAATGTTGAATTATTAAAATAATTCAACTCGTTTCTTGAATGCCTGATTTTAGTTCTGATGTATTGTGAGAGAGTCGAGTAGAACTTTTCAGAACGGGAAATCGAAGAACGCGGGTTGACTAATTAACGTCATGGCGAAAATTGCAGGACGAGTTTATCATGTATCGCGGGCAGATACTTTGAATCGGAAATCTTTGTATAATACAAAAAGGTGAATAAATAAAATGGAACAATTTGATGGGATTTTAGTTTTGATGGGAATAACTCTCAAGCAGTTCTGCTTTGTGGTAAAGAAATTCACCGGTCGGATCCAAAAACTCCAATCAGCTTCATGTCACAGCTCAGTAGGGACTGTCATCTTTCCCAGTCATACACAAACCACTCTATACGTGCTACAGGGGCAACCATTCTCTCCAAAAACAGCCGCTCAAATCATGACCGTCACTGGCTAACAACCTGTCAAATCCCTAACAGTGTATCAGAGGGTAGATACAGAAGAAAAGATAAAAATGGGTCAAACCATACCCGAGAATGTCTGCCCAGCTTCATAATTACCCTTGGCATAACCATCTACAGCAAGGCTCGCTCTTTCAGCACCTCCTCCAGTTCTGCAAAGTATCCCACTTGGATCTCTTGATCAATATCTCCTGACTGTTCCTTCTAGATCAACTCATAGCCCGCTTGCTTTACCTTCAGTAGCATATTTTTTGGATGGTATCGACCTTGATGAGTTGCTAAATGACTTTACAGGAACAGTTCAGTAGTATAAATAAAAGTTTCTGACAAAGTTAGAAAACAGAATATAATCATGTGTATTGCATGACTCCCAATGTTTTGTTCATTAAAAACACTTAATTGTATTATCGTTTCTAAGTATGATATTGTGGAAACATAAACTAAAGATCCCGTTAGCGTGAATGTAATGCGCACTTAAATTAAATACTTCAGTTATTTTTTTTTCTTAGCGGAGGTATCATTTGTCACCTTGCTAACAGTACCTTTTAGATTGTCCAGTGGGAGCCTCTCTCTCTCTCTCTCTCTCTCTCTCTCTCTCTCTCTCTCTCTCTCTCTCTCTCTTGCAACCACAAAATTTTCCTTAACGTTTAAAAATTTGATTTGTTAAGGCATTCTCCCCACAAATACACACACACATTCCCCCTCCACCACACACACACACTTTTATTTGAAGTGAATTAATTATATACATGTACATATCTGATGAGCTTTTCAAAGATATCCTAAGGCATTGACAAGTGCAAACAGAAGGAATTGGCTTTAATTAGACTGATGGACAATCCTTTCACGACATGAAGTTGGGACGGAAGACCTACTCGTTGCTTTGTAACGAGCTTGGCTCTAGTTTGTATGCCGTTTATCGCGAGGAGTTATGGCCATCGCGTATCTTATAACTTTAATTTAAGCACAGAGGAAGTTGCTGTTCGTTTTGTACGTAAAAGATAAGCATCCCTTCAGCAGATTCGCGCGCTTGGCCATGATTACGTCATTGGACTACAGACCAGCGTTGTTTTAATACAAGGGGTATCAAATGACTTATGTGATGAGAATACATCTGCAAATGACATATTTAGACTTTGTTTATTACCCAAAGATATGGAAAATCTGTTAAAAAGGGGTTGTGTCACAAACACGGTATACGCTACCTCCTACCTTTCGAGTATGCTGCAAGGTAGATACAACATGATTCAATGCTTGTGTGGATAAATTAAACGAACGGATGTTCAGCTACCTTCTGAGTGTAGATGGAACAGTTTTCTTTCGCCTGACGGGGTTTTGGTCTATAGAAAGGCAGAAGCTGGTTTTCCCTGATGGGGTCCATTTGAATGACACGGGGAACATAAAGTATTATAACCATTTGCGGCCAAATATTGTGTCTTGCATGAATCCATAGACAATGGTGGGTAGTTAGGTTATGCAATGAAAATGGGTTGAGGCTTATAGATCTAGATGTAATAATGTTGCTGATTATTTGTTTGCAAATGAATGAAACAATTGAATTTGTAAGGCTTTCTAAAATACATTTATGTTTTAAAAGTGTCATATAACGAGTCATTAAAACGGTTTTTCGGTCTCCAAAATGGTTGACCAGGACTGTTAAAGCCCCCTAAATGGTTTTGGCATGACTGTTAAAGCCTCCTTAGTGGTTGAGGCATAACTGTTAAACCAGGACTGTAAGTCCCCTGAATGGTTAGGGCATGACTGTTAAATTCCCCTAAATGGTTGGGACATGGCTATTAAAGTCCCTTAAATGCTTGGGGTTTAAATGTTAAATTCGCCGAAATGTTTGGGGCATGACTGTTAAATCCCCTAAATGGTGTGGGTTGAAGGTAAATTTTGAATATATGAATGCCAATGCAGCAGTCCCTAAATGGTGTGGTTAGTAATGAAGTTGAAGTATATAACATATGCGACAAACCAGGTTTGTAAATCAACTAATGTTTGGGCTCTGACATACATCTTAGAGATCTTTTATTGTGTAATCTGTAGTTTGCACAGAAAAATTCCTCAGAAAAAAAAGAGATTGGAGAAATGGGGACGGAATAACTGACAAACAGGAATGAAGACTACATATAGCCAACCTCATCCCAAAATTAATATACTGAAAAAAGATCATTATAAATACAAGATGAGAGAGAGAGAGAGAGAGAGAGAGAGAGAGAGAGAGATGTAAATCACACGTGCACTACTACCTTTAAAGGAAATTAAAGCTTGATAGAAGGTCTTCCCACCCTAGCTACTACCTCTTTTCTATTCAAAAGGCTAAATCGTCGTCTATATATCAATAGGCTTGTGTTTCAATCTAAATTGAATTCGACACAACGAGTCCCCTTTCTCTCTCTCTCTCTCTCTCTCTCACACACACACACACACACACACACACACACACACACACACACACACACACACACACACACACACACACACACACACACAAATCTCGACCATACTAGCATTGTGGTACAGTACAATACACTAATATTCATATTTGGATTGTTATCGTTGAGGCCGTGCATCTTTTGTAGTTTTCTTTTCATAGCTAAAATAGCACTCAATTTTAATTATTTAGATTAAACAAATTTTTCTTCGCGAACCGAGTTTTCCCCAGTTGGGGCCAATGCACTACGGGGATTAAAATGTATAATTAGGAGAATACTTACAGGGCAAACAAACATAACTTAGGTTCGCAAAGCACACAATGTATCACTAATAACATTGTTTATACTGTGTGGGGATTAATTCACCAAAGTTAATTTAATCATTATATACCATTATCTAAGAGTTATGAAGTCATTTATTTGTATGTAAAAGCATGTACGAATGATCTTTATTTAGAACAGTTTGATGTTGCTAGGATACAGGTTTCAGATCCATGATTTGATTGGATGATTTAAGTTTGATATTTAATCTCGAATTTTGAATGAGCCTTCTGGGCTTCCGTATTAAATGGTTTCTTTGATGATACATGCGGGTATGAATGTAGCTAGTAATTTTCAAGTACATTTCAAGTACATATAGTTACAAGGAATACACAATCCTTTCTTGGAATGTTTTTTTTAAATAAATTGTTATATATACACAAACGGTATACATGTACTGGTCTCTGTTAGCGATTCAATATTTGACATATTTTGCTGCCAGAATATAAGTACCCCCGCTATCCCTCAAATTCTTCGTCAGAGCAATGAACTTTTTTGCTTGAACAAATATCATATTCTCTTATTTGACAGAATAAATATTATTCGATAAAACAAATACTGATTGGTCCGAAAAAATACACAAAATATGTAATTCGTGACTTCAGAACAATTAGTCAATTTGTCACTTGACTGGAAAATAGTATGCAATCCGGGCATTAGCTAATACATTAGACGAGGTAATGGCGGATATTAATTTAAGAAACTGATTCCGATGATCTCAGAAACGGGAGAAGAGAATGGTATATTTTCCCACTGTCTTTCTGTCTGTTTTTTTTTATTTTTTATTAAAAATATGACCTATTTATGTTAGATTTGAAATCTTCAAGATATTATCATATTTCATTATCACTATTGAATATTAATATTTCATTTTTGAAGGTTAATTTAGGAACAGTTATGTTTGCTGCGAAAACAAGTGGGGGGCTGACCCTTCTTTGATGCTATGTGCCTGATGGTTAGGTCTAACTTTGCAACAAAGTTGGGGGGTTAGCTCCCTCCCCATAGCATCTCCCGGTTCCGACGCCTATGCAAGTTGTATACTACTGTGTGTCCGTTACATTTTGAACGCAGAGATAGTTGAACCTTTTTACGTAAAACGGTGTTAAACAATATATGCAACTCAATATTGATAAATATAAAAAACAAAACAAAAGCAATTTCTTTTTCAAATCCACAAAATGTGCGTATATGCTATACGCTTCATGTCATTTATATCATAAATATGTAACAAGAATAGAATTCCTGGGTCCCCCGCCGGTCAAGCAGTATACTAGTATCGAGTCTATCGACCAAGGCTGATTTAGGAACTTGACCAAGGTATTAGTGGTATAAACATTTGGTATAAATTTAATGAAAATCCGTCAAAATTTGTAGGCATGAAAGCGCTTACAAGGTCAATTTTTGGATAAAACGGAGTAATTATTGTGGTCAAAGTCCCATAACTCCAACAAAAAGTATCGACCAATGCTGATTTACGAACTTGACCAAAGTATTAGTGGTATAATCATTTGGTATGAATTTAATGAAAATCCGTCAAAATTTGTAGGCATGAGAGCGCTTACAAGGTCAATTTTTGGATAAAACGGAGTCATTATTGTGGTCAAAGTCCCATAACTCCAACAAAAAGAATCGACTAATGCTGATTTTCGAACTTGTCCAAGGTAATAATAGTATAAACATTTGGTATAAATTTGATAAAAATCCGTCAAAATTTGTAGGCATGATAGCGCTTACAAAAAGTGTGACGGACGGACGCACGGACACACGGACGGACGCCCGGCATTTCTATGTCCCCGCTCCGCGTTGCGGCGGGGGACAACAAAAACTATCACGCAACTGTGGTCAAAGCGCTACCTACGATAAATGATAGTATTGAGAGTACTGTTCTTTCTTACACATAGTATGAAATGAAAAAATGACAATCACAAACTGTCAACCATCTCAAAAATTCATGAAACAAAATACAAATTCAAAACAGCGCAACACGGACCTTTAAAAAGATAGAGGTAGGATCAGGTGCCACGTGTGCTCTTTATCGTAATCGGGGAAAATGGAAGACTTCGTAGACAATTAGGTGATTAATTATGGTCTTACAATTAGTATGAAAAAAGTTATTTTTCAAATAATATCTGCAATATGACTACTTTGTTGTCATATATAAATTTTGATTTCCGATAATATAAATTTTTGTAATGGACAGTACCAAAAGCTTAACCAGTCTGCTGTGTGTTTGCCATTTCTTTTGAACAAAACAATGATAAATCATCTATTTAAACTAAAATACAGATTTCTAACCGGGTTTTCCAAAGGAAAAATCCGGTTATTGAAATGTTGACAATGCATATGGCGACCGGCAACAACCAAGAGGGTTCCCCTATTGTACGGACAACTCCTCCTGCAGTTTTTTTTAGATAAGAAGTTCTTATTTTGCTGACCAATTGTATATTTATCAGAAATGTGCAAATATTACTTGGCTTTTGATTTTTGATAATTTATTGGAAATAAATACCAGATGTTGAACATAGTCATTATTCGAATAATATTCCATATAGGGTACTCCATTGTACGGATAACTCCTACGGTTTTCAACATAGGAAGTTGAAATGTGCATATAACCTGGATTTTGATTTCTAATTATTTATAGAAAAATACAAGCTGCTAAACCTAGTCATTTGTTTGGCATAGCATTGCATATTGGGCACCTTTGTTGTACGGATGACTCCTTCTACAAGTTTCAAAAAGACAGTTACTAAAGAATACAATTACTGAAACTAGCAGCTGTTTCCTGTTCAGTTCCAGTATCATTATGCATAATTTCTAACGACTGTGTTCATCCGTAGAGATGTAAGCCTACATAAAGGTGTGCTAATCATTTAGTTCACACATTTTAATAATTACAGAACCTTTGCCAAGTTCATGATTTTTTCACGATTTTAGTGTTTTAAATTCCTACTCTGATCCTCGCGAGAAAATGACTTGACATCAAATAGTTCCTAATCATATTCTCTATATATAGCTAATTATTGCCTTATTGTTTCCTTGAAATCCAGTATTTGCTTTTATAAGTTCAATAGTACATGTGCAATGAGTTTGTTGTTAAAAAAATCAAACTGGTAAATGTATCAACTGTTTACTCTTGATTGCCGGACACTTAAACACCATAAGAGAGCATCACCTTCTTATATTTACATTTTCCAGTGTCTTTAAATTTGTCTGTGATAACACTACGTATCGATTTTGTACTATATAACCCATAATACAAATTACGCCAAATTGAGGTGCCGGCGGGGTTTGCTTGTTTAAATTTAAAGATTTAATCGTAAGATGGCCTAAAATTATATAAATATAAGTAATAAGGAATCATTCTTTGAATATTATGAGGTGATAATTTCGGTCGGGGCGTGATCAAATCTATCATAAAGCCCTTCGGGCTTTATTGGATTTGATCACGCCCCGACTAAAATTATCACCTCATAATACTCAAAGAATGATTCCTTATATAATGTTTGGTGGTTTTGGGGTTATCTGCATTTACAATCAACAAGAAATGTACAAATATCTAATATGAAACAATTAAGTGATGCTTGTGATTTAGATTCGAAGAAGGTGCATTGACAATGCGTTGAACACTTTCATTAAAATTAATAGTCTGTGTTCATAAATGATATAATAAACATTGCTGGCAAAAAACTAAGACTACTTAAGAAACCCTAATTTACTTTAAGCTGAGACAAACTATCAAAATTATATCTAACTTTTGTATGACCAATATTAGAATATGCTTCTACTGTATGGGATGGTTTTTTTCCGCAAAAATAGAAAAAGTGCACCTAAACGCCACAAAAAAGGTCAAGGGAAGCTTTCAGCCCGAGATCAAATCACACGGAAAGTAGCGGGTTCAATTAAAATACAACTGTATAAAATCTATTATTAATACATTTCTTTCTGTATTAGAAAATTATGTATTGAAAACGAAGTACGTAATTACGTACAAGTTCAAAACATATTTACGCAGATACACATTCTTCGTACAATTTGTAAACATTGTTTTCATTACGCAAATCCTAGCCGATCGCCGAGAAGATTTCAGCACGAGAACAAATTAAATAATACATGGAAAATAGCGGCTTCAATTAAAATAAATGTCTCGTTTTAAGTAAATATAGATTATATCATTGTTTTGTTTCTATTGAATATTATGCATACAAAACGATATAATATTACATACAACTTTGTGTTTACGCAGGTATACACTCCGATTTAATATATATTCGTTATACAGGTATATATGATACCTTGTTTCTAAGAACTTCGATAGTTTACATTTCTCATTTTCACTGCTTACTGAGATAATTTACACGCAATTTTAGTTAATTTTGATCTAAAAATTAAGAAATTAGTACCATGATACATGTAGAATGCTAGACAGAATTTTGCATTTCTTGTTCGATAAATTTTCGTATACGGCGCACTGAACGACTTGTAACATTGGAATAAATTCACTTGCTTATAAAAAGGCGTGAAACGATTAACACGATAGGATAAACGGAAAAAAACCCTGTTAGAATTGAACGATAAACCTGATAGGATTAACGCACGATAGGATAGGATTAACGCACGATAGAACAGTATACACGCACGATACGATAGGATTGATACACGATACGATAGGATAGGATTGTAAAAGATAACGTGGCGAGTAAAGTATAAGGAAAATGCTTCTGGTTTAGAGCCACATGACTATACATGCACGTATAATGACACAAATACCTTTTGCGTTCTACAACAATAAATTTTTTTTTAAAATTATTTCAATTCACTATATATGATTTGCTATATATTTGGAGTATTACAAAGATATAAACTAATAGTTGATTCATATTAAAAACAGAAGCATTCCTACATTTTTTTTCAGTAAAAATTGGTTTGACGCGTTGAACTTAAAACGTAAGTACTGCAGTTTTTTAAAGATTAAAAATCATTTTGTAAACTTACATACGTATATTTTGTGTCAAATTTTTATTTCTGACTTTGAACATAGAAAATGTACATGTTATTTCCAACAAAAATAAAACATGCGACAAAGTATAAATATATAGTTTCAATTATATATTATAACAGGTGATTGCGATTTTGACATTTTATAATAATCATTTAAAACAAATCAACCTAAAATGATATAATTGAATCTTTTATAATTTCCTGTTATAGGTGTTTGTTGATTTGTGGTTTAAAAACTATGTACATAGATCATCGTTGTTCAATATTTAAACTTTAAACAATAATCAATTAAACTGGCATACACATCTTCATTTTACAAACTTACATTGATAAAATAAACAGCAGAAAAGATATACATAATAAATACACAATGCAAAATCAAATAAGTACTGGAGTCCACAAAAAATGCAAATTTTTAAATGTAGTTGTGTATCACTTAGTACCAGATTGTGTTTAATGGACTAAGTGAATATAATTAGTTGGTCAAAAAGCGTCCCTTTAATTGAAATTGAACATCAAACCATCAAAAATAGTTTTTTGAAAATTTCTCGAGGTCACCGATAAAATCCAAGCAACATTAAACATACTAAATCACTTATAATAAAAAAAAACCCTAGAAACTAACAGAGAAACGTATAACGTTCATATCACACATATACTTAAACCCTTCGGTTTAATAACTTCATCTGATTGCACGTTTTGAAGCATAGCCGACGGGAAGTGTTCCTTTCGTCTAACATTAGACGATTTAATTTCCTTGTGAATGTGCATATAACAACTGTTTAAATAGCATTGTTCTGTGAATTTGGTGTTAATCTCCTCTCGTTTGACATTAGGGATCATCGTGTCTGAATAACTTTAATATAATTATGTTAACAATAATCACTTTGTCATGATTGTTTAGTGAACAAAAGTTGAGTTGAAAGAATAACACCCAACTGTTGCCTATTTGACGAATAAAAGCTATTTAAGGGAATTAATTATATGTATTACATATACAATGAGCAAACGAATGAGGAAAGGATGGAATAGATGCTTTAAAAATTACATTTTAAGATATGATATATTCCGATGTAAATCTATAACAAATTGGGAAACTATAACTAACTGATTAATAGGACCTTGAAAAATAAAAATAAATCAGAAACTGCTCATAAAAAGTTCACAAGTAACATATACATGCAACACATACAGAGACTTATTTTCACTTCAAATGCAGACCAAATAATCCCGACCTTTAAATCTACATTAAAACAATTTGTTAACAGACCTGAACTGTCTCTTCTCCTTATTTATAATTTTGTGGTGCAAAAGATTTTTTTGATCCTTTTCTTAAACATCTTAGAAACACATACTTCCCGTAAAATTTCCCAACACATATTATTTTGCCAATTTGATAATGACCTAATCTTGAAAATATTCGTATCGTTTCATTTAACAGGTTCAATTATAAAGCGGGTCTGACCTAAGGATTTCTACTGTCGTTGTTGTTAGATTCACGACCATAATCATCCGAAAAATATAAGTTTTCATCGTTACCTTCAGCTATTTCGATATAGACATGATCTGTTTGATTTGTTAGAGATATATTTAATTCATTTTCGGCATACATATGGTCGTCGTGAATGAATCTTTGTCTGCTTAAATCTAGTTCTTCTGAAACCACGTTGAGTCCATGCATTATACCGTGTTCCTGTACATCATTGCTACTAACACTCTCGTTTTGATTAAACACAGGCGATAAGTATGCAGACTCTGCATTTGATTGCTCAAGTGATTCAGGATATGATGCACTGTGAATTCCCACTGTCTCAAGATGCAGCGATTGATATGGAGCCTGCCACTCTCTCTCTTTTACTCTATTTGAATTTGGTTTCTTTCGGGATAATATGAAATAGATAAAGACAACAACAAATACAACGAAAAACAAAACAAAAATTCCAAAAAAGCCAACAAAAACATTGTTATCTAACAAGTTATTGTTATTAGGGAAATTATCCACTGTAGTATCACTTAATTTATGGGTACATATTGATGAATCTTCTGTAGTCACTGAATATGAGACCGTTTTATTTGAAAACAAAACAGTTGTAGGCGTAGGTAAGAATGTTGCCGTAAGACTTTTTGTTGAACCTGTCGAAAATTGTTTTAAAAAGTTAGAACTTGTAGACAACGTGTAATTGTCAAAAATAAGCCACAAATATAGTTCTTTTAAAATCAACATTCTAGATATACACATACTTTGAATTTGATATTGATGGAGGGTTCCCGTTTTCTGAATACATCCACGAGAAAAGTGACATTTATTCTTGAGACATTGGCAGAAATATTGGCAGTCTTCTCCATAGTTTGGATAAATGCATTTTGTTGAGCAATCGCCGCCAAAGTAGCCAATGGAACATTCTAAAGTGAAATGCTTCACGATATACTAATAGCATCCATGATGCATTATATTTTTAATTCACGTATTCACGATATACATTGTACGTTTGTACTTAAACTGATAAAAGATTTACATACCTTAAAGAAGGTGATTATATCTTATTTGACAGCGGTTATGGTCATTATTTAAAATTAGCAATGATTAATTGTAACGGTTGGCACTGTAAAATCCTTACTTTCGCATTTCCCAGTTGTTCTATTCAACGAAAAACCAAAACAACAGTAATCATTTCCATCAATCCTACAAAGATAATTTTATACTGGTAATATCTTCAAATATATTCAAAGTACACTCCAAAAATGTTTTTGAAAGCGCTTACCCTGTACATATACGGTTTTCAATGTATTGAAATAAATTGAAAGAAACAAGCACCGTTGCAAGCATTAGCATCATCGACCTACGAGAAATACGGGGAAACAATTCCCTTAAATTTTGTAATTATCTTCCTGTTATGTATTTCGACTCGAGATCCAATTTCTAAAATTATATACCCAATTGCATTTTGTTTATTAGCACTAAGTTGAATATTTAACTTGAAATAAGACACCATGAAGACGCCGTATATTTATCAGGACCGGACAATCTGGACCAAATTATGAGTAAACGTTTCATAATGATATTGTTATATTGCAAAATTCACTTTTCATCAATTACTTTATTTGGACTTACCATTCTAAATTCAACATTTATTATCGTATTGACTGCTGATGACATTTAGACATAGGTACCCTTTATGTTACGAGCCCTTGTTTCAGGCGCATCTTAAGCATCCGATAGACTGAATTAAAGGATTAAAAATGAAGAACTATGAAAGAAAGCTGGCAGGGACCATTGGACATGCGAATCAAACGGAAGAAGCGTCGCTGCGAGGCTGAATTTTATAAATCCCAAGTAATCCAACATCCAGCACCGCATTCCAGGACCCCGCACGGCAAGAGGAAAGAGGGATCATCCAAGACACACCGGAGGTCAGGCTGAATTAATCGCCTATGACCTGCCACAACAGAGTAAAAGAAGCCAAAAAATCGTGTTTGCTGGAGAACTGTCGTTGACAGTCTATGTTCCTAACGGGACGAAACGCCTTAGTAAAGTAGGTTAGAATAGATTAAGAGGCATAATCACGATTAGGGTCTAATCATTATTTTTCTTAATCTATTGTACACAATGCTTCAAAAATGCATTGAATTTCCTATGTATCGGCCAATTCTTGAGTGTCTGTCGTAAAGCCTACAACGCATTCTCTCTCTCTATACTAAGTTTTTTACTTATTAATAAGTAGGTCATACTTGTAAGTAGGACTTCGGCGGAATCTTAGGTCCTATAGAAGTATGCCTTATACAGTTACATACCGTAACATAAAGCAAACAAGGCAATGTCTTAGCCAAGTCATGCTTATATTGAAAAGTAAAAAACGAATAATTCATTTCTTTCATCGACTTTGAATGTATTGGTTAAAAATCATTTTTTGGGGTTATTGTCTTGTTTATTAATAGATACGAGTGCTTTTAGGTGGGCGTAGAAGAAAATGTACAAACACACTAAATTCAAGGTAGCACGAGTATATATATGTAATAAACATTTTTATAAACCTCACAGTGATGGATCTAGGGAAACATTCAGTTTATTGTTGTTACTTCTACGTTTTGACAAGTATTTACTAGTTTAGTCGTTTCCGAAGGCTGCCTTGTGGCGGAATATCGCGATGTCGTTAGAACTTGATAGAGTAATATATTATGTGGATTTCTGTATTATATTATCCTTTGTTCTCAAGATTACCTCACCGACACGGCAATTCACATACTAATGTATAATTTCTTTATCAAGTCGGTATTTTAAAATGAGGCCATCCTCGTCTTTAAAATTCACTGGGAGTTTTCTATCTTGAAAGTTTAACGTCATTTGTTTTTATTTCGTAAGATTTGCGAGTTTACATACATGTGTATAGTTATAAGTCCCCTACCGGTTTTCACCGGAGAGGACTATAGCTTTCTTCTGCGTCCGTTAGTCCGTCCGTCTGTCTGTCCACACTTTTTTTTCTTTATGGGTTTGAGGAATAATTTGCCATCGTCTGAAACCCACGGCCAGTCTCGCATACGCTTACTGACCTTGGGTCCTCCTATTCAACTTTTCCTGCGCTCATTTATTATTCATGCTTTTATCTGATTGGCTTGTGCATGTTTTTCTGAGGAAAATCTGGCCAATCGCGTAAGCCCGGCATGTATATAAGGCAGATCCGGAAATTCTTTTACAGCTGCTGCAACAGGATGCTGTGGGACAGTGGTACAAAGGAATGCTCACCTAATTCACCTGATTCAGTCTTAATAGATCTGACAGCAAGATCAAAGTCTATCGCTGATAGTTTCTCAATCTTTTAAGGAAAAAAGTAACAACTGATCTGAACTGGGCAAGAACTCTCTGCAGTAATAGAAGAGACAGTGCTTTGTTAAAAGCCAAGTTCAGTGTATGAGCCAAGCATCCTAATTTTTGTACTCCAGCAACTTCAATAGCTACGGTCAAATTAGAGGCATTGTCACTGGATATGGCACTTGCTTTGTCTTTAATGCCCCAGTTTAACAAACAGTTTGTTAATTCATGTCCAACATTTTCTCCGGTATAAGAACAATGAAAGTGTTCTGTTTGATGAACTTTGGATTGCATAATCCAGTTTTTGTCAACATAATGGCAAGTTATCGTCAGAAACGATTCAGTAGCGCGGGATGTCCACGTACCTATTTTAAGTGACACTGCTTCAGCTTTCTGAAGCTCCGCAAATAGCACAGATTTTTGGTTCTCAAAGAGAGCTGGAATCAGTTAATGACTGATCTTTTGTCTAATGGGTGGCTGGTAGCGTGGTTCCAGAACACTCAGCATATTTCTATGCAACATTTATTTAAAATAATTAGATTCTTAAAGCTAAAAAATCACGTTGAATATATTAAAATTATCATGGCACTTCGGGCATAATGATTAGTGACACTCAATGATACTTAATACGTGTACATGTTGTATGCATTGTGCAATTATCTAATTCATTGTAATTCAACTTAATCCTATCATTATCAAAAAGATGTTGTAAAAATTAAGACATTTGGATTTATAAGTTTGGGTTAAAATTATACAATGTCATGCTGGAAAAATATTTTTAAATACTAAAAAATAGTAACATAAACACTTTACTCTCAATGGTGCTTTACATGTAAGGCCTGGGGTCATATATGATATTTCTAGTATTGCGTTTGTTATTTGGTTATTCCTTGCTGCCGGTAATGTTTTCGCACATAATGTCCAAGGGTTTGTTTTCAATGCTGTAGGTGTAAAATCTAAAATAAATGTCTGTATTCAAATCTCCTTACAAATCATACAATACTAATAACTATGTAATTTATAAATAATAGAACCTACCAGAATTTCGCTTTACATTACCTGACCACCAACTTGCCCGACTAAAGTTGCGGCTTTGCTGTCATAATTGTTATATTTCCATCAACTTGATACCCCACAGGTTTCGTAAATGATTAAATGTCAACTTTGTGATGGCGTTAGAGGTGCACCATCAAATTAGGTGTGCCACCGGAGGTTGCAACATTTGCAGAACATAAATTGTACTCAGCTAACTTCGCTTCTTTCTTTTTATAATATGTCCACACCTTGCTGATGCTTCGAAGCGACGCCATTTTTAAGGTATGAAGTTTAATCCCGACAATTTAACTTACAATTTCAAACCCTACTTTATATCGGCGTATCGTCAAAACACTGTATCGTACATGTATATTGATGACATGCTTATACCGGTGCCAGTTCGATATATCGATATATTGATTCACCCTTACCTCTCAGTATTCTTTTGTTCAATTCTCAATAAATCACACCAATATACTTTACAAGTTGCTGTCCTTTAAAAAAGTACTGCAATACGTGGACCATTTTCATGTGTTTCCAACGAAAACGTGAAAGCCTTAAAATTATCACAGATTCCACCGACTCTAGCCCCCCCCCCCTGCTTTTAACCACTAAATTTGTACGTTGTATTACGTATATATATGTATAGTTGACTTTTAATCTCAGAATTTAAAGGGTTCATACTTCTAATATAATTATGATCTATATTAATGAAGAGTGCATGTATAGTATCAGGCATTCGGCGAATTCTAATTTTTGCGCACACATTACGCTTCGCACTACTTTGTTACATGTAACTACGTTATGCAGTGACAGCTATACTATAGATGTGTAAATCAATTTCCTATTTTGATGCATCTTTCTTAAGATTTAAACTTTTATAAAGTGACATAATTATTCAATCATCTATTATATACAGTCACATAATTATTCAATCATACTTAAATAATTTTAATCGGGAAGTACTCTAGCCTCGCCTTCTATAAAAGTAAAGTTAAGCTACATGTGTATTCGGAAAACAACAAAACATTATAAATTATGCTATTTGATACATGCTGTAGTTTCGATATAACATTACCTTATTTCATAATACTGGCAGTTTATCACATGCCGATCATTTCTATAAAAGGAATACTTTGTTTCTGTAATATTTACTGACAACTTTACAATTACAGCGCCTTTGAACTTATATGGGCATATGGCATGGAATCCCGATTCAGGTAAACCTGTGCTTGCCAGGTTCCCTGAGCTACCCATTACGCACAGGAACCAGTCTAGCTCATGCGCAGGCTGAATTTTCCCCATAGCATCCGGTTTAACCTCGCTTATATATTTTCTGCGTGGACCTCAGGGTCCACGTAATAGAGCTCTTAGATTACTTATATTTTGAATCAATTCCCAATGCTTTCTGATGAAACGTACACGAATTCACTTCTCAGTTAGTATGTAACACTTTTATAAACTGCGCAGGACTTTGCATCAATGATAAATGAAAGAGCTGAAAGGAAGCGCAAAGTGTATCATTTAATATTTATTCGTTTGATGAAATATCGGCGCTTCTGATTGGTCGAAAAATTTCTTTGATATCTGCATCAATAATTCTTTGATACCTGCATCAAAAAAATTTTTGCCCGATCTTCTTTTCACAAATGTTCTGATCTAACACTATTTATAGAACGGGAATTTCCAAGATAAACACTGTAAACAAAATGTAAAGTTGTGTCTGTTTTATTGTCAGCAAA